>JAODUO010000360.1:777500-1062500 GCA_025642075.2 Ridgeia piscesae | reverse complement strand
AAATCAAACTGTGCTTGACCAGTATATAGCCAGTGAACAAAAGCCAGCAGAAAACATCCTGAGAGCTGGACCTGGCTCCTGGCCTACAACAATGCAAGGGATTACATTTACACCCCGCTCCATGTACAGTTCACCCCCACTCACCTGGGCCAGCTTGGCCTTCTGTTTGCCCTTGGTGAAGCAGGGTGGGTCCATCTCTTCTTCCAAATCTATCTTCTGAAACTCGTCAATGGTGAGTTGACTGGAGGGGGTCTCTTCGAACTCTGCCAGCCTGTCAATTTGATCAAAGCATTTCAAATACAATAACATTTAATTTATCCTAAAAGGGAATTTTTTTGCAGTGCTCATAAATTACATAAATAACATAATAGAAAAATACATATAAATACATTATTACAACAAATATAAAATATTTTTTTTAATCTGTGTTACAATAATTATACTTATAACAATTGTGGTTTTTGTGTCACAAATAATATATACAGCACACAATACATGTAATGGATGTTATGTTTGTCGTTGAGAAGGCGTAAAAACAACTGATTGCATAAAGCATGAGTCTGCCTGATTAAAAATACATTTAACTGTTTTTTTTCAATCAAAACTGACTTTTCAATGAAATAACAAACAAAAATGTTCATGTAAAATGTCAGCCATTTTTATGTAGAAGTCAGAATATTTATAATCTTACCAATCCGTGTTCAGTATACAACTACATGCTATCGCCAAATAACCGAGTCATTTTAATGTAGTGTTGTAATTTGTGAACAATTTCTTCATAGACTACAAAATACTTGTTTTTTACAACAAATATTGAGTTATCTATCAAACCTGTTTTTTAATGCCAAATTATTGTACATAAAAGAGTAAGCTGAAAGTAACATTATTTTTTTATCTGGAGATAATAACCATATCTGTAAAAACTACATCTACAAAACATGTCGGAAAACACTAAAAAAATTACGCCAACAACTGGGACTGTAGAGGTAATAAAAGGATTCACCCGTAGTTTGGTTTTGGATTCACTGAGCCGTGATAAGTGTGCATTTTGCTGCTTCACATATATCTTAACTGCATTAGATAAGCCGTCCGTTGGCTCTGTCGGTAAACAACTAGATTTATTTATAGAAAGGTATCAGGTAATCACAACTCGAGTTACTCAAGTCCTCACTGCATGAATTGTTTGAACACATAAATTGGAGTGGAATAGTGTATGTTTTATATACATTTTGAAATTTGTGTCGACTTCTTTAGATCACATTGGATCAGTATGGATTTGGGACCTCAGTCACACAGGTATAACTTTAGTAAACTTAGCCTATCCTGTTTTAGCAATTAGTGGAATTTTTATCAACATTAAAATGTCATATTATCTTAATAACCCTGTCTAAAAATATCCAAAATTCCACTATGTTTCAAATCCATACTCAGCAATAATATTTCTTACTTATTCGATATTTTGATGTTACTTGTAACCAATGATTTTTCACATTAACAACCAATAAAGTTGACTGCCAAATTTGACACAGATATCTGTCATACATATATGGAAACTTTAATGAAATACAGATTTAGCCACAATGTTACAAGTTTGCCATCTAGTGTTAGGTATATGATATGCATTCATTCAAGAATGCAGATTATTTCCTAGAAAATAATTATGTGACCTTTTCTTGATCTACGTGGCAACATTGACCGTAGCTGACCAGCCTACCTGTGAAGTAAGAAACACTCATCATTAAAAATCTGTTGTCAAATTTAAAGAGCAATACCAAAATGCCCTGAGGACACCATTTCTGTAGCAAGTGTCGCAAGTGACATTACCTCTTCCTGATGGTTCCTTCGCCAATCTTCACCACTTTGATGATCTCCTTGATGGTTCGATTGAAGTTGTGGATCCGGGCAGCCACCAACAGAGCTGAAACAACACGGCACGTGTCAACTCATCCTTCATATATATATATATATATATATATATATATATATATATATATATATATATAATATATATATATATATATATATATATATATATAATATATATATATATATATATATATATATATATATATATATATATATATATATATATATATATATATATATATATAATCATTTTTAAAGCATGAATTGTGTCACTGTTCACTCTTTTTGGTCCACATCTTTCAGCACTTTTTCATCTACTGATACATCATCTGCATCATGAGTCTGCGTCTAATCACCCCATTCCTTACCTGCCCCACGCAGGTTCATCACCCCCATCCATTACCTGCCCATATAAGGTCATCATCACTCCCTTACCTGCCCCACATAAGATTCATCTCCCTCATCCATTACCTGCCCATATAAGGTCATCATCACTCCTTTACTTGCCCCACATAAGTTCATCTCCCTCATCCATTACCTGCCCATATAAGGTCATCACCACTCCCTTACCTGCCCCATGCAAGTTCATCACCCCCATCCATTACCTGCCCATATAAGGTCATCACCTCATCCCTTACTTGCCCCACATAAGTTCATCGCCACCATCTATTACCTGCCCATATAAGGTCATCACCTCATCCCTTACTTGCCCCACATAAGTTCATCGCCACCATCTATTACCTGCCCATATAAGGTCATCACCTCATCCCTTACTTGCCCCACATAAGTTCATCGCCACCATCCATTACCTGCCCATATAAGGTCATCACCTCATCCCTTACTTGCCCCACATAAGTTCATCGCCACCATCCATTACCTGCCCATATAAGGTCATCACCTCATCCCTTACTTGCCCCACATAAGTTCATTGCCACCATCCATTACCTGCCCATATAAGGTCATCACCTCATCCCTTACTTGCCCCACATAAGTTCATCGCCCATCCATTACCGCCCATATAAGGTCATCACCTATCCCATTACCTGCCCATATAAGGTCATCACCTGATCCCTTACTTGCCCCACATAACTTCATCGCCCTGTCCACCCATCCCTTACCTGCCCCACATAAGCCCGAGGGTCGGCGCCCCTGTGCCATCCAGTCCCGCTTCATCCTGGACACGAGGCGGAGGGCGCACATCGACACCTCGTGTGTCTTCTTCTCAAACTCCAGCTTGTGTGCAAACCGGTGGATGTAGAGACACGGGTCTAAAATGTAGAAGACACACACAGGTGAGTGAAGACTGCTCCTGGGCCTGGTGTGTGGCTAGAGAGTTAGAGAGTCCACCACCTGGTTCTTGCAGGTACCAAGTTCACTCTGGATGGATGGATATTTGAGCCATTGCACTATCATTGTACATACTTTACTTGCTTTATGTATGTTACTTACACATGTTAAATACCTACATACATAGTTATATACATACTTTAAATACCTACATACATAGTTATATACATACATATATTACATTGATTACACACACATATATATACACACCACTGAGCTTGATCTTCGAGGATATTGGCGCATAAGAAGTTATTATTATTATTATATTATATATTACATTGATTACACACAAATACACACACACACACACACACACACACAACACACACACACACACACACACACACACACACACACACACACACACACACACACACACACACACACACACACACACACACACACACACACACACACACACACACACATGCATGCACCCACGCACACACACACGTAGTGACACACGCACGCACGCCCGCACGCACGCCCGCACGCACGCACACTTCAACTGATGCATGTATAGATCTGCAGATCTGCTGGAACATTTTTGGACTGGTAAAAATTTGAATCTACAAAATTCCTGGGTTCTGTGACAGGCTCTACTGTGCAGGTCTTCCTGGCCTCCCATGTTTACTTTCTTTGAAAATAATTTAAATTATTCAACACATTATATTATACAAGGTGTGACACAACCAAATGAACCTATATACAGCATCTAGATGAGCATAAACATAAACTCTGTGCAATCATGAAAAAAATGTACAGGCTTGTTTAAAGGAAATACAAAAACTTTTATACTTTACCCTATATTTACTAACTTATTAGATTTAGATAAGTAACAACTAGACTGATTATTGGTATTAAGACAAACTTTAATCCCAACTTTCATATATTTATGACCTGCTGATTAAAATGACTGTCTGAGTTTGAGAAATCTCCTAAGACAGAGTCATCAGAGTACGTGTACAGACTGCACAAGGAACTACTGCTCTTAAAATCATCAGCACATATAGTAAATAAAACAGGCGAATGAACTGCATGTCCCATGGGGAGGGCACCGGTGGATGGTGTTTTCGCCTGAGACAATACATTATGATACCTGACAACCTGAGATCTGTTGACAAGGAAGTCAGTCAACCATACCATCAATTTTGGGGTAATATTCAGGTAAATGTGCTTTTCTGCTAGCAAATGAGGCTGTATAGTGTTAAACGCTGATGATTAATCTATAAACAGGTTTCTGAGAAAGCATCCAACTTTGTCTAGGTGGGCATATGTACCATGAAGGAGTGATAGAATGGCATCTTCTACACCCACGTTCCTCTTGTACGCAAACTGCAGAGGGTCAAGTTAGCCTTCTGTCTGTTTAAGTAAGCAGTGCAACATTATTCTCTCAAAGCATTTCAAGATAATGACGGGATATGAACGAAATGTCTTTGTGATTGTAGATTCATGCATTTCCAAAACCGAGCATTGTAAGGTCTAGTAAGGTAGAACAGGTTCTTTTCAACTTTAACCTAGTTCTAATTTCACAAGGTCAAATTAATTGTTTCAGGTGTCATTACTCCAAGCCTACAAAGTGGAATTCTTTGTCAAACAACAATAAACGAATTTAAGTCACGGCTCCGAAGAGATTGGAGAGGCCACTCAGACCTATATAATTAAAAAAATTCAAATTAATCAGCCTTGACTATGCAAACCTGACAAAAGCATATGAAAAAAATACATCAATAGAGAAACTGCATCAACAGATAATAAATCTTGAGATGGTCTGGTCTCAATGCTCAATCTTGGGCAACTGTTGACCATGCTTGAGGTAAGGTCTTGAGGTAACATTAAACTGTGAAGAAGTCATTGTATTCATAAATGCTGTTTTCTGTTTACATACGTGCCATCACCTAAATATGGACACATGCTATGCAATGTCTATGGGAAATGGTTGTGTACAACTAAAGTGGTGTCGCCTAGCGGACCAATCTTACAACGATTAAATGCCGACCACTAGGCGCCAGCACCAACACAAAGACTTCTGGGATTAAAAATGTCAAAACAATATGGCTCCGATCTTTGACGTACTTCGCAGTTTGGCCAAACAAACTAATTAACTTACACGAAACGTCCTGGAATAATTAAACATTTACTTTGAAGGTAATAAAACGGTTACTCTGGTGCACTATATTAGTTACGTTTAGCTGCAATAAATATGCTTAATACACCAAATCCTCCGTGAGCTGGCCGAATATAACTCGACTCTGACTGAGTCGGTGATTGTGACAACAGCAAGACCAAAATGACAGCTGGCTATGCCCACAACTGTTCCAGTTGTAGTCTGTCACATATTGTCGTCCAGTGTTGTGAGGTCTCATGCAAGTAGTCGGCATTTTTTAGAACATTATTGCCAAGCCGACCTTTGTCAAAACTTGTATGTCTTTGGTCCGGGCATTGTACTGTTGGTGCTGTACGTTACAATATTTGTTGTACATAACGAAACTGCGGTTATACTTATACTACTGGATGAAAGCAACAGCAGCCGGCTAAATAAGATAGGAGAAAATATTTATTTTCTCAGAGAACTAAACATTAATAGCACTGATTGTGTCAATGTTGATGATCATGTTCACCCCGTTAATAACAACAGGTTGGACATCATAATCATATGCAATGCACTGACCGACAATCAGCTGACATATAACCTAAGAAATTCAGGCTTCACAAAAAGTAAAGTTACTGTAAATTACTGTATATGGTAACAATGTGAAGGCTTCCTTGTCCATCCACCATCTAGAATGTGTTCGCTAGGATGGGGTTGCATTTCTGTGCTCTGAATACCTGACCATTAGTAGTATTATACACATCATAAAAACATTACAAATGTATAACTAAAAATAATTGATTGTTAAAATGTCATGTCTGTTTATAGAAGTGTGACAATGAATGTGGAAGACGATGACGAGGGGAACCAGGAGGTGGTGAGCGGGGAGCCGTGTGGAAAAAGACCACTTAGGGTCGGTGTTGTCCCACAATGCACATGTAGTCTGCCAGTCACCGCGGCCAACTGTGTGACCTTGGAACACAACTGGCAGGCCAATTACAAAAGTGTTGTCGAACGCAACACGGTCATGTTCAACAGTGAGTTCATGGCCGACGTCCACTTTACGGTCGGCACTGCACCGAACAAACTGCACGTTCCCGCACATAAATATGTCCTGGCAACGGGCAGTTCTGTGTTCTATGCGATGTTCTACGGGGGGCTGGCACACAATGCTAGCGAGATTGACATTCCTGATGTAGAACCGTCAGCCTTCCTCAGTCTGCTCAGGTACGCAAGTATTGGCGCATCACTTAATTGGCTCTAACTTAGGTCTGTTACAATACTCTGCAAATGTTGTAAGCACTTGACGTGTATGCAGTTGTGTACAAAAGCAAAATAACTGCATTTCTATGTTGCATTCACAGCATGGTTAGACAAAAATCAGAAAGAGCATCAACAATTGTATGTAAAAAAGTTTATTGTAAAAAAGTTTGTGTGAAAAGATATCTGTATGTGAGGTCTACATGTGTATAAAACTTAGAAGATAAAAGTACTATCATGTCTGTGTTAATAGATGTATCATGTCTGTATTGACTGTTATCTGTATTGTGACATCTGTTTTGACAGATACCTGTATTGTGATATCTCTGTTGACAGATACCTGTAAGTGAAATCTGTCTTGACATTGTAACATCTATGTTGACAGCTACCTGTACTGCGACGTCTCTATTGACAGTTACCTGTGCTGTGACATCTATATTGACATACTTCTACTGTGATGACCTCTGTATTGACAGTTACCTGTGCTGTGACATCTGTATTGACATGCCTCTACTGTGACCTCTGTATTGACAGTTACCTGTACTGTGACACCTGTGTTGACAGATACCTGTACTGTGACGAGGTGGTCCTGGAGACAGACACTGTGCTAGCGACACTGTACGCTGCCAAGAAGTACATTGTGCCTCACCTCGCCTGTCAGTGTGTCGCCTTCCTTGAGTCGAGCCTCACTGCAAGGAATGCATGCATCCTTCTAAGCCAGAGCCACCTGTTTGAGGAACACGAACTGACCCAGCGGTGCTGGGAAGTGATTGACGCACAGACAGAGGAGGCCCTTGCCTCAGATGGCTTCACAGAGATCGACCATAGCACACTGCAGGTGATCATGGCACGTGATACACTCAACGCCAACGAAAAGCTGCTGTTTGTGTCTGCCCTGCACTGGGCACGCGCCGAGTGCATGCGTCGTGGCATAACCACGACAGCAGAGAACAAACGTCGAGTGCTCGCAAATGTCCTGTATCTCCTACGGTTGCCGACCATGAACGTGACGGATTACGCCAACGGGCCGGCAAAGTCGGGAATCCTAACTTTGCAGGAGGCACACGACTTATTCATGTATTTCACTGCTGATGAGAAACCGTCACTGCCGTTCCCGATAGTGTCACGTCGTGGCCTGCAGTCACAGCGGTGTCGGCGCTTCCAGTCGAGTGCGTATCGCAGCAACCAGTGGCGGTACCGGGGCCGTTGTGACAGCATCCAGTTCTCTGTGAACCGACGCATATTCATCGCTGGCCTCGGACTGTACGGGTCAAACAACGGCGCCTCAGAATACCGGGTCAAGATCGAACTGAAGCGCAGTGGCGCGACTCTTGGCCAGTGTCAGACTAAGTTTTTCTCGGATGGTTCGAGCAGCACATTTGGTGTGTATTTCGACCACCCAGTGCAGATTGAAGCCAACACGTTCTACACCGCCAGCGCCACACTGGACGGACCAGAGCTGAGCTACTTTGGGCAGGAGGGCCTTACGGAGGTCAATGTTGGCAAGGTGACCTTTCAGTTCCAGTGCTCGTCTGACAGTACGAATGGCACTGGAGTGCAGGGCGGGCAGATGCCAGAACTCATATTCTACGCCTCCTAAATGTAGTCATGGCAACCACAACGTGGCTGATCGCAGTACACTTAAAGTAATTAGTCACTTGTTCATTTTGAAGACTGAACCAACCTCAATGTCTGGTGTACCAACTTTAAAAAGTTAAAACATTTTGTTTGTATGCTGTATGCTATAATATATATATATATATATATATATATATATATATATATATATATATATATATATATATATTATATGTCTGTTAACTTAATTATTCTGTGACTTCCTTACAAGCATTGGGATGCTAAACACATCAAATCCTCCTATTGGCCTGCTGCAACATAGAGTTATCCCCTCACCAAAACTGTCCCATGATTCATTAACACCTGCTGGGAAAAGATTTCTTGGAATCATTTATGATGTCGGGTGTGTACACCACAGATCCACAATTAAGGTCAACCAAGACAGTAACTGTGTTGAACTACATATACTGCTAATGAGGATTCAGGATGAAGTTCTTGTACTGGTTGAGTAGTGAGTACCACTTTTTCGTACGGTACTTCTTACTTGTGCTTATACTAGTGTATAATCATACTTGTTACCTGTTAAAATATTTAGAGTATTTGTGAGAACTACTGGAATGCTTTGCAGTATTTTATCATTACATATATCATATGTTACGAAAAGTCCAAATGTCCCTTGTTTTGTATATAATTATGGTGTCCTTGTTTTATAAGAAGAGCTCTGACTGGTTCAGATCACTTGAACAAGACTGTCCATCACAGTTGAATACCAAAAGTACTTGTATGAATACTGTCAAAGTACTTATACTCCTGTGCTATCTGTGATGAAGTACTCATACATATCACAGTACTTGTACTTTAGTTAGGTACTCATCCAAACCATGCTTTGTGTTCATAAACTTGCTTATATCGTACAGGATGTACTGTAGTGACTGAAGTGAAAGTGGGTACACACGATGAGAGGACACTGTAGTACATCTTACACTTACAGTACCATTACCAACACAAGCAACTCTGCACAATTGTTGAAAATGTGATCCTAGAAACAATACTCTTCAGCAAAGTTCAGTTACTCTTAGTGGAATGGGATTGATTAAGTTACTCAGAAGTATTTACTTGGATCTACACTTCTAGAGGTGACAACCCTTGGCATCTGTAAGCTTATACTGCAGGATGAGAAATATATCATGGATTATGCATTATCACATATAACACTATATACATATTTGCTCAGTACATGTTTTTGTGAACACATTAAACATCAAGAATATACAATACAATATATATCCCATATTTGTAGATACATCTTTGTAAAAAATTAAAACCAATACCGTTTGTATGTAACTGTTGGGGATACAAAAAAATTTCATGACTTGTTAAAATATATGTTGTGTTTAAGCCTGGTAGTCAGCTTTCATTATTTCAGTTTTATTACCAATATAAATTTTCATTTGATACTGTACAACAAACAAAACTACTGTACTGGGTTAAAAATCGTGGATGGTGGATAATTCATCCAAGAAAGTCATCTCTGTCCTGTTGCAAAGTTAACCTCATCAATTGTTAAATGCTACAAACTCCCAGAAACTATTATCACAACAAGCGAAAAAAATTAATGATTTTACTGGAGAAATAGATGCAACCCTACCAAGAGCTGGGGCATTGATGTGAAGTTCTCTCGACAATTGTAGGTATGTTCGGCCCAATTGATAAACATTTGCCTGCAACACGAACATATTCTTTAAAACTGGAAAGAAACAAATAGGTGAATTTTCCTGACTACTGACATAAAATAATGTATAGCTCTTGTAGCAATTTTTTAAATATTAATTTGATACAAAAATGTAAACTTCACTGTTCACGTTATTTAAACAGCCTAGAGGGAAAATGGAGATTTAGCAAAACTATGTAAGATATCCTTGCCACATGTCTGTTGATGTGATACCGCAAACGATTAATAAACAGGAAGAGCGCTCATAAAATGGACTACTGGTTGGAAAGACTACATTTAAATGCAACCATTGACTGGAATGATGGCAACCAGGTTAAATATATGTTTAACCAGGTTAAATACATATTTAACTTGGTTAAATATATGTCAACGATTATGCTAACATAGCTTTTTTAATATTACCAAAGGTGATTATTTTTCTGATTACTTAGAATTCAAGTTTGTGACTATCTGCTTGCCCATTCAATGGACCTGGATAATTTCTGTTCTGTTATCTGCAGAGCACAATGTCAATGGCGCTGACTAAGATACTTGACAACATTCAGAATTAAAACATCAACACCCAGGTGTTGATGTTTTAATTCTGAATGTTGTCACCACTACCTAAAAATGGTGGCTTACACCCACGTAAACAAAACATTTAACAACAATGGCTCGCGTTTACCTACCTGGAGGATATCGCTGAAGTCCAGCAGCATGTCTGTAGTTTGTCAAGGTATTAACTCACAATGAAAAAGCCACCCATCTCCGACTGCCTGAATGTGTTTTAGATATACTAAAATATAAATGGTGAACGATGTTATTTCTGGCACCAAAGTCATGACGTAACCTCTAAAATAAGGTTACTTCTGGAACAAGTCCAAATTATTTTATTTGTCTGGAATTCAATATATATTAGGAACTGAAAAATAATTCACAATTCAAAGGTGGACAATTAACAAAATGGAAAATACACCACTTGCTCAAAATATGAATATCAGACCCATTTCAAGAAAACAAGATTCTGCAACGGATGAAGTCTTACATTGCACACAAGAACTGCAACTCAGTGCAATATTTTATGAAAATCTAAGCTACATAATTTTTGTAAGACCTAAAAACAATTCATTTTGTGACATAAAAATGTTTTATGGGAATTGTTTCAAGAACTCGGTAAAGGATACGTGGCGTGCCTTCAGTGCGACAGACCATGTAGAGACAAGCAGCAATGACATGTGACGTCTTGCGACCTCGAGTCAGACGTTTGTTGACGGCCATTTTGAAGAAATTGTAAGCGATGTCAATGCAGTGTTGGTTCAGTTTCAGCTGCGTGCCGACCTTCTGGATGTTACGTTTACCTGAAGAAGAACAAAACAATTGTGCATTTAAAGAGGTATAAAAGGTAAAAAGGTTCAGTTCTTATGCTGTATGGATGGAACATCCAGACTCCGGCCAGATGTAAGCATTTAGACAGACCTGTTCAATCAAACATCATACTGACATTTCTGGGAAACATTCAGCTACGCTGCAGTTATTGCACATAGAATAATCATACAACACTGTCTATAGCCATGTATTAAAGGGCAAAAAAGTCAACGGTTCCGTGTTATGCACCTAAAAGAGTTTACACAAACTAACCATTTGCATTTATTTTTCTACTTATATGATATTTACACAACCAGATATGTAATAATAATTTTGGACAAAACACTTTATTAATTATCAGACCAATAAATCACTGAAATTTAAACAGAATATGAGTATATGGCGGTAGAAAAAGAGGGTTTTGTTGCATTTAAAAATAATATTAATATGGTATTATTTTAGTTATTATTGTTAAAAACATTGCTTACATAATATAAGCTTGTGTGCTCGCAGCATACGCAGGATATTTATGAAATATTGTTAAATAAACAATGTGACATCATCAAATAAACCATAATTTCCATACTTATAAATCATGTTATATTTCGGGTGATAACAAGAGTGAATGAGCAGGCTTTAGGCCCTACATTTGTTGTAATTTTCATCGATTTGTTGCTACATCTGCTGGAAAAACCAACACATTTTCTAATTGACCACAAATAATGAGTATCCAAATATGTTTACAAGAGCAGGTTTTAGATTTGCTACAATCTATCTCAGTGACATCTGTAGTGTGTGCCACTGATACGTGATTTTAAATCGCGGACGATAAATCACCAAATAAAATTACGACCCATTTGAATAATTAAACCATTGTAAAGAATACTATGCTGTTATTTTAGTGATATTAAATGTGAACTATTTAACACTGAGTGAACAAAGTAAATACTGCTCGACTAATACATGTCTAAGTTCAGCACCAGATCCGGTTGCTGCTAATACGTGAAAACAACGATTGCATGAACAATTTGTGTGGTTGCTGGTTGCATTTGTCAAGTAGTCGTTCATTGTGGGTACATTTCAATCAGAAACGAACTGTGGCTAGGAAAACGGTCACTCAAGACGAGTGGTCGCACAAGACAGGGTTTACAAGGGTTTTTTATATGAGTACCTAATAGATAATTTTAGTTGATTACCTTATATAGACACATGTATTTTTTATTAGTTACATTAAAATGTTACCTGTAGGTAGTATTCTTCTTATTGCATATTTGTTTAATAGCAGTATGTTGTGAAGTGCCACAAACAATTATGGATGTGGTGTTATATGAAATAAAATATAATTATTGTATTATCATAAAACTGATGAAATTATTATTATTATATTATTTATAAGTAATTACCGGTACACTATTTTGCGTGTGTGAATGCAGTAAGTAAAGTTTATCAATATTTGTGCGCACAAACACACCGTCTAACTGTATTTTGAGTAAAGCTAACTTATATAGTGATTTTACGGTAACCACAGCGTCACCGAAGAAGTTGCTGTCGAGATCTGCATTTGTTTTGTGAATTTTTTTCATTAGAGGAATGCAAGTGATTTTTTTTAACATAGTGTATGTAAGATATGTGAGAAGTTTGGCAGCTGTTGGTGGTCATTTTGATGGTTAGGTCAGAAAGTAAAAGATAGTATGCACAGTTCATACCAACCAAGTTTAAAATGGCGTAGCCCATAGACTTTCAATGGCTCCCTGTTCTAAATTTTCTGGTAACCCGCTGACATTAAAAATGTTGTTGGAAGTTGTTACTTTTTATTAACTCTGTTAGCCCCATACCACCAAAGCATTGACGTTTGTTTCCCTTTAAAAACTACCGCATGAATTGGATGTAGAAATAAACTCAAAATGACAACCAGAGGGTTCTCTCAATTAATTAAGCATGTGTTCAAAGCAATACATTTACACAAATTGCCACTCACCATTCTGCAGTGTGATATGTCGAGATTCCTTGCCTAGACCTTGATGAAATCCATTGCCAAAGTTGGGTGTCTTACTACCTACAACACAATATCACAGGCATATACAGAGTGTTGGGTCCAAATATGTATTTGAATATAGACATTTTGTGTATTTGAAATCACAAAAGTGCATGTATTTGTGTTTGATAATTTTATCTGTATTTTAAAGTATTTGCAAATACAACTACATAGACATACATTTGTTAGATATGAATTGGCCAAAAGTATGATGTTTATTATTTACTGTCAAGTGTGTAATCCCTTTTGGCACACTGGTGAATTAAGAGAAAGAAATGTCGACTCAACAACCCAATGTCAGGCCTATGCTAGTCTCGTGAACATAAGGCTGCTAGTGAGTCCACATTTCCACATACAACGCACCAGCAGCGGTATTGCTAGAACAAATGGAAAAAACATGTATAATTGATTACTTGCCACACTAATTAGCAAACTACCTGCTGCTGAATACTGAAAGGTAAAACTAAAGTATAACCCCAACAGTGGTGGGAAATACGCCACAGGTCACCCACCGCACACACACACACACACACACACACACACACACACACACACACACACACACACACACCCAAAAACACCAACACACACACACACACACACACACACACACACACACACACACACACACACACACACACACAACACAACACACACACACACACACACACACACACACACACACACACACACACACACACACACACACACACACACACACACACACACACACACACACACACACACACACACACACAACACACACACACACACACACACACACACACCAAAACACACACACCACACACACACACACACACACACACACACACACACACACACACACACACACACACACACACACACACACACACACACACACACACACACACACACACACACACACACACACACACACACACACACACACACACACACACACACACACACACACACACACCACACACACACACACACACACACACACACACACACACACACACACACACACACACACACACACACACACACACACACACACACACACACACACACACACGAGCTCACATAGTCTGACTGGCTCAAGAGTCGAGACAGAATGATATCCATGCCTGTGGTGGGGTCAATAGTGAGCAGGCAGCACTGAGAAAATTGGCCTACAATGAAGCTGCTGGTCAAAGACTCAGATTAGCATAAATGAAATGAATTAGAAACCAGTGACTCTGGCAGTGAGGCTAGTCACTACCCAAGTCCATAGAGCAGGTTTTGACTAGGAACGTGCTGCAAAGAATCCCACTGTCACCTCCGGGTACTGTGTAAACATCCGGGGATAGCACAAAGCCAGGTTTCCTCCAAAGTGCAGTAAAATCATAAAGTGCACGTATTTGTATCATATTTGAATAAAACTTTGCAATGTATTTATACTGGAGAAATGTATTTGTACTGAAATCTGGAAAAGCAATGTATTCATATTTGAATTTGATTTGGCTGAGTTGTATTTGTAGTTGATCCCAAAATGTGTATTTGGACCCAACCCTGCTTATACATGTATATAGTCTAATTATTGCTATATATGCTATTAGTACAAGTGCTGGTGTCTAAACAGAAAATACAATAAAAAGTATATTTATTTTTAAATATATAAACGGAGGTATATAGTTAAGTAAAACTGGCCAATACCAAATTTCAATTCACTTTTCTGGATTGTCAACACTGAGACCACCTCATTAAGACCTAATTAATGAAAACTTGGTAAGCCAAACTTCAACAGAATTGACATTTACAATTAATAAAGCCTACCCAAAATTATCATTGTCTAGAGTGATGTTTGAAGTAGCCAACCGTAACTGATTGCACAAAACAGAGAACATCCTGTTCACACTAAACTGTAAACTTTTACTACATATTTATTACCAAAATTAAAAAAACTGCTTCAGCATAATATTGTAGTAGTGCATTTTATTGCATATATATGTTACTATAATAAAATGTACATACGTTATAAAATATAAAGTAACTTCATAAATTCATGGACTAGGATATCACTAACTACTCAGATAAAATATTATAAAGATTAAGTGTCGTTCTAGTGTGATATGCAACTTTATCAGAATAAGGATATAGTAATTATGTTCATGATGGAATATGCCATTTATAACAATATAGCTGAATTTATTGTTTTGCAATCATAATAGGGATCCTACATAGAGGGCACACCAGGGTTAAGACATGTGACATTGATTATCCTACTCACAATGAAAGGGCTTACATACCAGTACAGAGGAAGGCACAAGACTTAGCCTGATAAGCCTCAGATCTATACAGACAGTAGAGAACAGTGGGATACAAAATACATACATATATATATATATATATATATATATATATATATATATATATATATATATATATATATATATATATATATATATATATAATAAGTTTTATTAACGTTATTTTAGTACATCCCTTCATTCTCGTTTGCTTGCCATATATATATATATATTATATATATATATATATTATATATAATATATATATATATATATTGGTATATAATAATATGTACTGTCGTTCTGTTTGCTGCCACCTTGTAAGGTTGTTTACAACAAAGATTGTGATGGAGAGATTATCTGTGTTTCAATTATGTGTTTTTATTAGCGATGCAAGTCCTGCTAATGTTAACCCCCTAAATTTGTGTCAACAGTGAGCAGTGTGACACTATCATAAACAAAGCATTACTGGATGTCACCAGCAACGACTGATTACTGTGACAGTTTGACAGGGGATGTGGAGGAAACAAGACATACCTTCTGAGGAGACGTATTGGCCAACCACAGATGAGCCGCCCATTGCATTGTCCTGAAACTGGACCTCTGAGACAATGATCTGATCCTCCAGCACAGAGCCACAGTTGGTACAGACCGCATCGCCTCGGGCGGGGTCAATGTCAATCTCCCGGCATCCACAGTGCGTGCATGCCCCACCTGATGACATCCTGACTAGTCAAGGTGTTACCTGGTAAAATGTAATTAAAGGTAAGTTATATACATAGCTTTATGCAGAGACCCGTCTACCCGTCATTTGGACGGGTAAAAACTGGTGTGGATGGGTAGAAATATGGGTGGACGGGTAAAAAATAAAGGAGCAAAAAAGGGTCTTCCAAAGCCCTAGAAATTGTCATTTATGCCTTAGAAGTGATTGTGAATGGTGTCATATGTGTTTGTAGTCCTTTTCAGGTCATCAGACACATTTTAAAATTTGTAAACTGGCTTAACAGTTAACGTCTATGTGTCCACCAAAACATGTGTGACTGGCAATAATTTGTTTCTGCATAAAGCCCTGGTTACATAGTATATTTGTTCAAACATCAGCAAACTGGTAGAGCTGTTCATTTGAATACATATATAATATATATATATATATATATATATATATATATATATATATATATATATATATATATATATATTTTAATAGACTTGAAGCCTTCAGTTGTGTTGCATTTATTGCACAAAGATACTTGTGATTCATTCCTGCTCTTCATGTGGAATTCCTGTTTTAAACTTTAAGTAACATAAAAAAGGAATATGACATAAATTGGTAACTAGCACTACTGTTTGCAGATATTTAACTATTCCATGATAAGAATTGGCTAATTTTATTCCCTGTTTTGAACAGAGCAACTCAAATCTAGAGGCACACAAATCAGATTACTCTTGGACCCCTACAGTTGTAGACTATTTCCATTACTTCACCTGGCACAAGCATCATCCAGATAGCAATAATGCACACAATGTATCTTCCACACACTACTGGCAAGGTGGGGTGACACTTCTTTATCTTAATCCCAGTTCATTTGAACTGGTAAAAACCCATCTTTGGATGGGTAAAAATATGTACCGGGTAGTTGGGCTAGTTGATGTCTTCAGGAAACCCTCGCAAGCCAGGGGTCATTATGCTGCATTACAGTACGCCTGACTGATTGTCTCCGCAAACCATGGAAGTGAGCAGAGTCAAATTATAAATTGTAGCGATTGACTTCGCCAGTCGACACATCAGCCATAAGAACAGTGCAAAAACCTGCCCCAAGACGGATAGATGGCTGGTGGGAATATATATGATTACCCTTTCACATCCTAAACATACCATGTAACACAAGCAGTGTGTGGCAGACCACATTCCTTGTGAGCGATTTCATTGGCTGAGGTTATAAGACGGAGTTCTACAAAGGGGTATGCCAAGGGTAGTGAAGACTGTATACATGTTCAAACACAAGTGTCTAGCAGCTCGATGTGTACCATACACTGGTATACTGTTGAACTGGAATTTTTATACGATTTAATTTTTTAGTATTCCATACGGTCAGGAGGCCCCAGGTTTCACGTTTATGTTGTGTATCAGTATGAATTATTTAATAAATATACCACCAGCAAACAAAAAATTCACCTGGGTGTCATGCACGGATTCCGTCTCCACCCCATAAATCAATATATTGACTAATTTACCCTCTGATAATATTATTATATATTCCACAACATAAGTAATATTTATTCCCTGAAAATATTGCTGTTGCCTGGACTGACAATTCAACGAAGCCCAAACCAGACTTCCCACTATGTACGAAATTACAATCTCCTAGACATCGATCACAACCAATGCCTCAAGCCTGGACACAGCCAAACAAGATCCAGCCAATGTTGTAAATGGTTCCCGGTATCTGGGTGATGACAACACAACTATAAGTGTGATATACTTGCATTTTGTCGTCCCCACATTGGAATGACTGCTACTGCAATGGCTTAGTACGACAACGATTGGATGTTACAACATAGGTTTTTATTCACAGTAACAGCAGTGTACACTGTTTGCAGCCCTTGTATACCTAACGAAGGGAGCGTTCCAGTTGGAGCGTTGCCTCGGCTAGCTAGTCTGCAAATATCATACTACCATATGTGGGTCCTGGCCTACCACATTATTCCACCCATACAAAAACAGACAAATATCCACCTCTCACAACTACTACAAATACAGCTTGTGTCCCCGAACAATAGCCCAGTGGAACAGACGGATCCGAACAGACTGCCATTTAATGCATTTATCCCCAACAACCTGGACGCCTTCAAGGGTGCATTGCATTATATATATTAACCTGACAACTGCACCCTTCAGGCACCTCCAGTAGACAACACACCACCACACCACCCCTGTCCCCCCACAGTGGGGAGCGGTGGTCGTGCGGTAGTTTCAATCCCACCTACCGCCATTTCGAAACTTAGGCAATTTCTTCACCCCACATTTGTCTGTCTTTCGGAAGAGACACTAAAAGCCGGTGGTCCCTTCAGCCTGGTGTCTATGCCAGGGGAAGTAAAAGATCCCACACAGGGGGTAAATGTGTAACCTGTAGTGGACTCACAAATTCGAAAGAAGAACAACTCCTGCGTTAGCCCAAGTTTGAGCTGTTTGGAGGTAACCACCTAAGGCTAAGTCCCCCACTCTCCCCCATCACTGACACTGACCTATACTTCTTCCAAACCACCCCACCCTAATCCCATACTCCCAACCACAAACACTCTTATTCCACTTCCAGATAACACGAAGCCAGCCATACTAGCGCGTGATGTCCCCGTAGGGGTTTTGCACTATACAAGATCATAATCAGAAATAAACAACAATTCTCGAGCCATTTCACCACGAATTCACGAACGTGAATGTTTTTATTTCTACTAACATCTGGTTGGCTTTATAATTACCTTGTTCGAGCGTGTTGTGAATTTTATTACAACTTTATTTGAAATATTATGCTAACATTCGTGACATAGTGAAATTGTAACTATAAAGCTGCGGTATTTCGCACATGTTTCATCACCTTTCACGCTGCGAGTTGGACGGTGCAAACCGGGCGATAAAAGGACAAAAAGGAACGAGTGAAAGAAAATAAGCGCTCGTTAAGTTCGTCACTGTATCAAACCGATACAACGCTTGTTTCTTTTTTTATTTCTTTGACCGTCTTACCAGTTATAATGTGCTCATTACGCAAACTAATGTATCATTAATTATTATAATTACTGTAAAAAGACCGACCAGTTTTTAGGATAAAATAAAATACGTATTCTATAAAAGCTTAAACTAAAAGCTTAATTTTTGTTAAAGCCTTAGCTATAATATATATATATATATATATATATATATATATATATATATATATATATATGTATCTGTAACTGGCAAAATGTCCTAGGGACACATCACGCCGGTGCGCATGGTGGGTCGTCTGACTTAATTGTTAAAATGTTGGATTAAATTATTTTGAAACGACTTTAGTGATTTACTTGAGACAGTGTTTGGAGAGAGAGAATTCCATTATTTAATTGTTGTTGGGAAGAAGCTGTTTCCAAATATGTTTGCAGAGTATCTAACTGACTGTCATGTTTACATGAGGATCTAGTGTTGTGTTGGATATAGTGATCTAGCGGGATATCTATAAGGTTATGTTCCATTTTGTATATTATGCTAAGTCTTTAAATTTTTCTACTTGTTTGGAGGGTGTCCCACTGGAGCTTACTATTTTCGGATTTACTACAGTTCACTACAGTTTACTACATCTTCATGTGAATTTACTATGGTAAAAGCATAGTAAAATGTAGTATACTGTAGTTTACTATGAATTACTACGGTTTTACTATAATTTACTATGCTTTACTATGTCTACTTACATAATATTTACTATGATGAAAGCATGGTAAAATATAACATACTATATGGTTTACTATGATTTACTATGGATTTACCATGGTTTACCATAGTAAACTGTAGTACATTTTTAGCAGGGATGCCTAGGCTCCTGTTTTCTTATGGTACAATAATGTTATACAACATAAAGTTAAATTAGTATGTTGTATCGTACCGATAGTCGAAATATGTTTTGATAAATCACTTTTTGGTTAGTGAAATTGTATGCTTCGTGACCAGTGACAAATCAACTGTTTACCCTTCAGGCTCAGCAGAATCGTCTTTTGGTTTTTGTGTGTATACTATAGGGACCCTACTATAGCCTCCATGCAGCCCCTTCTGGGGCTAACACTAACAAAGTTGTGCAGGGGGTAATGCCAAGGAAGGTGAATTTTGAAAAAAAAAAAAAACTGAAATGTTGACGTGAACAACGAAATCCATATTTTACATGTGTTGCTCCGCCACCGTTGGGTAACGACCTTCCTGGGAATTACACAATCTCGCAATTTGAGCGACATGGCAAATTTAATGACAGCACTGCGATTATTATAAATAGTGAACGGTTAAATACTAGCATTCGTTAAAACATATTTGGGTTTTCAATATCTGAAAATAGATAATATATAACATAACGGCACAATAAAAAATATGAAAACAGGTGGCAGACTCCCTTTTAAAGGCCCCTAACCTAGACTGACCCCTGCAACATGCCTGGATGTAGAATTAGCCCCCCAGTATTCATGGAAGAGGTATGCATTTGGCAGTGTGGTTTAGGCAACCATGATAGCATTAACCACTCCAATATTTGTTGGATGTGTTTTTGCAGAGCTTAATTCAAGGATATCGAATGAGAGCAAGAGAAGTCAGGTAGTTGTGGTTTGAGCAGTCCATATAACTGGATACTGTGCTGTATAAGAACTTACCTTAAAATGTTTAATTTTTTGCAGGGCCTAAACAGCAAAAATGAGTTGAATGTTAAAAAAATGTCAACAGCGTCCTGTCCATCACGTGATCTCAAGATGATTTATTTAGGGAAGTGCATTTTTTGTTTTTGTTGAGGGTAGTTGTGTTTTGATGAGCCTTAACAGTTTGTAAATAAGGCATTTTTGGAGCTTCGGGTGGAGCAACTGGATTTTTGGAGCTTCAGGTAGTTATAATTTTTGGGGAGAATTTCAACAGCTAATCACGCATCCTCAAGATAATGACCTCCCTTGAATTATTGGTAAACCATTCTTCGTATTTTTTCATTGTCACTAGTGTACACAATAGCTGTTCATTCGCCAGAGTTATTGTGTGATACTGCCCTATACACTGTGATTGTACATAATTTCCCACATCTGTCCAAACGTGCACAAACGTCTTACGTTACTATAGATTTCTGATGGAAGGTACCTGGTAGGTCTTCGCAGTTGCACAGAGCAAGAACCAGAGGGTTTAATATCATGCTCTGCATTACGAGATGCTACCCGCTTAATATATACAATGTACAATATCTCTCGATGTTTCTCACAAAACACTGAATTAAAACAGCTTTGTGGTATCCATCAGAGCGTTTACTGTTTTCAGTGGAAAATATTAAATACACATTTTCTTGACATGTTCATTCTTGAAAGATCTACCAAATTGCGCATGCCAGAAGAAACTCTAATTGAACGATTGTGGGTGGATGTTCCATTCAGCTTTCATAATAAACAAATAGAAATCATAGCCATGCTGTAGGAATAAAAGGTGATGAAGTTTAGAATTCTATACTAAGTTCAAGAACTAATTAACATAACCTAAGTCCTGAAATAAGCTTTGCATCGATAAAGCATTTTCCCAGGCAAACCAACTGCATAATGTTTCGAAGTTCCGGGTTCTCAATAAATGGAGGATCATCACAAATGGTAACTTTTAATTCAACATGGTTAAAACTGTAACAGTGCATATCTTAACAAATCCGTGTTTGCAATCAAGGATCCAGGTACGAGCTTCCTTCTGTTGCTGCAGAGAGTTGATTCGGCCACAAAACAAGCACAGTGAACTGACAGACCAGACCATCCACCACGGCTAGTCACCGTTTACACGCACACGCATGTCGTAAAATGCACCTTTATGTATCGTGAACATCGCGAAATCCATGATAAAAATCGCTGTTAAAATGCTATCGATAATATAAAACAACTTAAACTACTTGAACAGGTGCAGTGTTTACGTAGCACATGCTCTACAGCCACTGACCACGAACTCACCACTTGACCGGCGTCCAAACAGACAAACCCAGCACGTTAGTGGTACAGACTTTCTTTGAATGCAACCAGCGAAACAAAGTTAACATGATACGCTCAGTTGTATCGCTGGCGACAACTGGGGCCCTGACAAATCACCGCGAGATATTTCCTTTATATTGCCTGCCCACCAGCTGCGTTTAGTCTGCTGCAAAATGTCTGCATCCACCATTTTAAAGACTGCCTCTCTTCGGGTTTCCCGGGTTTGTTCTCGCCAATCTAGCCGAGAGATATATCCAACTGGCAATAAATTAAATTCGAACTCCACACGAGTCACTTTCGAACATACTGGAAATATACACAATCGGTTGCCAAGAAGACCGCTTCACTGCTATGGCATGGCTCCAAGTGTTCAGAACAGCGACATGTGTCTCTGAAAGTGTGCTGCTGCGGTTAAAAATAACTTTTATCGCTACATATAGTGAATGTGCGTACGGTCAGCAGTTTCATGAAAATCAACAAAATCAAAAGGTCTGGCCGCTCCCTAACAAGACCGCAACTTGCATAACGAGTGTGTGTGCGACGGAGGATCGCGTCGTCCGTTGACATTACATCAGTGTCAGTGCGAGGTTCAGAGACACCGCTGGCTGCCACGCCTCTACTGTGGCTAGCGTTTCGTTTTTATTGACGTCTGTGTGTCAACGACGTGCGGTGTCACCATCGCGTCCGGCTCTATCACTTCTTCTTGGCCTGGGCGCCACGCGGTGGTGTCACGGGACGTCCAGAGTTCAGGCCACCGTACTGGTATTTCGCTTTCTTCTCTGACGGCTTCAGGATCTGAAGACAACAGTGCAAATGTTGATTACTGCAGATGAACACTGAACCAGTCCTGTCACTGCACCGGTACTACATCAACAGTCCTGTCACTGCACCAGTACTACATCAACAGTCCTGTCACTGCACCGGTACTACATCAACAGTCCTGTCACTGCACCAGTACTACATCAACAGTCCTGTCACTGCACCGGTACTACATCAACAGTCCTGTCACTGCACCAGTACTACATCAACAGTCCTGTTCACTGCACCGGTACTACATCAACAGTCCTGTCACTGCACCAGTACTACATCAACAGTCCTGTCACTGCACAGGTACTACATCAACAGTCCTGTCACTGCACCGGTACTACATCAACAGTCCTGTTACTGCATCGGTACTACATCAACAGTCCTGTCACTGCATCGGTACTACATCAACAATCCTGTCACTGCACCGGTACTATATCAACAGTCCTGTCACTGCACCGGTACTACATCAACAGTCCTGTTACTGCACCGGTACTACATCAACAGTCCTGTCACTGCATCGGTACTACATCAACAATCCTGTCACTGCACCGGTACTACATCAACAGTCCTGTCACTGCACCTGTACTACATCAACAGTCCTGTCACTGCACCTGTACTACATCAACAGTCCTGTCACTGCACCTGTACTACATCAACAGTCCTGTCACTGCACCTGTACTACATCAACAGTCCTGTCACTGCACCAGTACTACATCAACAGTCCTGTCATTGCACCGGTACTACATCAACAGTCCTGTCACTGCACCAGTACTACATCAACAGTCCTGCATTGCACTGGTACTACATCAACAGTCCTGTCACTGCACCAGTACTACATCAACAGTCCTGTCATTGCAATGGTACTACATCAACAGTCCTGTCACTGCACCAGTACTACATCAACAGTCCTGTCATTGCACCGGTACTACATCAACAGTCCTGTCACTGCACCGGTACTACATCAACAGTCCTGTCACTGCACCAGTACTACATCAACAGTCCTGTCACTGCACCAGTACTACATCAACAGTCCTGTCATTGCACTGGTGCTACATCAACAGTCCTGTCACTATACCAGTACTACATAAACAGTCCTGTCATTGCAATGGTACTACATCAAGTCCTGTCACTGCACCGGTACTATACCAACAGTCCTGTCATTGCACTCGTACTACATCAACAGTCCTGTCACTACACCAGTACTATACCAACAGTCCTGTCATTGCAATGGTACTACATCAAGTCCTGTCACTGCACCGGTACTATACCAACAGTCCTGTCATTGCACTCGTACTACATCAACAGTCCTGTCACTGAAGAAGTTTCATATTTAAGACCATTGTGTTTGATTAAAAAGGGATTAATGCTACAGTAGTTAAATTACATGCAGAAAAGAAAAATGGCTTGTACAGACACATCATTTACACTGCCCCAACACTCACCTGGAATGAGCACATGAGTGTTTCGTCGACTGACATCATTCCTCCTGCATTGTCAAACTCCCCGCAGTAGTTGGGAGCTGAGAACAGCGTCACGAGTTGCCGCTTGGCAAAGAATTCGTATCCATCTTCAACCACCTACAGAGGACACCAACAAAGTTCAGTCCCCCGGCGACAACTACCAGCACATCTGAGTGCAGAGCAAAAACGTCAACATTAATTAACTTGTTCTACTCTTCTGTACAACAATACTGTCTTCTTGTTGCTGGGAGAGATATGAACAAGAGGTTACAAAATTGGCATATTTAATGCACTTTTGCGATACTAAACCGCAATCAAGATAGAACAGAAGAAAACTCTATTGATACATGTTTACTTGCAGGGGAAGAAACACCAGAGAACTGCATGTTATATAGGTCACAATGTAAGGTGACCACATGGCACATGACAATGATACGCCCACCTCTCTCCATCGCTACTCACCTGATGTGCTCTGCAGATGAGATCTAGGTCGTGACGGTTGAGGAACTTGCTGACGACATCTGCCCCAAAGGTGAATGACACACCTCGATCATTCTCGCCCCAACCCTGCACATCCTTGTCTGGGTCTGACCACAGCAGATCACACAGCAGCCCTGGAACACACCACAAAGGGCATCTAAACATTAACACACACCAAGGGAATCTAACAACTTGAGAATAAGTGTTTAGAATACAACAAAAGATGCAGTAGAAGCAAAATTCCTCAATTTGGAATGACAATGCACGTCGATCATGTACTTGCGTGACCGGGAACTTCAAATGCGATTTTTTTCAGTTTGAAGCTTTCTACCCCGGGCATGTTCAGTGTCGAATAACTATGGCTGTGCGTGAGCTAGGTCCATGATTTTGCACTGTTGGAAAGCTTAATAAATATTCTTTCCAATGGTGTGACTAACTCATTTATTTTTGGACATGATTCATTTAGTTAGAACAGGTTACATATAATATCATCACACTGCCTGGGCATTTGAAATCAACACCCCACCAGGACATCTAACATTGACACATCACTAGGGCATCTAACATCAAAGTACATATTGAATGGTGCACCACTCGCTTTACCCATCAATTCATCCACTCATGTGAGCATTATTAGGCTGCAATAATTCAATACTGAAGACCTAAATGTGTGTGTGTGTCGGGGGGGGGGGGACATGCGTGTGTGCTTGTGTGCGCAATCATAAATTCATGGCAAGTACTCATTAAAAAATTACAGTTTATTTACTCTCCTATTCCATCCACTACTACGGCATTACCTCTATTTACTTTCCCAGATAAATGTTATAATCAATAACCAACCTGTGTCAGGCACATCTGTGGGGCGCATGATTCGTCTGATTTGCTCCATTGACTGTAGGTCGGGGGATAAACCTGAACACAGAGAGTACACAGTGATACACTAGATTAAAACACATGATGGAGGATAAACCTAAACACAGTCATACATCATATTTTTGAAGCTTATGAAATGAAATTATTTAGCATTTTTTTACTAAAATAAATATTTCTTTAAAAAATTTTAAGCAATAATTAACCCATTTTATCCGGAATATGATTCTAGTCGTAATTACCCTTTTTATCTGGAATACGATTCTAGTTGTAGTTTGCACTTGACACGGCTTCTCTGCACTCTTGACGTTTTGGTATCCCATTGGCTGATTAACACCGAATGACGTCAGTATATTGGGATCACTAGGAAACTCATATTTTTCAACCAATCAGTGCCGTTCTTTGGGTATTTGCAGTGCAAAGCGGGTACCCCCAAGCTAAAGTGAAATCAAAGATGGCGTCGAGCCGCAAAGACCATTAAATGTTGACGTATTTTGAAGGATAACTCTTCTAATTTACTTCATACTTTTGATGACAAGAATGCAGACAAGTGGATAGACGATATAAGATGGATGGTCATGGTATTTGACGCGACATTTGTCCGTGAAGTCATAATTTGAAGCCATCGAAGTGGGGTCAACCGACAACAGCATCCATTTTCGCCCACGTCGCACCACGCCGTATTTTTGGCGCCAACAAAGTTAAGATTATACCCAATGACAGTAACTACTTTCATAAATAAAGTTGACCAGAGTTGTTACTTTAGAGTATTAGTTATAAGAATTGAGCCACAAAATGATACATTGTTGATAGAAAATATTTCACAAATTTGCATAATTCCACCCAGCGGCGCCACATGTTGGCAATTAAATCAACTGACATGGGGGTGTTATAATTTTTTTTTAATAATTATCCAAGATATGTGGACAAGTTGTATACCTTTGTTTTCAGCAGAGAGTAATGCATAAAATAAACTCAACTTGCTACTTGACATGTTGCCTCCTTCATGGCGAAAATGTCAGGTGAAAAGTAATGTGACAAACCTCAATATAGGTTTGAATTTATTGGGCATGTTTTGCCATATACCACATATAATATATATGACAAAACTATAAGTTTGTCAATGCGACTTGATAATTAAATTTTTTCTACTTTCTAAAGGTATATCACATTTTAAAATTAATTGAGAAATAATAAAGTTATGTCCATTTTAAATGAAGGCCTGTCATTTTGTAATGCTGACAGATTGATTTGAGGAAGTGATCAGGAACTGGCTGTAATTCGTCTGCACTAGCTTCAGGATAAAATGGGTTAAACACTCCTAAACCACATGTATGGCACCAACCTCCGTGACAGCAGAATATCTTTTCATCGACTATTGCAGCTATTGGGAGGCAGTTGAAACAATCTGTAAATGTCTTCCACAGTTTGATGGTGAAGCGCCTCTTACCTGCAAACGAGGAAGGATGCTGTGCTCAACATGCTACATGACACAACATTTGGTCAATAATAATGAACTTGTATAATGACCTTATTTACAGGCTATGACTGAGACTGGTATTAACATAAGCATATTTCCCGAACAGTTCAACATGATACATCTCAGCAGCAGTCAACATCTAACAAGTTTGTTTTCAGCTAATATCTAAATGTGTGTGTGTGTCTGTATATGTGTGTGTGTGCATGTGTATGAAGTAATATTTTAGCCTAATAATATTACGATAGTAAACATAAAAAAGTAACAACACAGAAAGAAACTGCGATATATATGAACACAAATAGGTAAAAGTTGACATTTTGACATTTTACATTTACATGGCATCATTTTAGACTCAACGAGATGCACTTACATTCATCATAGAAACCATAGATACGGTTTATACTGGCACATTCGTGATTGCCTCGCAGCAGGAAGAAGTTCTCTGGATATTTGATCTTATAACACAGTAATAAACATATGGTCTCGAGTGACTGTTTCCCCCGGTCAACGTAGTCTCCAAGGAAGAGATAGTTGGCCTCTGGCGGGAAGCCACCATACTCAAACAGACGTAGCAGGTCTGTGTACTGCCCATGAATGTCACCTGCCAACAGATTACAAAACATCACACACGTCTATTCTAGCTCATCATACAGGCTTATAAACTTCGTTACAGCCGATTATCGCGAAATAAGCCTGTAATCACGTGTAAACATGTGTGCAAGAGTAAAATGGTACTTGGCAATAATTTGTCATCTTGATAGTATCAGACAACATGACGAAACATCTACTAGAAAAAACACACAAGTTGATGTGGTCTACAATGTTGATGCATGCATACAACATATTTTCAGGCTACATTATTAGTAGAGTGCAGTGGCTCAAGGGTAGAGCTTCGGACTCTCAACTAACAGAACCCGGGTTCGAATCCTGTGATGCAGTGTGAAACCGTGGGCAAGTTTTTTTACTCTATATTGCTCCAGTTCACTCAAGCTGAATCGGCTATAGGGAGTGGTGAATATTTGTATGAGCAGCATTCATGCAGTAATTGCAGCGTGACTGGATGATTCCCAGAGAAGCTGAGATGGTATCTGATTGAACAGGTATGCCAGGGAAGAAATCGTAAAGCGCTTTGAGCAGTCCTGAGGACTGGATACTGCGCTATGCAAGACCTTCCAAATGTTTTCAATACTGTCTTTACATGGACACAGCCTTGGCTGCAATTTCATGTACAGCTTTCTATAATGATGTGCCACCCGAAATCCTCATCCCACTGTAGCTAAACTTACTTGAACCACCCCAATTGGCAAAATGTCAACCCATACGCTTGGAATTGATGGGGAGATAGATATGTTGTGACATTTTGACAAAGGTTATCAATTAATGACAATAATTTTATTTTCATAAACTTTGCATCTACTTGTTTCCATTATGTAGTTTTCCCAAATGAAGACTGACAACTTGACATAATAATCTGTGACTGTCTGACTGAGGTAAATGACCCTAATAAGTATAGGTCAGAGTCAGGTCTAAACAGCATACTAACCACATATTTTCAATGGTGCTTCTAGCTCCAGCAGAATTGGTTGACTTAGGAAGATCTCTCTTGATTTCAGACAGAGAGACCGTACTTCTGCTTCCGTCATCTGGACAGTTTTTCCTGGACGACATCCTCTGACTGTCAATGTCAATGTTAACAATAACAAATTACAGTAGTTTTTTTTTTTCATAACAACAAAACCTGCCCAGAAGAATAAAAAATGTTTTAGCAAAGATATCAGTCTGTTGTTTTCATCAGTACACCCACTAATCTAATGATGTTATTACGCAAACAACGTTTACAGCATAACCCAAAACTACACAATACGATACATCATATTTCTTCAGTAAAAACATTGTAACGCATACATGATTTTTTTGTTTTAAAGATATTTGCAAGTATTGTGAAACATGAAAAAGCAGAAAATTAATACTTATAAAGTGATACCCCTGTCAAAATGTATCAGAACTAAAAAAAAATTTGTTTTATGTCACTATAAACATGAAATTAATTTTTCATCAATTTATCTCTATATTTCAGTGTTATTTTTTCATTTAAACGTTGAACTTTCTATAGTGAACATTTAACAAGATTACCCACCTAGAGAACCAACTTTAGATGGAAGGTGGACAAGGAAACCCTTTGGCTTATCGAGAGTCCAACCTATCTATCTAAGTGTATCCTGCCCTTCTGAGGTATATGTCAAATTTATTGTTAAACATATTAACACTACTAGCACCTACATACACATATAAATATATATATATACTGAAATGTCCTTAGTTAACAATAACAGTACTTAGTATGTTTAACGATATATGTACAACTGTAGTGTGCCAGTGTCTTGAACTTTACTGATCTTGCATCCAAATCATGCATCTAAACAGATTACAGGAAATTCAGCACCCCAAGATTCTATGCAAGTTGCAATCAACAATATCAATGGGTGATACAGTATCTGCGACCTAAAGTAGGCTAAAGTTTTACTAAAAGTAAGGCCTAACTAAGTAAAAATAAGGGGTGTGGTTCATATGGGTACCGGTCATATAATCCGCGGAAGTTTTGTTATATACAAGAATCACGTATTAATAATTAGGATTAGGAAAAAATACAAAAGACTGGTTCATTCGTCCACCAATCAAACGAAACGTCTTTCCTAACAGCTTATGGTTGTGTCGGTGTGCTCACTTCGTATGTAGTTTCTGGTCGTTCTTACTCTTAGCGATAAGTTAGTTGCAGTTAGTTTGGCAAGCAATTTCCTTATTTCTTGGGCGTAATTCTTGAACGAAATTAAGTAGGTAGAGCAAGTTATCTTATGTGTATTTTGAACACAGTCGCTTAGATATCAACACTACTTTTCGAATTTTTTAAATAGACGTTTATAGTTGCATGCAGCAAAGGAAAGTTACCCTCCAATAGCCGGGAAATCAAACCATCAACATTCAATTCGCCGTCCGCCATATTGTCGATTGGTATATGACGTCAATAGAAAAAATACTGCGCATGCTTCGCAACGACGGGCGTGTATAATCGAATAGATACCGAGCAGATTTCCGTATTTATTCAAGTTATAACAAATTTGAAGTTTGATTGCAAAAGATAATGGCTGCTACTGTTAGTACAATCGTGTTGCATGGGGATCTCCAATTACACATTTGAAAACCCAAAGTTTTGACGGTAAATACTTTTACCAGTGTGCCCCAATGTCTAACATAAAGTTGCTAATGTTGCAAGGATGATAATATTTGACAGTTAGGATAGGGTGGGGCAAAACGTACCCTTTTGGGGGCAAATTTGTATTTTACACATTTCCACGTCGGATTAACGGTCGAAACAAGGGAAGACGTACGGGGCTCAACTAAATATATTGGTGGTAGGCAGGAAATAGGAAATTTAAGGATGGAGGTGCATTTTGTGCTGTATATTTTAAAAAATGGCGAGTTGTGGATATTATATCAAATTCCACTATTATTTATGGAAGAAATGCATTTTTTTGCAATTTAAGTTTCTAGAGAAGGTGGCAAAGTCATTGTTTGAAGAGAACTTCAAGAGAGGTGCAATTGGAAGTTTTTGAGAACCTAAAATAATGTGTTTTAGGGGCTCTCGGTAGGATGCAACAATGTTATATATATATATATATATATATATATATATATATATATAAACATGCCCCAAATTCCACAGGACGTACTATATACCTATATAGGGCTATATAAGGTGGAGTTTTTTTAATTCATAACATTAATTGCATGAAAGTTTTAGAAAAGCTAGAACAAGCGTTCCAAAAACCTCCAATATATATATATAACATTTGTATATATTATATATATATATATATATATATATATATATATATATATATATATATATATGTATATATATAATATATATATATATATATATATATATATATATATAATATATACAAATGTTATATATATATTGGAGGTTTTTGGAACGCTTGTTCTAGCTTTTCTAAAACCTTCATGCAATTAATGTTATGAATTAAAAAAACTCCACCTTATATAGCCCTATATAGGTATATAGTACGTCTTGTGGAATTTGGGGCATGACTTGGAATATATAATGATATAATATCATAGGATTGATCTTCCTCTTTCTTCCATCAGACCTTAGAAATGCTTATTGGTGCAAGTTATGTCTACAAATATGCAATAATAATATTATTTTAACAGTAATAAATTTCAAGTTTTTGTTATACTATGAACGTAGCAAATGTATCACATTGTAGGAATCTTGAGTAAGTAAGTCCTAATTAAGCATGTTGGTCATTGTAATAACTGATACTTTGTGTGATGAAGCTGATGTATACAGCTAAAATTTTATAATATTATTATTATTATACTATGAAAGTGCAATGCTTTCCTTGAAACTGTTTTGGTTTAATAAGCAAGTTAACAAAAAGTATCGCCTGCTGTAATAACTGATACTTTGTGTGATGAAGCTGATGTATATACAGCTAAAATTTTATAATATTAATTATTATTATACCATGAAAGTGCAATGCTTTCCTTGAAATTGTTTTGGTTCAATAAGCAAGTTAACAAAAAGTATCGCCTGCTGTTATATCAATTAATACATGTTAAATATAGTAGAACATTTACAAACAACTTTTATGATATTAATTAACAAGTAATGCCATTAATAATTAATGTCCACTAGCTTATGCTTGTCCATGAAACCACACACCAAGTGCTGCAATTCACTACTAAGTTTCTATACTATTTATATATAGCCAGTTATTGGTTGATAAATTTATATCTCCCAGGAAAACAAAAGTAATTTTTATTCAAAAGTGGTCCCACCTGGAGAGTGGCTCATCAAATTTACCCTGGTTTGTAGAAGAGTATAGTGGATGTAGATAAGTAATTCTAATTAACCATGCATCTCTGTTTTTTTTTATAATTGCAAATTGGTGAATGAAGACAGAAAGAGGTATATATGTGTGTGTGTGTGTGTGTGTGTGTGTGTGTGTGTGTGTGTGTGTGTGTGTGTGTGTGTGTGTGTGTGTGTGTGTGTGTGTGTGTGTGTGTGTGTGTGTGTGTGTGTGTGTGTGTGTGTGTGTGTGTGTGTGTGTGTGTGTGTGTGTGTGTGTGTGTGTGTGTGTGTGTGTGTGTGTGTGTGTGTGTGTGTGTGTGTGTGTGTGTGTGTGTGTGTGTGTGTGTGTGTGTGTGTGTGTGTGTGTGTGTGTGTGTGTGTGTGTGTGTGTGTGTGTGTGTGTGTGTGTGTGTGTGTGTGTGTGTGTGTGTGTGTGTGTGTGTGTGTGTGTGTGTGTGTGTGTGTGTGTGTGTGTGTGTGTGTGTGTGTGTGTGTGTGTGTGTGTGTGTGTGTGTGTGTGTGTGTGTGTGTGTGTGTGTGTGTGTGTGTGTGTGTGTGTGTGTGTGTGTGTGTGTGTGTGTGTGTGTGTGTGTGTGTGTGTGTGTGTGTGTGTGTGTGTGTGTGTGTGTGTGTGTGTGTGTGTGTGTGTGTGTGTGTGTGTGTGTGTGTGTGTGTGTGTGTGTGTGTGTGTGTGTGTGTGTGTGTGTGTGTGTGTGTGTGTGTGTGTGTGTGTGTGTGTGTGTGTGTGTGTGTGTGTGTGTTGTGTGTGTGTGTGTGTGTGTGTGTGTGTGTGTGTGTGTGTGTGTGTGTGTGTGTGTGTGTGTGTGTGTGTGTGTGTGTGTGTGTGTGTGTGTGTGTGTGTGTGTGTGTGTGTGTGTGTGTGTGTGTGTGTGTGTGTGTGTGTGTGTGTGTGTGTGTGTGTGTGTGTGTGTGTGTGTGTGTGTGTGTGTGTGTGTGTGTGTGTGTGTGTGTGTGTGTGTGTGTGTGTGTGTGTGTGTGTGTGTGTGTGTGTGTGTGTGTGTGTGTGTGTGTGTGTGTGTGTGTGTGTGTGTGTGTGTGTGTGTGGACCTCAACGCCTCAGAGAAGATACTACCACTTTGCATCAAAATGTTAGTTAGTGATTTATATACATATAAACGATTAATGAAGGTCTGATGAAGCTGATACAACTAAAACTTTATAATATATGCCATGAAACTGCAATGTTTTCCTTGGAATTGTTTTGGTTCTAAGCAAATTAAAAATAATTTCATCTCCTGCTATTGTAACAATTAATATATAACAATATACATATTTGTGCTCATTGTTGGTTAAATTAAAAAAACTGTAATTTGAGCATTTTCATTGTATCTTACAATAACGCATAATTAATCTGCCTATACAAGTTAGAGCGATGTAGAGCAATTTTATTTAACTTTACTTTGGTTATAAACTATCTTATATGTTTGCCATTCAGGTGGAAGGGTTGTTGACAGTTGTATAATCTATATCTGAAAATATATTTATAGTTTAATATGCAATTTGCCTGTTTTTATTAACGTAATTACTCTTAATTATATGTATCACTCCATTACACAGAACATTGATAGACCTATACGTGCACCTAGATAGGTCATAATTATAAATAATATTTTATAGTTTCGTTTAATTGTCGATATTCATTTTTATAACTACACACGTGTTTATTTACTTTATTATTGATGTACTCTATGTTACTATATACATTGGTGTCTGAAATAAATATTTATTAACATGTTGCTGACACAACAAATTTTCGAATTTGCTGTTGTACCGATTCGCTCGTTTGTACATGCTTGCCCTGCATGCTAAAAAATAGGTCACGAAGGACACCGATAACTGGAGAAACGGCGGCATGAACGTAAACTAACGAATGATGGACTCTTCAGATTCTCGTAAAAGACCGCTTGATGGGGAGAATGAAAGCGGTGTTACCAAGCGTTCCAATCCCGGATTAGGTTGGTAATAACACCGTCACGATTGATAAGTATTGTCACCATAATGTTTAGCATGTTTGATGCTCGCGTGCAAAATACAACCGCATCACTATCACGTGGCCGGCACGATAATAAACATCGATAAAACCAAATTTCATGGACATGGTGCAACAAAGATCGAAACATTATCGACTGAACTTCTTCTAGTTACCCACACACTATTGTGTTTTATGTTTAACCGAATTATTTGTTGCACTTACAAAAGAGTCTTGTCTCCTTGAAAAACCACGAGTATGCCCACCATCATCACGGCGTGACCGATGTCGATGATGACTCTGTTGAACTTGAAGATCTAAAATCTTAATCTTTCCAAATGATTACGTTATGGCATGCACTGCCAGACCTTTGTTTTAGTGGGACACTTCTCTGATTAGATACAGTTTTTGTATTGTGACACAAACTTGACATAGCCTCATAGACATAGGCTACAGCTCTAGCCTCCATTCATTGTTAATGACAATGACATCAAACATTTCCCATTCAACAAATGTTGCACATTGATAATGTGCAACAATTGTAGAATGATAATTTTTTAAATTGTATGTACTGCTTCAATGATTGGCCAGTACTGCAGTAGCAGCAGCAAATGTTGTCAAGTCTCGCCAAGCGTGACGTTTGGTGCAGCAATTTGAATTTTTAATAAGGCCAAACTGGTCAACTTATCATTGATCAGACAACATTTCTTAATTTCAAAGGCCTAAAGGTAAGCCAAGCTCATACTGCTTAAGTATAAGTAATTATACTAGATTTACCATGCTGTTTGAGAGCAGTAGCTAACAGCTTAACGTGGATACAAATTAAATTTTTTGAAGTTCATGAAACCACCTATAAAAGAAGCTAATGTAATCCAAGAGACTTATACGTGGCCAAAAAAAAGTATGGCAAGATAAAATCATGCAGCATCAAAGTTTATCAAACCAATAATTATGATTAGTCGTGTATGAAAAATGAGTATGTAACTTGGACATTTTTCTTTAGCCATGACATTGGTAGTTGATGTACCAATCTGGTCAGCCAAAAACAGTTGAAGACCTGTCCAAATTAAATATTATTGAGATAAAATTTAGGATTGTTCCCCAAAACATGAAAGGAAAAATAAAACAAAAATGTTATGTTTTGTTTGCATACTCTCCAGTGGTTACAAGTTACGCAAAGAATTAACAGCTAATTTTTTATTTAAACACAATGAACAGGTTTTAGACATTCTGACTGCATAGGAAATGAAGCCATTTGGCAGAGGATGTAGGATTTGTTTTTATAAATTGGACAAAAAACATGCCAACAAATTAATATCAGCATCAGTGTTGTCTTAGACATGTTCTTGATGCCATAAATGAGTTTGCAGTACACCCTGGTACCTGTGATATTGTATAATGGTGCTATATTTTATTTTATTGGTAAAAATTCATTTGATGTAGGTAAATCATCAATGGACACTAAATCAGATCACCGATGTAACTCTCATTAGATGTGCATCAACACCCTATCATTTATGCTAATTGAAAAACCTTCCCAAATTAATTAGTACCAATAAGCGATCATTTCACAACATGTCTGACATGTAATGCATTTTAAATTTGTGGTCATAATGTCCCGAAGATGTGTGTAACAGTAGACATAGATAGATGGATACTAAAAGTTACTTGCATCCACCACCTGACATTTTTGGTTGCTGTTTGTTTATTAATAATTTGAGGTGTTACAATTACACTTACAGAGTTTAAAACACAGTTCTTTTGGGTAATTAATATACTTATTATCCAGTTAAGCTGGATCTTTTATGTGCATATGTTTGTAAAGTGCCTGAGAGCAATTTTTAATTGATCAGATGCTATATAAGTATTTTATTATTATTTTACAGTCTAAAATAAAGCCACAGAGTCGCCTCCAATATAAACTGTTCCCAAATATGTCGTAAAATCATCGATTTCAGGTGGACATTGTTCGAATGGGATAATGTTATAATCAATCAATTTACGTCCATCCAAAACCATTGTGAGCCCTAAACCCATTAATGAACTCATTTATGTATCGGTTAAAAAATAATTGTGTAAAACATGCATAATAACATTGTGATCAATTCATTTGACCACCAGTCAAGCCATGCAATAAAGAAAAACACAAGTTATTTAATACTGAATAATGTTCCAATATGTAGAAAAATGACACATATAGGGAAAAAACTATAGAGACTTTTTTGTTTGCAATTTATGTTTCAGTTGATAGCTACGATATGTGCACAACCCCTGGCTTTTCATCAGGCAGGCCTTTGACTGAAGATCAAAGTTAGTGCCACTGTGCAAATTCCAATCTATTCATGACAGCTGAATTATCCCTGGTACTAAACCCTAGCTAACATTATTTAAAATGTGACAATACCGCGTTTATGTAGTGAAATATTAACCACCCCGCCAATGAATTGAATCATGTAAGCAGACTCAGATAAGTTGGCTTCATTTTAGTAGCGGTTGTAAACACAGGTGAAATACCAGATACAATTACTGAACGTTTCTCAGGATAGGTCTTTTATCCAATCAAAAGTTTTCATATCCAAAAACAAGATTATTCTTTTCACCTATAGATGCTTTCGTCTGACGATACACGCCAACTTCTTCAGTACTGATGATGAATGACGTAATTGCACTATCTCTGTTCATTGGTGTCTTTGTCTCGTCAGATACAATTATGTTTGTTTCTTCTTTTCTAGGTAGGGTCATGTTATGAGAAACATGAAATTTCTTTTCACCAATGTTTTATTTTATCCATACAAAATCTGGTGAAAATTTGCTTTTTTAAGTTGTTCTAAGGATGACTTATATTGATTTGTTTAAAGCGTTCTTTACTTAAATAGTCATAGCCTCAAAATGTGCAGATTCATTTTGATTTACAAGATATGTGGGTCTAATTTAAATGTAATTATAAATTAGGCAGGTGGTTTTTGAAGAAATAAAGTTTGGACTGCCTTTGTTTGAAGTGTTAGTAGCCAGGATACATGGAACCCAGTCACTGAGAACTGTTGATTGCCTTCCTTGAGAAAAGCCTGAAACCTTAGACATTTGCCCTAATTGACATTTGGCTGGTGTGTGAAGGTCCTCCCAGCCGGGTGCTCCTGCACCTGGGAAGACCCACAAAAACAACCCCTCTGACGATTACACTCAAACATCAACACTACATCTGGCATTCCTTTTATCACAGAAGATGTGTAAATTAAATAGTAACACTGACAAACTAAAGAAAACAATCTTACCAGGTCTAATTTATCCAAGTAAATAAACTATGTTTATATAAATAATAATAAACACTTTTTGGCAGATTTTTTCTCATTGTTATTCAGATTGATTGTCAATCAGTCAGACGATTTAACATTAACAAAAAAGTGTTTAAACAAATTTAGAATTGAACGCAACTGGTATGATAAAATGCCAGCAATTTCTTACTCAGATAATTTGACACTTCACTAACCATGTCAACCTATTTACGGAAATTTTGCAGAATTGTTTAAGAATTTCTGTAAGTTTTTATATGTTAGTCACTTGTCAGTAAAACAGATTTTAACTGCATAGAGTACAATATAATCAAAAGTTTTCATATCCAAAACCAAGATCTTTCTTTTACCTATAGAGGCTTCGCCTGATGTTACAAGTCCACTTCTTCACTACTAAAGTACTTCTTCACTACTAAAGTACTTCTTCACTACTAAAGAGTGTTGGTGGTAGTACGGTCTGAGTTGGATGTTGATGGAACACTGTGCACTTTGCAGGGGACACGCTGCACCTAAAGATGTTGATCCCAGCAGCGGCCGCAGGAGCCATCATTGGCAAAGGCGGAGAGACAATCACACAAATACAGAAGGAGTCTGGGGCCAATATCAAGATGTCAAAAGCGAACGACTACTACCCAGGTAAACAAACTACATTCGTGTCATTGGAAAATGGAACAGAGGTGTACGTGCCCAGGGACACTAAAATGATATTGTTTACTAATTGTGATGTTGTAATGTGTCCTGTACTACACAGCTAAGCTACTGCACAGTTCCAAGTTTGTGGCTACGGTAAATTTTATATGTGTAACAGTGTGTGCTGATTTGCATAACCTGGCAGATCTCCTACGTGTTTGGATGCTTTCCATACAGCTTCCTGATTTTCCATTTTTATTTCATTTTGAAACTTGTTTCATATTTGTCACATTCTTGATCTCATTATGTTGATTTGCATACAACTACATAACATACATAAGTAGGCTATCATAAATAAGCTTGATAGAGACAAAAACCCAATCACTTGTTCACTTTTCAGTTTTGTTATTTTGTAGGTTGGTTGAATGAAACTTGTGTGTATTTTTTGCGAAATACTTTTATATTCGGTGCCAATAACTGAAAATGCTGTGTTACCCCTCTGTAAGAAAACTTCCCATCGTACAATCCCATGTTGGGGGAGATTGTCTGTTATTTGTAGTTTTATTCATGAGTCACGTCTTGCATAGTCCTGCTGTTGCATGGAGAAGTTAGCAGTTTTTACTGATTTGTTTTAATTTTGTACTTGAGTAAAAGTACAAGTAACTCATCTCAGAACTACTATAGTCAAATTAAAGTACGTTGAATAAAATCATTTTAGTAAAAAGTACAAGTAACTTTTGAAAGTAAGAGTAAAAGTACAATTCAGCGTTTTAATTTCAGCGTTATAGCAGGCACAAAAATGTGACGCTAAAATAACTACATCATTCGACATCCATCATAATGCAATAACCGTCTCTAAAATAACTATTCCGTATGCGATTGCGATGCAACCAGTGAATCGCCATGATTGCAAGTTTTTACAACATAATTGAACCTATTAGATATTGACACATGGAAATATTGTAATGAAAATATTTCACAAAGTAAATTAAAGTAACAACGTAAAGGCAGAGCTATTAGATAGGAGGTGGGGCACTCCCACCGATAGGACCAAACGTGCACAGATCTCACTCAATCTCAGACATCTCGTCATTTAATATGGTATCTATGTTAAGTTTTGATCCCATCCGTGTGAGGGTGCTATATGTGGAAGAGCCCCAGCTCAGATGTATTAGTTCTGGTAAAGGTATTGTTATTTTAGATAAAAACTGCTTTGTTACAATTAAAAGTACTTCATTAAAATTGTACGCTGTTACATACTTTGTTACATGCCACCCGTGGGTGCTAGGACATGGATGGTGTTGACAATGTCTGTGTGACTGGTTGTAGGGACGACAGAGCGAGTGTGTCTGGTGACAGGGAGCATAGACAGTGTCAGACAGGTGTACCTGTTCATCATGGACAAGGTGCGGGAGAAACCAGACACGAAGCCGACTGACGGTGAGGTGAAGGTAAGTCCCCTGGTCTGCACTCTTGTGTCTCTACTGATGCCTTGTTGCTGAAAATTGGTAATGCAGGCCTAGCCTACACACGAGCCAAAGAACTGATTCGGTCATGTCCTGTCAGTGTTGTCATTTTGACATACATTTGGGGGTCATCTCAGAATGTTGATTTCCATTGTCAGGGAAAATTGTGTCTTTCCTTTGCCCCCTCACCCCCCCCCCCACTTCCACTCTCACATGAAAGTTTGTAACAATTTATGTGATGGTGTCAATGTGATACTGTTGGTGTGAATGGGACAACTTTTAACTGCAGGTGAAGATCCTGGTGCCCAACAGTACTGCAGGCATGATCATTGGCAAGGCAGGCAACTTCATCCGACAGATCAAAGAGGAGAGTGGCTCTTATGTGCAGGTGTCACAGAAAGCCAAGGACATGAACCTACCTGAACGCTGCGTCACTATAGCAGGTACGTTTGTTGACATAAAACGCTATACTTGTTCAGGGAGTTAGAATGACACAAGAGGTGTTTTTTTTATGTGAAAATGTAACAAATGTTGTTTCTCTGGGTGTACACGTGGGCTGCAGTGGTAATAAGCACAGTAGAGATCGGCTGGCTTGAATCGTCTTGTTTTTAGTCAGAAACAAAATTGCACAAATAATAGTTCTCAAAGGATTTGTTAGATGTGTTTGGCTACTAAGGCTACATTTGTCTCACTGGAAAGGGCACGTACATCCACTCGGTCATTATACGGCAGCTGGATCATAAGTATTTTGAGGGGTTCAAGTCACAGTAATATTGATTATTATAGATTTTAGTAAGTGGTATAGTTATCATAATTGTATAACTCCGTTCTACAACAACATACCTTAAGGTCTGAATTTTATAACTTCAGCCTGTCAACAGGTACCTTAGGATCTGAACTTACAGAATTTATAAATATATCTTGCCAAGATCTACCTTAAGCTCTGCCCCACCGAAACATGTTGCGTATATTTCCTTCATGGTGAACAAATTACCTGTCTACATGAAATTAGTATTTAAGTTTTAAAACCAGAAACCACATGCAGTTGTATGGTACAGGACCAGGTTAGATTAGTAGATTTCACCAGCGTATGACTTTGCCATGGCATGGTGCATTGATCGTTGTTGACTGTACAGCGCCCTCTGGTTGCAGGTGAGCACAAGCAGGTGACGTCTGCGATGGACATGATCCTGCAGAAGTTGGTTGAGGACCCACAGAGCAGCAGCTGCCCCAACATAAGCTACGCCGACTACCGCGGTCCCGTCGCCAGCACCAACCCCACGGGCTCGCCCTTCGCGACCGGCACCGGCATCACTCGCATGGACTTTGGCGGCGGCGGCGGCATGGGCAACAGTGGCGGTGGAGGCGGCGGCGGTGGAGGCGGTACCGGCATGGGGCTGTTCGGGAACATCGGAAACGGCATCAACAACCTGAACCTGAACGCGGGGAGTGCGCTCGGGAACCCGGCGTTTGAGAATCTGCGCGCCACCCTGCGTAGCAGCGGCTACACGGAGCAGGCGACCGAGGAGATCAGTGCGGCCATGTACACCCTCGCCAACTACGGCTTCCTTGGGCTCGGCCTCGGGCTTGGAGGACTCGCTAACTTAGGTGGGCCCGGGTTCGGATTTGGCAACATGGGCAATCAGAACCCAGGTAACTTGACCCTGGGAAACCTGGCGGGCATACTCGGGGGTGGCGGCGGCGGTGGTGGTGGTGCCGGCGGGGCAGGTAACGCGAGCGGCGGCTCGCTGCTCGGGAACAATCCCGGGAGCGGCGGCGGTGGATCGGGTGACGGGGGGAACCTGAGCGTGTTCGGGCCGGTGGGAAATACGACGACAACGATGGCAGGGGGCGACACCGGGACAGGATCGGGGAGCTTCTTCGGGTCGAGTGGCGGAGAGCATTATCCCGGTGGCGAATCACTGTTCAGCGGCGGGTCCAATTTTAATGCGGGCGGCGGCGGCTATGCAGCATCCAATCAGAACTCTTTCGGGCTTGGCACAGGCATTGGGTCATTTGCAGCGGGATCTGGTGAGGGAGGTGGTGGGGAAGACGCGAGCACGGAGAAGGAGATGGAGGTAGGGGAGCACATCGTGGGCGCCATCCTCGGTCCCGGGGGGCGGGGCATCGTCGAGCTGCAGAAGTTCACTGGAGCAAACATACAGATATCTAAGAAGGGCGTCTACGCGCCCGGCACACAGAACCGCATCGTGACGATCACGGGCACAGCGATGTCCGTGCAGCGTGCGCAGTTCCTCATCCAGCAGCGCATCGTCCAGGAGCAGGCAAAACGTAACCGCCAGGGCCAGAACACTCGCTAGTCACATGCCGCCATCACCATCATCGTCCCTCATTCGACACCTCAGACAGTTTAGTCAGTCGTCGCGCGTCGACGTGTTGGCGTTCATTCACCACGTTGCCAACTAACACCGCGCCCAATAGTTGGTGGGCATGACAGACGCTTCTTCTTGTCGTGGGCTCGTCATCATCATAGTTCGTTCTTTCGTGATGGTTGCAAGTTCACGACGGTGGCCACGATTCGTTCGTGGCAATGTATTGTTCAGGGATGGTCAGAGTTTTTCGGTGACAGGTACGATTTGTTTTGGTCACACAATTCATCAGCAGCTGTCATGAATCGTTAGTTATGCTTGTTGCCATTCGTCTTGGTAATTTGTTTCCCGTTTTCGTCATTTTGTATCCGCTACGCCGATCGTCGCATCACTCCACTGAAAAACACTGGAATCATCTCTCGGAACGTATCCCGTTCATTTTCAACAAGGTGCCATTCTGTGCATTTCATTGAGTTGGAGTCAGTTGAAGTACCTCGTCGTCTGCACTGTAAATATCCTACTACTGCTACCACGTTACATTCACAGAGCTATAGATTTAACAGACTGGATAATTCTCCCGACAGGAGAGTTCTGTCCGTTACACGATGGACATTATACACTGGCGACAGTGTAGACATCATTGATGTGACGGTCGTATAAATGTACTTGTTGCCTCGGTGGATAGTTTGTTGTATTTATGTAGTTCTTCATTACATAAAGCATTGCATTTTACATATTTGCTTTTCTTCCTGTTTGTCCACCAATCTACCGTTGTCACACGGACGTCTTCAGCGCATGCTCTGTCATCAGTCATGCGTAACACATTGTGACTTGTGGAACAATTTCAGTCATGCATAACACATCATACTCATGCATAACAATCTCAGTCATGTATAACACATCATTGTTCATGTATAACAATGTCAGTCATGCATAACACATTGTTCATGCGAAACAGTCTCGGTCAAGGGAAACATCACTTACATCAAAGTTTCCAGTCATCCATTAACATCCGTTGCACACAAGAATGAGTTACAGCCACTCTTCAAGAAATTATTTCAATATCCTTGTCTATAGAATTTCCCAATAGAGATATAGCTACAATTAGTTAGTTATGTGCTATTACTTCAGTGTTAAAGCATCATAAACATGACACAGCAAAAACATTGATAAAAATGACACATAATCCCGAAAATATTTTTTTTTCTGCTATTTATAGATAAATATACAAAGGTTTGCCCCGGTATTGAATCATGCACACAGCAATCACACGGTCTATGTATTCAACAACGTTTGCAAGACAAAATCGCTGTTTACGTCCAATCATGTTTTATTTGCCAACTGCACCATTACCAAGCCTCACTTTACACCTGAATCGTCACTGCCGTTCATCTTGCCACCATGATGTCAGTGACTTGTCACTCTTCATTGTCATGCGTCGTCGGAGAAGAATCGCTCATGGGAAGGTGGGTCATTGCCTCTGCCTCTCGTTCATTCTCACTTTCTCGCACGTTCCACTGTACCGGTTATGTAAATCGGTGCAGGACACATAGTCGAGAAGTCTGGGACTTGGTGTTTCCCTTCCTTTGGGGATAGGGTTGTCTAACATTGTGACACTCTTCCGAGGGATTGGATGATCTTTGTCCTAGTTCTGTTCCTGAATTTTGTTCATTGTTTAAATAGATTAAAACAATTACTCGCAAAATTAGTCGTCTGTATATCTGAATGCTAAAATATCCTCAGGAAGAACAGCACGAGAACCAAATTAAAGAAGAGGCCATCTGTTCTAACTTTATATTTATATAATTTTCTTGAGACAGCTGCCCACCAAATTATGCTTGTGATTTGAAAGTTTCCACCCTGTTGGTTTTCAAATTCAAAAATCCAGTTACAAAACAAATGTAATGCAGTAATGCTGCTTTACAGTTACACTTTGAGGTTCAATGTTCAACACAGCTAATGCAGATTTCCTGTTGTAAATGTCTGTGGTGGCTAATTCCAAGTAGACATGAAGACTGCTTCCTTTTATGGAGTGCATCAAGTCAAACACTATTGAGATTGCAAGAATGGTATCCAGTACACATTTGACTTGTTTAATTTCACTTCCAGGCAAGTGCAGCTAATGCCACAGAGCTGTCCATGTGTGGTGCTGAGGGTTGGAGACTGAGAAAAGCACGAAAGGCAGCTGCTTTACAGTTCCCTTGATGGAAGCACATCACACTAAAAGGTATGTGTGTATACCCTAACAATATATGCCACACTTCAGGGTATAAAGGTGCATGCAATATTTATGTCAAATTGCTTTTTACTACCTTACGCCTCACTGGGAACATAGGCCATAATCTCAGGAACGTCTCTGTTTGTGGCCATTTTCTCCATCTACGGGTGTATCCCATCTCCTTTGTTTCATTTTCTGTCTCTGCCAGGTGTTCCATGGCCTTCCTCTTTGCATCTTCCCTGGGGGTTCTATGTCATGGCTTGACGGGTGATGGTTACTGAAGGTTTCCTAAGGTTTATCCTATCCATCTCCATTTTTCTTTATTTTATTTTCTATTGGTAGTTTGATCCATTCCCAAAGTGTAGTGTTGGCTACCTTGCCTGATCACTTCAGGTGTAAGACTGCGTAGGCATTTGTTGATGAAGGACAGTATTCTTTTTAGTGTCCTGTGTACATCGCCATGTCTCTGATCCATAGAGTAACACTGCCTTGAAATTTGAGTTCAATATCCTCAGTTTGGGGTTAAGCTTGATTTATTTTGCCTTCCAAATGGTTCTCAACATGACGAATGCCACTCTTGCTTTCTGTATCCTTGCTTTGAAATGTCAAATTGCATGCAGTTGTAATTGTGTGAGACGGTTGCAATGCATTTGTGTGTCCAGATGTTGATCTATACACCAGTCATGTATTTTAATTTAAGATAATATTGTTTTACAAAAAGATCAGTGATTCCGGATTCGAATCCTTATAATGCCATTTCAAAGTTGAGGCAAATTAATTCTCTGCATTGCACCAGTTTACTCCTCTGTATGAATGACAAACGACAGTTATAGTTATTGGTGTATATAGTCTCTGTGCGGCTGTAACACCTGTTTTGTGTGCTTCAGGACGGTGCCGTGAGAAGCCAAGCTGTGACACAGTGTGGTGTTGGAGAAGTGACCCCCAAATGGACAGTGATAATGTAAGTTTGCATATACCAAGGTAGTGTTATTTACAGTATAAAACTGCTCGTGTTTTATGTGCTCATGCTGCAGATGTTGGTAAAGTGTCAGTCGGTTTCTTTACTTTTTCATTCATAGAATATTAGCAGATCACTAAGATGTTGGTTTGAATATTATATGTGTACTACATAAAACAACTGAAGTTTTTTTGCATTTGTTAATTAAAAAATACATGCATCTGTTATTTCAAAAATACTAAGCATGGGTGCAGCCATCTTAGATTTAAGGGAGGTGTTCACTTGTGATTGGTCAAAATATTGGCGCAGGAGGCATACATACATATATGGGAGAATGTAGTAAACGTGTATGATACATAATGTCTGGCGCAGATGAATGAGATTAAATATGGCTACTAAAGCCTACTATATTACGGCACTTGAAAGGTGGAGAAAAATTTAGGTATCAGCCAACTGGAACAAGAAAAGCAACAAAATTATGTTGTTTCAAAACGTTTTTAGTTATTTGATTTGTTAAATAAGTATGGACCGCCAAATTATCTAGTGAACTCCCAAATATGAACCAAGTAGGAGTTCTGTGGACTTCCAGCAAATTTCCATTAAAATCGATGCCTGATATGTCACCAATCCACCTACTAAAAACTACTATCTTATATGCGTCTGTGGAAATCCCCCGTCGTATTTCTTTGATAATGACAATGTTTTCATAGTAGCGGTCATATGTCACACTGCACAAACTTGCTGCATGCATAAATTCATTGACGTGAATGGTGTATAGAACATGTTGATTACTAGAAATTTATATTAAAATTTTGCAGTCCTGACAATGGAAATTCAGTGTCTGACTATAAGATGTAGATTATATCGAAAACATTTCTAAAGGGGCCATTACCCCCATAATATGTCATAATATGCCATTTTCTGCATGATACCAGAACTAACTAAATGTGGCTTTTGTTTACATTTCAGATGATTCGGTGTGATCCATTTCATTGTGCAGCCATCAGACAGAAACAGCAAGGACTTTCTCCACTGTTTAGTGATCATTAAATTAATGACAACAGATCAACAATTTGGCACTAGAATTGCCACAGTCCAATGAACCAGTACAGTGTACTATGATTTTGCAGAATGGAAAAGGGAAAGAACGATTTTCAGCTCAGTGACTGCAGTTGGAAGATATTCTGTTAGTAACCAATTCAAGTATATCAGCCCGAGGTAGTCATACCTTGCTATTAATGTCACCCTCAGGTCTGGACTAAAGTGACTTGAATAGCGAAGTCACCGAGGTGACCATATTAGTGGGATTAATTTTATATACTTTGTTATGGAAACGATAATGGGATTCTCCTAAGGTGACCGTTATTACAAAATGCAGATATATGTGGTGGTCATGTTACCGAGGTGGCTGTGAAGTGAGGTTTGAGTGTAGTTATACATATGTTATATATATATATATATATATATTATATATATATATCATTATATATATATTATATATTACATATATATATATATATATATATATATATATAATAGAAATGCATGATTACACAGCAGCTACATGTATGATTATGTTGCTCAATAAATGTGTGACAGGTATGATAATAAAATTATGTTTGACAAGTTGTGAGGTGATGTGGCACAGTGCAGTGCCCTGCTCACTAACGTGTGACATCTTGCCTTATAGGTGTGACAGTTAACTGGCTATTTGTCATTAGTGTGTCCGACTGTTACTGGTGGGAAATGTAACTTCTTCCTTGTTATTCTAATGTAATGATCTGGTTTTATGGTTCATTGTTAATTACTGGGTAGTCAATTATTTACCTCTCAAGAAACTTCTTTTTTGCTGTATATTTCAGCTGCCTCTCACAGCCTTCTTCAGCAGACTGAATTTTACGGTTGTGTCACATGACTTACATCATGTGACACAAACTGGAGCTTGATCGGCGGGAGTTCTTGTCCAGTGTCTCTGTTTAAGGACGGTTTCCTCGTGTAAGTTGATGGCCTCTTTGGTTTTTCTCCTGTGCCAGTTCTGTCATCCAATGCCCGGACTGCGACCAACACTACATAGAGAAAACAGCTAGACCACTGGGCACACAAATTAAAGAACACCTATCGTGTCGCCAGCCCCTACCAGCACTAAGCAAACACCAGTGTTCAATGAAGGATGTAAAAATCCTAGACATTGACGAGAACAGTCCGCTGAAGAAGGCTTTGAGAGATATATTATGGAGATGTATGGAAAACAAAGAAAAGCAGTTTCTTGATCGTTGTTCTTTGTTGTAATGGTGCTTTGTTGTCATCATTCAGGCAGTCATTGGTCTGAACACTCAGCATCCATCACCTATAAACTAGTGAATATTATTTGCTGTTATAGTACATTTAGTTCACTGCAGTGACAAACACAATAGGTCCACTTTGAAAAGTCACAAATATTTTCCTGAGGTTTTTCTACTATGAAAATGTTTTCATTTCTTGTGAATTGCTATTGTATTAACTTGTTTTAAGTAAGGATGTTCATTGACACCTTATGATGTCATTTATGTAGAAACTGAAATGTTGTATGGTGCATGTAGTCTTGTGTTTGAATGCAAATAAAGTGCTATGTCAAACAGTATTGCAATATGCAACATGTTTACTTGCAAACAGTGTAACTAGTATTTACAGGGAAGTAGATTTTGTAGGCGTTAATCGCAATTTCGTACGCTAAATAACGTTTCTAGTTGCTTAATAATACTGTTTATCTTGTTTTAAACTATTTCCGCAAAACAGTGAACATTCGGACGGAAGTTTGAGCTATTTTGTTTTGGTGAAATCATTGAATAAATTATGAAATTAATTCAGATTGTGTCCGTGAAAGAAAATGTGGAAACAAAATGCAATACAGTTCTCTGACTATATTATATATTTTAGTTAATATCAAAACTGAAACAAGATGCTCAGTCCTGCAATTAAGGTAAACAAATTTGATGAGCATTCACTGAAATTATTAAGGCAACCTTGCATGTGACTAAAATCATACACTACAAACATGAACATCACGAAAAACAATCCTAATTATTCACACATTCTAAGGGAAAATAATACTATCAAAGACAGACAGATTTATTTGTGACCACAAGTTTACATATTACTAATTTAACATGAAAATATATAGGTCAAGGAGACTAGCTCCCATATTGCTAACATGAGAGCCCCCTTTTGATAATAACAAGTTGAACTAGAAAATACAAATAGTAAATACAATTGAATATTTTAAAAAATTACACAAAAGTGAAACCTTATAGACTTAAATATGTATACGTAATTCTTTATATATATATATATATTTAAAGAATTATACATTGCAGGGACATAATTATATAATATTACATTATACAGCATATTGTATACTACTATTAAATACATGTATGACACACATATATATATATATATCACAATGACATTTACAGTTCATAATGAAATAGTTTTAGTGTATGTTGTGAAACCATATATGCTACATGTAGTATGTATACTATTGAACATGTGCACAGTTATACTCTGGAGACCAGTGTATAAATAATGTTTATTATTACATGGCACATATCAGCTGAGGACGGCACTTCTCTCAGGTAGGAGAAAAACCCTCTGTAAAGCTGAGCATATCAAAAACAATAAAAAAATAACTACCATGTTTTCTGAAGAATAAAAAGATGAATGAATATAGAAAGAGGTGAGTGAACCATGGAGAATATGCACTTACAGTGGTCCAAAATTAGCATATTACTGTATTTATGTTTTCATTACTTTAATTATTTTATGTCAATTAACTATTTTGTTGTAAACATACTATTATAGTCTAGTTATATCCTCAAATTTTTCTATAGGCATTTGATATAAAGATTAAAATATACTGATATATATATATATATATATATATATAATCAGCTTATAGTGGCGTACGTGCGCACCACCTGTTCAGTTCAGTCGGTTGATTCTAAAAAAATTGTACTTATAAAAAGTGTAATCCTGGCTCTAAACAGAGCTAATTAATACATCTGCTCTGCTCTAAATTTAACTTCGCAATTATTCAATTAAAACTGAATTAAATTATTATATTTATACACCCAATAAATAATAAAACTTGTCTTTTTAACTTCAGGAGAAAATCTTTGATAACTGTTTTCCTGGGTGTGTTCACGTTATCATGTATGAATCTGTTTACAGTTTGACCTTAGGTAATCCCCAACACGTAACTTCCTTATTTTCGAACGAAGAGTTGTACGAAGACGAGGTCGACGTGACGTCAATTTAACCGGAAGTGGATTTCTCCTCTGGAAGTTGACGTAGATCGAGTTTCGTTGAACTGATGTCAACGTGTGAGAGTTTTACATGTATTATGAAGGTAGTTGACATGTAATTGATCTGTATTGATTATCTGGTGAAAGCAACAGGTGTGAGTATGAACCAGGTCCTCGCACCATTTACATTTATCGCTTATGGGATGGCTAAAGACAGCTGCAGACGACGTCATTTGGGTTAGGTCACGGCGACGCCAACGACGGCGGATCGGATGTTGTTGTTTGTTGACGTGTTACTGTTCGGTGTAATTGCTCATTTTTTAATCACCGAATTATTTTCTTCTTTGTGTTTTAAAACAGTATGCAGTATAGTTTACTTCGACTTCGCCGTACCATTAGTACAACAGTTAAATTTTTTCAAGAAGTTGCATTTGACTGGGTGAAGTTGTGTCGTGACAAAGTTGTATAAGTCATCGTTGTTCCACGTACCGCACCAACCATTTGTCACTTGACTTCAACAATTAAAAACCAAGGGACGTGTGGATTCTACTTCATCATGTTTGACGGTAGGTGGTTAGGTGGACGTGTGGCAGATTTAACAACAGCTGTTGCCAGTGCAATTCTTGAATGATTGTTTTACTCAGACAATCAATGGAACAATGCCAGTAATCACAAATGATTTCTGATCATTCATCCTTGGTAAGTCTTCTACAACTAGGAGTAACTGACATACTGTCAGTTAACATGTCAGGGTAACTGTTTGTAATTATAGCTTTATTATGGCACAGCTAACTGAACAGCTCTGGAGAGTTCAGAGTAAAACAGTATGGTAACGGGTGTTTATACATTATTGAGTTTCAGTAATTTACATCTAGCTAAAACAACCTTGCTTGTTCCAGATTTAATTATGCCCCAGATAGCACATCTATATTGTTACCACATCAAATTTTATGTAGAAATTACGTGATTCTGTTGAGTCGCACGATTGTTGTCACTAGGTGGATTTTACTTGAAATTTACATGGATTCACCACGTTTATAACACGTTGATGGTGTTACAGCGAAGCATTTTCTACATAGAAACGACATGATTTTGTATGGTCACAGTTACGTGGTCACCACGTGGATATTTCACTGATATTACACTGGCATAGCACCTTGTCCTGTTGCTATGGTATTAGTTATACCTATAGTGATGAATATTGCTGGCAATGGGTTCATATGTACAACTGCCATCATTTGGAGAACACTGCATTTTCCCACGTGTATTAGACAACATTCATGGTGTGATTTGTCGGTGTTGAGGTGGAACAATTGCTTGAGTTTTGAGGGAAAAAACAGCTACCCCAGGTACATTGACATACTTTGGGTAAATTACTCAATCTGACATATATTTGCTCTCCACCTAACAAACACTTTATGCTTCTACTTTGTGTACATTTAGCCTCTTGGGCAGATTCAAGTAACATCTTCATTTCAGGCAGTCAAGCAAATGGATGTGGAGGGACATGTACTGTTCTCACTATTTAGTTGGCAGCCATAATCTAAATACACTGTAGGACTAGATCAAGCCACAGTTGTTGCATTCTGAAGATAACACTTCCTGTTCTTTCCCTGATGGTGGATGCATCGATAAAGTGCATTGTTCTGACAGACGGACACAGAGTTCAGGTATGTCAACCAGAACATGGCTATTTGGAGCCTGGTTGGACATGGAGCTGTTCGTGTCAAGCAATGTTATTACCCAGTAGTAATTGTAATTTAATAAGAACATTCATCATCATCATCATGCAGCCATAGTGCCCTGTGGTTGGGTGAAGCAGGGGTAGAGATAACTCCAAAATCTGGGTAGCCGTCCGGGCTACCAGCTTGAAATTTCTGGTAGCCCACACCCATATCTGGTAGCCCAAAATTTCTTAATAAATTACTCTGTATATAACTCGCTAACTAAAATTGTGGGCAGAGCGTTATTTTTGTTGACGCGTTGAGGTCCACATGCCTCTTTCTACCCTCATTCGCTTTCTTGCACCATTAAGATTAGCCAAAATGCAATGCATTTTTAAAACAGAAATAGTTAATTAGAACAATTTACCATATCAACTATACTCTTCTACTTATCAGAAATGGTAACAGCCGAGGAGTCGCTCTCGTGGGGGCCACTGTTGCACTACTTTTGTTTTAGTAAATATCAGTTTAGCATGAATCACTGTTTAGCATGCCATAACTGGCGAAAGTAGAAACTAAGTCAACTGCAACACTTGGTTTGTGGCATCATGAATGAATGAAAACTGACAAGAAATTAGATTTCTTGTCAGTTCATATCAAATATTCTAAAACGAAACACTTGTGTTGCTTTATAATAACTATTTTAATGTATAAAAGTTCTATTATATTTAGTAGAACAATGCAAATATTTTGTGATGTATATTTAACATGTATTTGTGAGTTTACAAATATTGTGTTGATGAAAGGTATCCGTATTTGTTAACTTTCCCACTAAAATAATGTGGCATATGGCCGTATCCAAATTGCATAATAATAACATTAACTTATATAACACTCTGCATATTCAAACAAAAATATTGCTCTTTTTGACATTTGAATACAACATCGATAAAATTATTATTGTAAAACATAAAATCAATATAATTTAGCAGTGTTTGTACTCAGTTACATGTGTACATTTTATCCATATTACATTTTTTTCATTATTCAATTTAATATTCTCAAATGTGCGGTATAAATTGCATATGTATTATTGGTTATTATAATATAGATACTAGGCTTACATACTTTAACATCTATTTTATTTGAACAGTGCTTCAAATTGCCCTGGCTTGGATACATTACAAAAACCTGTGTGGTTTACAAAAGAAACAGCTTTCTCATATTCTAATACAAGAATCCCAGTACTTGGAAGTGCAGCCAACCCACATGCAACAATGTTTTAAACTACCATATCCTAAATAACACATGGCTTCTAGGGTGGTCTTTAAGGGTGTGTAGTAACTTTATTGGGTGGTTTATTGACACTGGCCCCATTGGGCCAACCATGTCTTTGAAGTGGTTAATTGGATACAATAATAATTGTTTCAACCCAATGGAAGCCATTGAGTCATCTCAGACATTTGACTTGCACTGATGATTAGGCCATCAGTGACCCAGATTCTGTGGTAGACCACCAGGCTACTGCTGCCTCCAATTGTAGTAGCCCGACAGTATTCTGGTAGCCTCAGGCTACCGGGCTACCACTATTTCGAACCCTGGGCGAAGGCATCAGCATGCTGCTTCCACATCTGGCTATCTTGCGCTATCCTCTGCCAGAACATTACATAATAATAATATACGTATATTGCGTACTGTCTGTAGTAGATTCCAGAATTATGAACGTATCGCATTCAGAATTATGATCATGCGACTCGGTGTCTAGATTGGGAGTATGCGTGGTATGCATAATTCCTGAACATCTTTCACATATTCCATCCACCTTTGACTGCAGCTGACTGCTGAAATAGATTCCACTCAAATTTCTCTCGGTCTTATGGCTGGTCGACACAGTCAATGTAGCTGAGGGCATGGTGAAAATCTCCCAGCTGTGATCAACCATCACTGATGGTCAGTCCAGTACATGTGCCACTTGATCCCTTTTAATGTCAATCCGTGTATGCTCATGTGATACCATCTCCAGTCTTGCCATCTCCTCTTTCAGAACAGCGGCTTGTGTTCAACTGTGTTCTAATTTTGCTTGCCTTCAGGGCTCAGGCCTATATGCAAAGTTCTTCATGCACACAGTCCAGCCCAAACACGGATTACCAAGTCAGGCCCAACTGTTGTTGACTCCAGCATAGCCTCCTCCATTATTGCCTGTCTGATGTCACCTGACAGAGTTGTTGTAATGTCATGTTAATTTTTTATCAAAAATAAAATAGTTTTTGGTGGCCAGAACCATGTCTCAGATATTTGGATGCGTCATCGATCATCTCTAGTTGTAGTTCAGGTTTGAGATGCACATGTTGCCACTGTCAAAACCATGGTGTTTACGATTCTTGTTTTTCAGCTAACCAATGCAAGATAAATGTTCTGCAATAACATATGGATATCAGCCAGCCACCAGCCATAGATATCAGTTATGCAGGATACATTTTTTGCCAGTCACACATGTTGATTTTGTGGCAGACACATGTATGTTAACTGGCATATATACAAGCCAGTTCAGGTATGCATCTCTATGACCTGAAATAAACTACAAACATACGTGTTACACCCATCTTCAGAGCATAATTGACAATCATTTATACATATAATTTTTTGAAGATTTGCTCCGTATTTTGTAACCATCCAGTGATATATCTACCCATCCAAAAATTTTTTGTTCCGTCGAAATTACAGTTGGGCAGGTCATTACATAAAGCTGTGGATATCAGCAAAAAAATACCTTAATCTTATCATTTATGTTGTTTTTCATCCAGAAGAAAAGGCACTAGTCATCAGTTGTGCCATAATGCCTGAACTATGCAGTCCAGGGCCCAGTTTCATGGAGTGTACTTAAGACAGCGTAGCGGACGATAACCCGTCGAAAGCCTAACACGTCGTAAAGTTGCACTAGTTGCATTTCACGAGTCTGCTCCATAGTTGCACTTAGCTGCACCATGTATTTAGTAGGCATAACTTTACACTAGTTGAAATATTTACGGTATGCTCCCGAAGTTGAAATATGTATGATATGCTCCCGACACGCCCTCTCTCAACATAATTATTTTTAATGTTTACACTGGATATCCTTTATATTCATCATAGCTTCCCATTTGCTATACGAACGACAAAGGCAGCAGCTAGAAAGAAAAAGGTTGTTCAGACACAGCACAAATACAGGGATTCCCTACAGCGACCTAACTAGGTCAATACTACGTTGATTTTGCTGCACGAATGCTAAGTTGGTCTCATGAAACAGGCCGTAAGCTGCATTGACTATCCGTTGTTAGCTGCGACCAGTAAACCGCGTAATTGTGCGTATAGTTACACGGCTTTATGAAACTGGGCCCTGAGTATTTTCAGTGTCTGATATTGGAATTTTCGGGTTCATAAAGCTAGTGCAGTGTATGATAAAAACAAACCTATGAGGTAATTCGGTTAGTGATACATTACACTGAATCCTCATGTGAGATGGTTAACTCAGTTGTCTGTGACTCACAAGTTTGGGTGGATGTAGAGACAGAGACGTCTACTCTGGCAGTCCTCTCTACCTATCACATAAATGACCCCCAATGTAGGGTCTGTTATGCTGCTAGTCTGATGACTGGGGACCTGGGACTCTAGCCGGCAAGCCATAATGCCAGATTCCATAGAGGCGATGTCTGGCCCAAGCTGTGGATAAACAATGATTGTGCAACATTTCAAATTCTAGACACCTGGTTCTTATTGTGGTTATTTAGCTAATGGTATCATACTGTGACTTTTCATGTAGAAGTAGTTCTGTTAATGTCCTTGTGTATGTGGAAAAAGTGATTGTGACAGTTTTGCATTTCTTCCCTAGCCCAAGTATCATCCCTTAGATAAAGTAAATAGAGTTTATACATTTATTTACATATATATATATATATATATATATATATATATATATATATATATATATATATATATATATATATATATATATAGTATATACAGTAATGTTGTTTTTTGCAGAAAATTATTACCTTTATGGTAGTGTACAATTTCAGAAAAGTGTTATGATAAATTCCTTCCTGAAACAACTGCCATTTCACTTTAATTAGTTGTGAGTCAACTAAACAAATGGGAGCACAGTGTAGGTAATTCATTGTACAAGTTACTGTTGGTTAATATTTGTGCGACTTTATATTTCAGATATATGTAGCGTCCACAAGCGCGTGACTGGTGGAATGGCTAGGAAAGGAAACACAGCCTTTATTCCGAAGATAGCTGCAATCTGCAAGGTAGCTGGAGATTATTAATATCCCCAAAGACATATTGATTGTGATAGGAGTATCATTACTAATATCCACAAAGACATATTGACCCAGTGCATTGTAATATTAATAATCGACGTTGCAGTGTGATGCTCTCAATAGTGTATTGCACAATGTTCTGCTTATTTCTTGAACACAAATTTGTTTGCAAATACTGTACAATCACAAACCAGCCTGTGATTGGATAAGATAAAATGTTGGCCTAGAGATGATGTGCTAGTGGTTAATAAATGTGTGAAAATGATAAAATGTCATTGATGGGCAAAGGGCACCAGCCACTAGGTGACATACCCCCGTGGGTAGTTCAGACAAAAATATATTGAAAATATCTTGCATAGACATGAAAGAAAGAATGTAGAAAATAGTATTATGTAAGACAAAACTACCTTATTGCAAATAACAGTAGGTCACAGGAAATTATACTTTGTTTTGTGTCAGACTGTCAGTTACTAAACAAACTTGAGAGGAGTAATACAGTCAGTCTACTTCGTTATGTGACACCACTGTAGACTGTACCTGTGCCGCTAGCAAGGCCATGCACAGCCACCGCCCAAGAATTATGGTTTGCAGTTGCATTCATGGCTATATGTTATACTGTTGCAACGGTTGTAAAATTCAAGCGTGATACAGTCATTACAATCACTATCACAGTGTCAGTAGTTTAGCTGTCTCCAACTGGAATCCCATGACCTATAGTTTCGATAGTTCACTCATGGAATGTGTTTTTGTTTTCACAGGAATGTGGCTGCACATGTAACAGCTGTTTCAACAGTAACAGGTGAGACTACCTATTTATATTATATTGTTTCTTCAGTCAGATGTATAACTAATCTGCAGTAACTACACAGAAAAGTTTATTTATTTATTTATTTATTTATTTATTTATTTATTTATTTATTTATTTATTTATTTATTTATTTATTTATTTATTTATTTATTTATTTATTTATTTATTTATTTATTTATTTATTTATTTATTTATTTATTTATTTATTTATTTATTTATTTATTTATTTATTTATTTATTTATTTATTTATTTATTTATTTATTTATTTATTTATTTATTTATTTATTTATTTGCAGTTATGAGATTGACTTTTTGAGGTTATGTTTGGAGTTATTATCATTTGTCTTGTTTAAGAAAGTATTGAACCTATCTAATATTGACGTGCTATCTTGTGAATGTATTAATTGGTTGTCTAGTTTTTAGTAAGCTGTGTATAAATGTGTTACATAATTCTGAACATGGACAGTGTTATAATAAATTAAAACATGAGGGAACCCGTCAAAGGCAGGCAGTCTGCGACTTGTTTTCATATATTTATTGATATGATGTTGTTTCTTAAGGCAATAATGACATAATCATATTTTGAAGGTGTACTGTGTGTTAAAATGCATTTAGTAGAGCTACGTTCACAGTATTAAACGGTTCAACCTTACAACATGTTCAAATGGTAAACAAAACATCCAGTTTCAAAACAAGCATTGTTGGTAATATTATTGCCGAGGTGGATTGAGTTGGCCACAGTATTCTTTGATGTTCAGCAGCGTCCCATTTTGCCACATTGAACGCAGCGGACTGTCTGTTACTGGCCAATCAATATACTGGCTAATTCCAGGCGGATGGGCAGACTGCTCCTGTTTCAGTTTGAGTGATTTAGTTGGCATAAATTATTAACGTTATATATGGGTGGCCATAAGATGAAACGATTAGTGACAGATGGTGGTAGCACAGTGTAAGCCGTGGGTCAGGATTAAGTCTTAACTCAGGTTCCTTTACATTCAGCCTAATTAACAAAAAATATTGAAATGTCTGATAGTAATATAAAACAAATATTAATAGGTCAGTTATTGTTACATTGTGTTTTTTCTCAACATATTACTATAACTTTTTTGCAGTTGTTACTATTACCATTATTGCAAGCCTCACAAAAGTGTATAAATTAAACATTTTGCAGTTGTTATTATTACCATTACATATTATTATTATTGCAGGCCTCATAATAGTGTATATAATATGTATTTTTTTCCGGGTCCATGACGTGAATGTTGCTCTGTCCTCAACCTGACGCCGTGTCGGTAGCCTTGACCTTGATGCCCTAGCTGTAGCCTTGACCTTGATGTCCTGTCTGTAGACTTGACCTTGATGTCATGTCTGTAGCCTTGACCTTGATGCCATGTGTATAGCCTTGATGCCTTGACCTTGATGCCCTGTCTGTACCTGTAGCCTTGACCTTCACCATGAGATCGAGGACCTCAAGTCAAAGCTGTGCCGGAGCAATGACCACATGGAGCAGATGGAGCAGGATGTTGCTCAGAGCCGAGACTACGCCCACATGGAGATCTGTAGGCTCCAGGACGACCTCGGCAAGCTCCGTGACAGATATGACCGGTGAGTGGGTGTGTCACCGGGTTTGAGTCCTGTGATGCTTTGTGAAACCTTGGGCAAGTTTTTTCACTCTACATTGCTCTAGTTCACTCAGCTGTGTGTATGGGTACCGGGTGGACATTTGTACGAGCAGCCTTTGCACATTAATTGCAGCGTGGCTGGATGCTTCCCAGAGAAGTTGAGATGGTGTTTGATTGAACAGGTCTGCCAGGAAGTAAAGTGTAAAGCGCTTTGAGTATTCCTGAAGACTGGATACTGCGCTGTGTAACTATTTATAAGTATATAACTTTTATGTATGTAGCATGTATGTAAATTAATGAGTTTTTCTAAGTTAAGCATTTACCATGTCAGCTAGTCATTTATACTGGATTTGACCCGTCAAAAAATTCCTGGTGGATATGCATGGGTTCTAATGCATACATACAATCAACTATACTTTGTCGGATATCAGATTGCACTCCTAGATGTTTTGTCTGCAGTGAGCATGGAACAGCTGACACAAGACTTTTTACATTTCGTTTTTGTAGGTTGTTTGAAAGTCACAGAAAGCTTCAGAAACTCAACCATAACCTGGAAGATAAGCTGCTGAACATTGTAAGTTTTGAAAAATTAATATGGAGGTCAAAAGGTGGTCGAGATGGCCACAATGTAATAGCATGTGGAGTCGTGGACACCACATTGTAACGCATACATCTCACATTGTCCACACTTATTACAGCTGCATTCTCAACCTGTGACGTAAATGTTGTCGGACATGGTAGATTGTACTGAAAGTAATATACAGCTGTTCTTTGGTCCAGTTCTGTTGTGTACCAATCAGATGTCATTTGCTGTCATTTCTCTTGGTTGCATTTGTACAAGTAACATATGGTACATGTAATTCATCAGAATTTTTAAAATAATAAATGCATTTAATATATGTATGAATTCTTGCAGATAACGTGAACATATTAGATTGTAACTTCCATATATAAACAAACTGTCGTCAGTAGACATTGGCTTGCCCTGGGTCAGGCTGGGTGCCATTACTGCATGCCAATATTTGACATTTGTGTGAGCATTGCCAACATGTTTTTGCCATGTGAATGAGGTCTTGTCATTTGCATGATCTGTAAACTGATGTTATGTAGGTGGCCAAATTCAACAATGATAAGCAGACATTACAGCAAGACATTGGGACGTTAAACGCACAGGTGGTTGATGCCAAGTTTACAATTTGCGACTTAGAAGAGGAATGTGTAAGTCGCCTTATTTTAAACTTGCTTTCAAATGTGTTGTTTTATTGGATATCATTGTAACCATTTTATATAACTTGATCATATCATAATATTTATAAGTGTATTACATTTTAACTGTTATAGTATTGAGTTATATCTTTAGATCATGATTGTTTAGCAGCTGTGTCTTTGCAGTTTGGTATGATTATTATAATTTTATAGTATATTTATTAATTATTATTTTAAAAGTTGATTGTCACAATATGATACAGTAATTGTAGCAGTTGTAGCCTTATATCATGATTTTTAGCAGTCTTTTTTAGTAAATTTTTCTTAATTTATTACACATATTTTAAGTACCTCTATTAATCAGTAAATAAGTATTAACATTTGGGAAACATTGTTAACATAATTGAACAGAATTGTGCTTTGGAAATGAGTATATAAATAAAGTAATTATTGATTATTATTACATGTTTGTTTGTTTGTTCAGAATACAATAATTATGTTGTTCTATTACTAGGTAATAGGCATTTTTCAGTAGCTATAGGTTTAGACGTTTTTTAGTGCATGTGTCCAGGCATGTGTAGAAGTGTGAAATAATACTATGACAGTCTGTCAAAGTGCATTGATGGAAGAAACCAAATCAAAAACGTTTCATCTTGATTTGTAAGATATCACAGTTAAAAGCACATTAATCGCCTGACGAGTGTGTGTGACGTCATATGCACTCGGGTAATTCAATCAACTTCCTCCATCTCTGGCAGAAATTGGGAATAAAAGCAAAATGTGGCGCTTGTTTACAGGAACGCTTCCGAACTGACTGCAATGTTGCTGTGAAACTGCTACAATGTACTCCACCAGCCTATGTGTCCCACAAGCTCAACACAGTAAGCACTGTCTCTTGCTACGCTGTCAAATAACACATCCTTGGTTTTCCTCATTTTAAGACGTTTTAGTTATTTCTATCTATACTACTCAACATTTGTTAGGATCACTATTTAGGGCGGTATTATATTTTTCGGCATGGGTATCGCACAAAAACTGAAAATGGCATGTATTCGAGGACATGTTTATTTCCTGAATTTCATTGCTGTATACCAAATTTGAATGCCGAAAAATATAATACCGCCCTAAATAGTGATCCTAGCAAATTTTGAGTACCTGTAGTATAGTTTTACACAGGGATCGTGTTTTAAAACTTCAAAGAGTTGATTTTCATCAGGTACTTTCATCATAGCGATTGATATTATATTTACAGCTGTACATAAATTGCATAATCTTGTAGGAAAGTCAGTTATATCTGGAGCATAGTGTATTATGATGGAGTGTTAACTTTTCCATGAATGATAGGAAAAAATCATGCTTGCGTGTCAGTTTTTTTTAATTGAAAATAAAAAATGTACTACCCTGGTATGTACTGATGGTTTGCTATACTGCAACCGAAGGGATGGTGTTCACATAATTAGTCAGTGTGTCTTATAACCCATGATATGGCACTGATACCCAATAGAGCATATTGATGCAAAATATTCAAAATTAATGCTCCTGCTCGCTGTGGGTGTAATGTCATACTCATTGATTTATTATCAGTATACCATTTATTTTAATAATTATTTTTAGCTAACATATTTATTTTATTATTTATTACTATTACTTTTTATACACATTTTATGTATTTTATTTACCTTAACAAACTTAATATTACAATTCCACGATTCATGTATACATACTCATGTACAGCGCCTCCGAATGGATATCTAGATTTATGTCGCTTTATAAATGTTCTTCTTCTTATTATTATTGTTTTTTATTATTCATGCACCCAAAGTGAGCTGGAGCATTAATTTTGAATATTTTGCATCGATATGCTGTATTGGGTGTCAGTGCCGTGTGTTGCAACTTAAGACACACTGACTAATCGTGTCTATGTACCCGTGTGTCTCTCTAGCTGCCACTGGATCTTCAGGAGAGAGTGAAAGCACACTTGACTCCTGATGAAGTCATCTGCATGGAGGAAGCTTCAACGCCGCCGCCGGAGACGAAGATGATTCGCGTTCCCATGCCAACGTTCCCACCAACCGCAATGCTGTATTCCGTACCACGTTCCATTGTTCCTCCGGAGCCGAAGCAGACAAAAGTTGACACTGTTCCAACAACGCTCATCGCACAAGTGCTGTCAAAGCCGGAAACAAAGCAACGTCCCCGGCGCTTCTATATCTGTAATGAATGCAAACGGGGCTTCATGTGCATGGACAGGGACACGCAAACTGGGAATACAAACTGCGATAGTTATAGCATGAAGAGTCGACTGTCAAACATCAATGGGCATAGCGTAAATAACACAGGCATGCACCAGTCCCGGCAAAACTCTGTGGAGACACAGATTTAGTTGTGGCATGTTGTCTATGTGTGGTAAGTTTATGTAAATGTGTATATAATTATATGTATATATATATATATATTGTAGGTGCGTCTTTCTTTCCTAACTTGTGTCGTACAGGCTCCAGTGTGACGTCAGATGTGATGCAATACTATTTGCTCAGTTGCATTTAATACTATAAAAGGTATAAGATCAGTGTAGTGAAATCCAATGATGGAATGGGGGAAGACTCTTTTATATATCATTGTTGTCAGACGTCACGTAGTTGGAGTAGGTATATGAATGTATGTTTCTGGTCATGATTACTAGTTATAAGAGAGAGAGCAGTGTAGGTTCATTGGTTTGTCGTCAACGACAATAAGATTGCAAAAAATACATTTCAGCATTTACCATGAACACTGTCATACATTGAAAGAACTTTATAATAAAGTTTGACAATTTAGCCTCTCTTAAATATTTATTCCCCAAAGTGGTAGCATGTCAGGTAGTTGTTACGTTGTAGTTGTACATAAATATTGAAATGATAAGGTGACTTGATAACATTGGTCAACATGTTGCGCATTGAAGTACCGGGCCAGGCAAGGTATATTTGATGCCACGACATGTTTGTAATAGTAGCACTATGTACGTCTCTCGTGGTTCAGATGCCTTATAACTGGCCACAATGTCTCTTTGGTACCCGGGGACATAAAAGAACGACCAAGGCCAGAACACCCTGGTGGTGACAGCCCTTGGTGTTAGCATAGAAGGTTGTCTTTGTCCTGGTATTTGAAGAAGGCTGGTAAGTCTAGTACTGGGTGGTGTCTACTATTCACATCAACTCTACTGACTCGTTAATAGAATATGCACTATATTGAAAAATAACTGCAACTACAACTGGTATTTGTATACAATATAATGGTGATTTAGTTCTTCTCATGTTTGGCTTATTCGGTGGTAAACGGCAACGCTTTTGGTGTTGGAAAATTGTATCCAGTAACCCGACTTCAGTATTTATCGCATATGCAATGAATGTGCTGGTGTCTCCTTTTTGAAATATGCAATTGTAGTACTAAAAACTCTAAGTTGGCACGAAAGTAAAGTGGTGGATTGTAGTCGTATATACTGTTGTAATATTTTACACGTGGAAGGTTGTAGAGGAACAGTATTTTGTATTTGTGAATCTCTGTGTACGTTTAAAGTTGCTAATATTATACCCATGTATTTTTAAAGTAATTTACAATCCAAAGCAGTCATGTTGCTGTCAAACTGGCATTAGGAATGTCGGCAGTTTGCTTTTTGGGTCATATGACATTTCTTTTCTGAAGTGGAATGAAAGAACAACTCACACAATTATCCTGTGCTTCATACAAGTGTGTAAAAAAAGTTTGAAATAGCCAACCCATGAATCCTGCTGGTTTAGGGAAGTCTCAACAAATAAAATATGTGTTCCCTGTTCAAATTCACACTTGTTTTTAGTGTTGCAACCAGTAATTTTCTCGTTCTCCTCACTTGTGTATATGCTACAGAAGTATGCTTGTGACTTCCACTAGACGTGTACTGTAGCTGTGCATTTAGACCAAACAGTGTGCGATGACACTACTGTGTGTCGTCAAGTTTTAAAGTTGCTTTCTTGGATTTTATATAAAAAGTCCAGTTATTCGACATGCCCTATATGCTGTATATTATATCCCCCTAGTTCATAATGTAAAATCACATAATATGCACTGGTGGGAGAACATTGCACAAAAGAGAGAACAAATTATATCCGCATGATATTATTATGGACCTGTTGACCAGTGATTTTGTATAAAGTATAATTACTATAAAAAACTGCCATAATGACACATGCAGTACCTGTTGTGACCATATTATAAGTAATTATACACTTTTTAAATGGTAGTTTACCTCAGAATGCAACTTTAAGATGTACATTTAAGATACTATGCCTGCTCATCATGTTACTAAGTCCCTCTTGTAAATTCTAGTAGATACAATACATTTAAATTAGTCTAAGCACCTGGATATGTAGTGTACACAGCCAGGCCCTGTGACTCGGCAATGATATTTAGTGTACACAGCCAGGCCCTGTGACTCGGCAATGATATTTGGTGTATACAGCCAGGCCCTGTGACTCGGCAATGATATTAATATTTTAGTGTACACAGCCAGGCCATGTGACTCGGCAATGATATTTGACGTACACAGCCAGGCCGTGATTGTGATTCGGCAATGATATTTAGTGTACACAGCCAGGCCCTGTGACTCGGCAATGATATTTGGTGTACACAGCCAGGCCCTGTGACTCGGCAATGATATTTAGTGTGCACAACCAGGCCCTGTGACTCAGCAATGATATTTTAGTGTACACAGCCGGGACATGTGACTCAGCAATGATGTTTAGTGTACACAGCCAGGCCCTGTAGCTCAGCAATGCTAAAACAGTATCCTGAATTGACCACACTACCTGTAGATTGTAATATTTCTGTATATCTAAGGCAGCCATGCATAAAGTAAGTCATGCACAGAATGTAGTGGTTTCTGTTTCAGCTTTATGAAGCATTATGGGGGTGTACACGTACACCAGCTTCATGAAGTGTGTGTGTGTACGTGCGTGCGTGCGTGCGTGCGTGCGTGCGTGCGTGCGAGACGTTCCTGATGGTTAGTCCATAAAAATAAATTGGTGTTTATTAATGACTATCTGCTTACTTATGCATGTCATGTGAACAAGTTTTGTATCCAGTAGCATTATGAAGTCCTATTAAGTTGTGTTAATTAATTGATGAGTTGTATGAGAAGCTTATGTGTAATACTTTGTTCCACAAACACTCCAGTTAATTATTTAGAAATAAACATTGTATTACCATAATATTACAAATACATTTTAGGATTGATACGTTTGGGGCTTGCAAACGGATATCACTGTAAAGCTGATGTTGCATGTCATTATTCACTTTGCATTGTCATGTATTGTGGAATTTCTGGGGGTTTCTGTGCAAAAATCCCTCTGGGTATGCTCTTGACATATATGTTGCTTGAGATATATATGTTGTTGGTGGCAGCGAATGTACCTGAGTATTATTTATAGTACGGTTCCGGCACCTATGAGTTATATATAGTTGCGATAAAATTACGCAATAAAGAGGTATCATAACATTATGATGGTTTTGAAAAAAGACAAACATTCAACTGTTGTTTGCGGTAATATTGACCAATAGCTATGGTAGGCTTAACTTAAGTTACTTATAACAAAACAAGTGCGGATGTGCGAAAACAGCCAGTTATCCTAGATTTGAGATACGCTGGATCTACGTGTGGCCCAACTGTGGCAAATAGGTTAATAAATGGAAATGGGCCCTGGCTTACATCGTGTGCTTACAACTGGAGTATTTCCTTCCATATGTCTATAAAAATGGTTTAACTTCTCTTAGACGTTATCCGGTATCCTGCACTAAGGCTAAGCCTGAGGACTAGAGTTGTGTACCCTATACTCTATACTATAGGGTACACAACTCAACGGTATAGTCGTGTGCATGTGCATGGACAGGGACACGCAAACTGGGAATACAAACTGCGATAGTTATAGCATGAAGAGTCGACTGTCAAACATCAATGGGCATAGCGTAAATAACACAGGCATGCACCAGTCCCGGCAAAACTCTGTGGAGACACAGATTTAGTTGTGGCATGTTGTCTATGTGTGGTAAGTTTATGTAAATGTGTATATAATTATATGTATATATATATATATATTGTAGGTGCGTCTTTCTTTCCTAACTTGTGTCGTACAGGCTCCAGTGTGACGTCAGATGTGATGCAATACTATTTGCTCAGTTGCATTTAATACTATAAAAGGTATAAGATCAGTGTAGTGAAATCCAATGATGGAATGGGGGAAGACTCTTTTATATATCATTGTTGTCAGACGTCACGTAGTTGGAGTAGGTATATGAATGTATGTTTCTGGTCATGATTACTAGTTATAAGAGAGAGAGCAGTGTAGGTTCATTGGTTTGTCGTCAACGACAATAAGATTGCAAAAAATACATTTCAGCATTTACCATGAACACTGTCATACATTGAAAGAACTTTATAATAAAGTTTGACAATTTAGCCTCTCTTAAATATTTATTCCCCAAAGTGGTAGCATGTCAGGTAGTTGTTACGTTGTAGTTGTACATAAATATTGAAATGATAAGGTGACTTGATAACATTGGTCAACATGTTGCGCATTGAAGTACCGGGCCAGGCAAGGTATATTTGATGCCACGACATGTTTGTAATAGTAGCACTATGTACGTCTCTCGTGGTTCAGATGCCTTATAACTGGCCACAATGTCTCTTTGGTACCCGGGGACATAAAAGAACGACCAAGGCCAGAACACCCTGGTGGTGACAGCCCTTGGTGTTAGCATAGAAGGTTGTCTTTGTCCTGGTATTTGAAGAAGGCTGGTAAGTCTAGTACTGGGTGGTGTCTACTATTCACATCAACTCTACTGACTCGTTAATAGAATATGCACTATATTGAAAAATAACTGCAACTACAACTGGTATTTGTATACAATATAATGGTGATTTAGTTCTTCTCATGTTTGGCTTATTCGGTGGTAAACGGCAACGCTTTTGGTGTTGGAAAATTGTATCCAGTAACCCGACTTCAGTATTTATCGCATATGCAATGAATGTGCTGGTGTCTCCTTTTTGAAATATGCAATTGTAGTACTAAAAACTCTAAGTTGGCACGAAAGTAAAGTGGTGGATTGTAGTCGTATATACTGTTGTAATATTTTACACGTGGAAGGTTGTAGAGGAACAGTATTTTGTATTTGTGAATCTCTGTGTACGTTTAAAGTTGCTAATATTATACCCATGTATTTTTAAAGTAATTTACAATCCAAAGCAGTCATGTTGCTGTTAAACTGGCATTAGGAATGTCGGCAGTTTGCTTTTTGGGTCATATGACATTTCTTTTCTGAAGTGGAATGAAAGAACAACTCACACAATTATCCTGTGCTTCATACAAGTGTGTAAAAAAAGTTTGAAATAGCCAACCCATGAATCCTGCTGGTTTAGGGAAGTCTCAACAAATAAAATATGTGTTCCCTGTTCAAATTCACACTTGTTTTTAGTGTTGCAACCAGTAATTTTCTCGTTCTCCTCACTTGTGTATATGCTACAGAAGTATGCTTGTGACTTCCACTAGACGTGTACTGTAGCTGTGCATTTAGACCAAACAGTGTGCGATGACACTACTGTGTGTCGTCAAGTTTTAAAGTTGCTTTCTTGGATTTTATATAAAAAGTCCAGTTATTCGACATGCCCTATATGCTGTATATTATATCCCCCTAGTTCATAATGTAAAATCACATAATATGCACTGGTGGGAGAACATTGCACAAAAGAGAGAACAAATTATATCCGCATGATATTATTATGGACCTGTTGACCAGTGATTTTGTATAAAGTATAATTACTATAAAAAACTGCCATAATGACACATGCAGTACCTGTTGTGACCATATTATAAGTAATTATACACTTTTTAAATGGTAGTTTACCTCAGAATGCAACTTTAAGATGTACATTTAAGATACTATGCCTGCTCATCATGTTACTAACTCCCTCTTGTAAATTCTAGTAGATACAATACATTTAAATTAGTCTAAGCACCTGGATATGTAGTGTACACAGCCAGGCCCTGTGACTCGGCAATGATATTTAGTGTACACAGCCAGGCCCTGTGACTCGGCAATGATATTTGGTGTACACAGCCAGACCCTGTGACTCGGCAATGATATTAATATTTTAGTGTACACAGCCAGGCCCTGTGACTCGGCAATGATATTTGGCGTACACAGCCAGGCCGTGATTGTGATTCGGCAATGATATTTAGTGTACACAGCCAGGCCCTGTGACTCGGCAATGATATTTGGTGTACACAGCCAGGCCCTGTGACTCGGCAATGATATTTAGTGTGCACAACCAGGCCCTGTGACTCAGCAATGATATTTTAGTGTACACAGCCGGGACATGTGACTCAGCAATGATGTTTAGTGTACACAGCCAGGCCCTGTAGCTCAGCAATGCTAAAACAGTATCCTGAATTGACCACACTACCTGTAGATTGTAATATTTCTGTATATCTAAGGCAGCCATGCATAAAGTAAGTCATGCACAGAATGTAGTGGTTTCTGTTTCAGCTTTATGAAGCATTATGGGGGTGTACACGTACACCAGCTTCATGAAGTGTGTGTGTGTGTGTACGTGCGTGCGTGCGTGCGTGCGTGCGAGACGTTCCTGATGGTTAGTCCATAAAAATAAATTGGTGTTTATTAATGACTATCTGCTTACTTATGCATGTCATGTGAACAAGTTTTGTATCCAGTAGCATTATGAAGTCCTATTAAGTTGTGTTAATTAATTGATGAGTTGTATGAGAAGCTTATGTGTAATACTTTGTTCCACAAACACTCCAGTTAATTATTTAGAAATAAACATTGTATTACCATAATATTACAAATACATTTTAGGATTGATACGTTTGGGGCTTGCAAACGGATATCACTGTAAAGCTGATGTTGCATGTCATTATTCACTTTGCATTGTCATGTATTGTGGAATTTCTGGGGGTTTCTGTGCAAAAATCCCTCTGGGTATGCTCTTGACATATATGTTGCTTGAGATATATATGTTGTTGGTGGCAGCGAATGTACCTGAGTATTATTTATAGTACGGTTCCGGCACCTATGAGTTATATATAGTTGCGATAAAATTACGCAATAAAGAGGTATCATAACATTATGATGGTTTTGAAAAAAGACAAACATTCAACTGTTGTTTGCGGTAATATTGACCAATAGCTATGGTAGGCTTAACTTAAGTTACTTATAACAAAACAAGTGCGGATGTGCGAAAACAGCCAGTTATCCTAGATTTGAGATACGCTGGATCTACGTGTGGCCCAACTGTGGCAAATAGGTTAATAAATGGAAATGGGCCCTGGCTTACATCGTGTGCTTACAACTGGAGTATTTCCTTCCATATGTCTATAAAAATGGTTTAACTTCTCTTAGACGTTATCCGGTATCCTGCACTAAGGCTAAGCCTGAGGACTAGAGTTGTGTACCCTATACTCTATACTATAGGGTACACAACTCAACGGTATAGTCTATAAGTTAAACAATGACGTTGTGTGGCGCCACTGTTACACGTTTCCTGCAAAGAGCACGCATAGAAAAAGCGCGCGCACCGTATTACGTAGCGTATGGAAGCAAATGGCATACAGCTCTGTTTGAGGGCATCGCCAGCGGAACGTGTCGCCTGCTGTGGCTGAGGCATATAAGAGGCACTAAAACATTACGACTGCATCCCTTTGAAGTTTATCAAAACACCTAACAACTGCACCACCAGAAAACGGAAACAGCACCCCAACTTGCCGAATTATATTTAATAGAGCATGTTCAACTCTCCCGCCCTATGATTGTGGGTGTGCATGCGCGCACGCATATATCCGTTATCGCCAAAACACTTAATCTTAAAAGATCTCAGATAACTTCCAAATGTTCTGGCACAAAAACACGTCGAAAATCTTGAAGTTGAATTTACTGGAATGGGAACAAAATAAGTCTCCCGCCAGCGAAATTCCTCGGGATAGCTGCCCCTTTAGCCCTCTCCCCGCCCCCGCTTGTTGCTATTATGATATGGTTGTCTCACACCAAAAGCATTTTTATTCCGCACACAGACATTGATCCCATTATGTCTACCTCCGTTGTGTGGTGTCTTCTTGTGTGATGCTCTAAGTGAAATGGCATGGTGTAGGGAAATGTGGCATACAAACCTTGCCTGAGATGGTCACCCACTAGGCCAATATATCGGCCATAAGGTGCTGCCGCATTTTGCCGATCACACGCAACGCTTCCGCAAAATGTTAATCCATAAGCGGGTCAGAAAAGTCAACACATTGATTTTATGCCAAGCTGCTCTAATGTGAATGTTTCAAGGTCGTCATGACATGTATCGATCAAAAATAAATTTGTAGAACAACTTATTACTACTTCCTCGTGGATAATTATATAATATCATTCATTTTTCGTGATCAGTGAAATACCCAATTAAGCCTTAACTGTGCGTTAATAAACAATGTATGTCGAGCACGGAGAACGATTTTAATTAGACCCTATAAACGCACTGCAAGTGATTCTTTCAACATCAGTATTAAGCAGTTTTAATTTTGACTTAGCTCAGTCAGAGAAGTTTATTTATCGCATTATTGCGTTTTTCACACAAACCAAGTCTTTAATATTGAGTAGACCTATTATTAATGAATGAGTAAATGAAAGTTTATTCAACAGCAACAAAACAGTAATAGTAAAACACATTATGGGGGAAATAATGCAATACATGTCATTACGGGAAAACTAATGCAATGCAATACAATTTCATGATTGGTGAGTTGCTGCTGTTGGAGGGATATGGCAGAAGTCATGTGACTTTCATTTTCATTTTCAAACTAAACAAAGTAATTTTAGTAAGTACCTCTGACAGTAATTTACAAGAGTCTGTGGGTGGTGTTCCGTTTTTTTTAACATAAAATAGTTTACAATGTCTGGTGTACGGATCCAGTTAGTTAAAAAAACGCTTACAAGTACACGACCTTCTAAACAGTGGTTGTATGCGTTATAAAGCCTAATCATAGTCCTGTGTAATTAAATCTTGAAATTAAAGAATTTTTGAGAGGTAAAAAAATACAGATGTATGACTATGGGCATGTTATTCAAGTTATAGATAATTCGCATAGCTTGTTTCTGTAACAGCAGCACTAAGACATGCATGTATTGTATGTTATACCGTGCGTAATTATTTAATTCCCTACAGTACACGTGGGAGGCTTATTTTAATCTTATATGTCGTTGTATATTGCATTAAGCTTGCATTCTGGAATTTTCTATCTTTTCAATATAATTTTCCAATGACTTATCATGCCCCAAATAGGGCAGGCCTACCTATTTGTTTTAACATGTATTTAAACAGTATTCATATAACATGCAATGTTAATACAAAATGGCGCAACAAAAACAAGAGACATTAATTGAGATTTACGCTAACACAAATAAAGTTTAAAAAAAACTTCAGATATATACCATAATTAATTAAACGGCAATTGCACGCAGTGTCGTTTAGTTCAGAAACACTCAACAGGTATGTTTACAAAAATATCGGCCTTGACCTAATTGCCCATGCGCGTGAAAAACGCATTCGATGCCATGTTCGATTTCCAGGAAAGAAAAATATGCGTTTTTCTGGGTTTGTCGTTTCTGTCAGGTATTGCGTTTGGCATTATTGGTGCAAGATATACATTTCCTGATCCTAATGAACGTTGTCGTAGTACCAGCAAACCGAGGGTAAGCTTTGTGAATCCAAATGAAGCAAGTGACGTTGCCAAGCGCCACCAATAAAAATACAACGTGCATTATTAAATGAAAATGATCTGACGTGCACGCCAAAAACACCAGCATAAATCATTGGATTGTGGACAGGAAGACCGACGTTAATCACGGTAAGTGTTGCCTTCTTCGTTATATTCTGTATAGCGTCAATATTGAGGTCATTGATGATTGACATTGGCGGCCCGGTGGATGAACAACAAGAAATATTGACATGATGATAGCCATTAATAATTAATGCCTGTACCCAGTGGCCGTGCACATTTTAGTTTTCCGATGTTTTCAGACGCTTATAATACGACTAAGATATACCACGTTTTAGTACTATTATTATAACATAATTTCGTTAGACAACTAAAATCACGACGCGCAGTTTCCGGGAGTTAGTCGCACTACTTCCGTTTGGTCGCTCTGTGACGTTTCGTCCTTGACATTAATTTTTGTTTGCTGCCTAGTAGGCGCTCTGCGTCATGGTGCAATTATCTGCAAAATCGTTTGTCGCCTTCCTTGGAGTTGCATTCTTTTCTGGAGTAGTTTTGGGATATCTGCAAGAAACATTTGTTCCTTTTCAAACAAACTATTCGGAAGTTAAAGTTCATCAAACTTTATCCAAGACAGATCTGTCGAACATATGATTTGTTGAACATAAGCCGGCTAAGCCTAAGGATGGCGAATACCGAATACACCGATTGATGATTGACACTGTCACTGGCAGAGTGCGAGACATGATCTGTACCTACTGGTTAAAGCTTAAACAGACTACGACAGTTATGATAGCAATGTAACGATGCGTCTTTTATTCGCATAGGTGCATAGGTTCAACAGTCTGATGTCTGCTGCAGATGTGCTATATAGACGCGGAGTGTAGCAGGTGAGTGTACGTTTGGTGCAATTACACACCCCAAAATTATTAAATAATAAATAGAACTGATTATATAAACAGCAGCTTTTATATAACTTCTTTGGCGGTGGCATATGTTGCATGCCTTTGGCTTGTGTTGTACTTTAAACAAAATTTGCCTTGCCATAATAAGTTTAGTCGACAAAACATGTAAAATGGCAGGAAACGGCGCATTATCGCAGCATATATGGCGTGCAACCTCTAGCAAGCAGCCGTCAATGCTGAAACAAGGACAGCCGATGCTGAAAAATAAGACACTGAGAACACTAACTGTCCATAATTGGACTGGTGTCGCATAGACATAGTGTGCCTTCAGCTCAGACACATACAGTAACGAAACACAAACAAGCGAGACGATGATGAAATATTGTGAATAAAATAATATAATTCCACACATAAATAGGAGAAGGGCGGGTAAAGTGGGCCCCCTAAGCATCGGTCGACCTTCATTTGACATGTATGTTCAAAAAAGGTTACTTTTTACTACAATACCTAGCTATGTATCTTGACTAAGTATATGCATGGTCTGTTTACTTTATCTTAATAAATATAACTCTGCCATGGCCGGTCCCAAGACCTGCTGAGAAAAGAGGAGGGTTGGGCAAAGAGCTAACAACCCTTTCCGTAAAAAACATTGTTACAAAAACATCAACCAAAAGAACTCCCCAAATAGCAAGGGAACGACGGAAATACCACACCCGTGTTGTTAAAAGAGGCATATAATGCTCGCTATAAAGATCAAGCTAAACATGATTCACACACCCACAAAACTGCAGACATTGTGTGACAAACTGAAGGAGAAGAACATGACAATACTCATGAGAGAATTGACCGCCAAAATAAGATCAGACAACAGCGGGTATGAAGAAGTCGTGGGCAGATACGGACTTGGCGGCAACATGAATGAAAATGACTTGGCTGACTTTTGTGCATTTAACAACATGATCATCAGAGATGGCGTGTTCCCGCACCGCAGAATTTATAAGGAAACCTGGGTGTCATCAGACCACAGAACAGAAAATTAAATCGACCATATCTGCATAGGACTAAGTTCAGAAGATCAATGCAGGATATGAGAGTACAGAGAGGGGCAGATGCAACCTCCAACTACCATCTAGTGCTGGCCAGAATGAAGTTGAATACTACTACTACTAATAATAATGACTTCTTTTGCGCCAATATCCTCGAAGATCAAGCTCAGTGGCGAGACAAAACCAAGGGATAAAGCAAACTTGTAATCGAAAGTAATGCGTGAGTCGTCAATGGATGTATGAAGAAGCTAGGAGGCTAAGGAGGATAGGCAGCATTAAAGAGATCGGTTTTTAGACGTCGGCGGAATGAAACTATATTACCTTCTGATTTAACACTGGCAGGAAGCGAATCCCCACCGTTGGTGCGGTAACCGAGAAAGCTCGGGTCCCCGCTTTCGTTTTCACCCGAGGGATGTCAAAAGGGTTACTACTGGTTGAGCGTAGCTGTCTGGAATTTCTTGCTGGAGTTAGCATTGAATTTAGATATGCTAGTTGTGTAGATGAGAGTGCTTGATAGGCTATGTACACATTTTGAAAATGATGCGCACAGGGAGCCAATGCAGTGATTTTAGAAGCGGCACGGAGCGAGAAAAACGAGAACGCGTGTCTACACTTGCTAAAAAAAATTTGACGCGCTGAAGTTTTGCTTTATTCTTGTTTCCGGTATTGTAAAGGAGGGAATTGCAGTAGTCAAGTCTGCTGCTTACTAAAGCTGTTGCGATGGCTTTAGCAACGGAAAGTGATATAAACCGGCGAATACGACGAAGATCACGGATATGGTAAAAACAGCAACGGCATGTTTTCGATATAATGTTGTTTTAAATTGAAGTTTTCATCAAATTTTACTCCGAGATTTAAAACGAAGAAGAGAGAAGTCAACAGGCGCATCAGAACACAGTGTAATGTGGACTTCCTAAATGACAGAGTGACAACAGAGACCTTCCGACTTACAATCAGAAACAAATACGAAGCCCTACAAGACCCTTTTAAGGAAACATGGACACACACACACACACACACACACACACACACACACACACACACACACACACACACACACACACACACACACACACACACACACACACACACACACACACACACACACACACACACACACACACACACACACACACACACACACACACACACACACACACACACACACACACACACACACACACACACACACACACACACACACACACACACACACACACACACACACACACACACACACACACACACACACACACACACACACACACACACACACACACACACACACACACACACACACACACACACAACACAAACAACACACAATGACAACAGATTAAACGACTGGATTTTTGCACTGTCGAAAAAGTGCAATTGAGGAAGGAAAAGAAAGGCGCAATTAACAACAACCGAACAAGAGCAGCAAAAGCAACAGCACAGGAAGAGTATATAGAGGCAAAAAAGCAGTCAAGAACAGCGTAAAAACAGACAAGGAAAACTCCATTGAAGACATAGACAAAGAAGCAGAGAATGCATTAGCCCAAGAAAACATGAAACAACTGTATGACATAACAAGAACATTAGCAGGAAAGTACAAGCACAGGTCCATCAAAGATAAGAATGGCAGTGATGAAGACCAGTTGAAGAGACGGAGGGCACATATTTGAAGAACTGCTGAACCGGACACCACCTCAGAACCCTTCAGACATCGCACCAGCTGAAGAAGTACTCCAGATAAACCACGAAAGACCAGTAAGACAGATATTTGGAAAGCCACCCATCACATGAAGAGAGGTAAAGCTTCCGGTCCAGACAAAATTCCTGCCGAGGCAATCAAGGCTGACGTAGAGACGTCCACAGAGATACTACATGATCTAATCGGGAAGATATAGCAGCACGAAGAAATACCAACTGAATGGAAAGAAGGGTACCTCGTGAAGCCCCCAAAGAAAGGAGATATGCAAGAATGTCAGAACTACAGAGGGTTAATGCTCCTATCAGTACTCGGAAAGACCCTCAACAGAGTCATCCTGGACAGACAGAATGCATGGGTGGATGCCAAGCTCAGAGATCAGCAAGTTGGCTTCCGTAAAGGCAAGTCTTGCACTCCGAATCATTGCTGAACAATCTATGGAATGGGACTCATCCGTATATATAAAATGTGTAGATTACGAGAAGGCATTTGATAGTCTCGACAGAGATGCACTGTGGGAGTTTCTACAGCACTATGGGATACGAGTTAAATTTATATCTCTTATAAGAAATACTTTTGAAGATATGGCATGCAAGGTCATTCATGCAGGACAACTCACAGACTCTTTCATGATGAAGACAAGGATGTCTTCTGCCATCATTCTTATTCCTGCTCGCCATAGACTGAATCATAAAAAAGACTACAGAAAACAGAAGAAATGGGATCCACTTGACATCTTGGAGGCAGTTGGAGGACCTGGACTTTGCGGATGACGTCACTCTCCTCGCAGTTATGCATTCGCGCAAAACAAACAATTACGTCATTGTGTCCCCTGGCGGGTCTCTAAATACTACTACCGTTGCTTTGATTGCATTGCATACCAGAAAAGCTGTGACAGTGCGAGCTCACTTTGGCCAAGGGGCCCACTTTACCCATCCTTCCCGTACTCTTGGTTATTAGGTTGGCGATCACATCAAGTAATGAAGTTCGTTCTGATTGTGGCTTCTGTGTACATTATCTATTTTGTATTACAGATTAAATGATGGAAAACGATTTGAGTAAGTGGATATAAACCGGGGGTCAAATGTGCCAGGGTTCCCGGGGTTCGTGCACCCTGGATTAGCTGTCAGGCTATAGATTCACCTTTACAGCTTTAGAGGCCCGAATGGTTCGTTAAATTTTGCCAGCACTGTTGTTACAATATTAGCTGAAAATGTATTATCTTGTATTCAGGCACAATTGTATAGCTACTTGCCACTTCTAGTCACAGCCTAATTAAAGCTAGGAATGGGAAGCTCGTCGCTGGTCAGACGAAATCAATACCTTAATTAATATTGCCCATTTTTCAACCTCCCATGCAGGCATGCTCCGATTGTTTACAAAGTTGCAGACTTCTTCTTGTGGGTAATGCCAACTTTCTGACTAACAACAATTTGTACTAAAATTATAGAAAACGATTTTTTGCTCTCTATAATTAGTAGACATAATTTTGGAAATGCGTCTGGACAATTTGTGTTATTTTAAATAACACATTAAAATTTCTGTAGGCTAATCAGCCCCCTATTTCTGAATTTACCGTCAATGCTGATGGATTTGCGTGGCTGCCACAATATTATGGTCAAGTATCGAATAAACAAGTGAAATTAATAGGGTCAGCATGACATCCCTCCCTCCCTAGTGTGTGCTTGATTTGAATAGTTATATAACTTGTTAAATTATTTGAATACATTGTAATAGCATTATATCGACATATTTGTTTATTTACTCATAGATGGTAAGTTACACGTTTGCCTAAATTCTAGCGTGTGTAATGGCGTTTGTAACCTCAGGCGGCAAGTAGTCAGCTGAATGCTACACACAGTGGCGCCTCACAGTGGAAACTGGATAATCTAGAGGTTATTTACCATGCAAGATGTCAAATTCGGGGAAGTCGTTTGCTGTATGGATGGGACTTTCTTTTATAGCTGGTATATTTATAGGGTATAAAATAAAAGGTTTGCGTATCAAATATCTTCAGGCCAAACGAAAATACCTGGAAAGAAAATTGGCTGAAACTCGGAAGAAAATCGATTGTGAAGCTGAACTTGAAGCGGGAGATACAGGGACAAACCGTTCCCGGACAAACAACCAGCGCCTCTGTCAGCGGCCGGCGTGCCCATAGACATAGTACAAGTGCTAGTGGTGTCGTAATAACGGCTTGACACTGATTTGTCGCATTCTAACGTAGTCACTGCATTATCCTTCATCTGCGTGACGCATGGAACAATCAATCGTCAAGACGTAGTGGTGTGGACGATAAATAGGTAAATTGACTTATGGTGTGTGCGGTAGCCGCTAGACGTCTCATTTGTGACCGGTAGCCCTCTGCCGCAAAGATTCACGTCAGGCGTCTGATCCGTTTTTTGCGTGAAAACGCAAGTCACGCATTTTTTGAAAAGGAAACATAGGAGTATAACAAATCTAGGACGTTAAAGACGCTGTGATCATAACGATGGAATGTGAATTGTTGTTGGGAAAAGTTGGATGCAGGGAGTAAAGAGCGACAACTAATTTATTAGCTGCCGCTGGCGCTGCGGTTTCGTCTGCTCAAGTTCAATTGATCAGGCGCTGGATTCGTATTAATAACGCCTCCCTTGCTACCGTCTTACCATGTCTGTCGATGCCACAATTGATGTTGGCGACAAGCATTTTGCTTTATTCTTGGGTGTTTCGTTCATGATGGGATTTGCTGTAGGGCATTCAATTTGTCAATGGGCTGAGAAGTACAGTAAGTCAAGCAGAACTTACAGAAATTTTGCTGAAATGGGTGGATTCAGGGGACTCACCACTGTGTAATCAGTGTAAGTAACCTGATAACAAATTGATTGCAATAAGCCTGTGTATATAATACTATAGGGCCTGTAAGTGTGTCACAATACATGGTGAGACTCCGCGCGACTGGAGCTGATTGGGGACAGGGCACAATAATTATATTCTAACGACAGATAAGTCATAAGAGTTGGTTTTCGACTGACGAATATTAGGAAAATCATGTCATAAATACCTTGTGTTATACCTTTCCTATCTTAACTGTCTGGTAAAATGTTGAGTTTACCACACTGTCATAGACATATAATGATTTACGTTGTGCAGATAGTAAGAATGATTTTAGGCCGTATGTGTCTTTTACACGATTTGCATTTTACATTGCTATACATTGTGGTTTCACAACAGTTTGATATGCAGTCATATCAGACAAGTTGTCTAAATGCACATAATCATAACACGTGTACACATTTGCCCCCAACCAGGTTGTACTGCCCAAAAGATGGCATTCTTCATTACTTGTCAAGATCGGTAAACACAAGTACTAGCCGCCAATGCCATGGCAACCACCATAATAATCGATTATTGTGGTCATTCTTACCGGCAAAGTGTCACACTGTTTCTGCTTGTAATTATCCTTCGGAACATGTAGCTATTTGGGGTTATTTGGGGAGAGCCCGATTATTACAACCAAAAACAAAACAAGGTCCTATATTTTAACATGGAGAAACTGGACTTCCTGCCCCCAAGTGCCCCAACCTCGTTTTGGAGTGCGAGACTTACATAGCCTATTAATATGGATCATGTCACGTGGTGAACTACGATACTCTTGTTTTGTAGTGTTGCAATTTGAAAAACTTGCATGTTCTAAGTGTAGAAGGGAAATTTTAACAGTACATGTTGTATATATTTTACAGACGGACTCTGGATCATTTCAACAATGTTGATCCATCGTTGTGAAGAAGAACTAGCAGAGGTAAGCACTTATATATCTTGTGGAGGAGGCAAGCTTAATAATTTATTACTATGCTAACATATATTTATTGTAATAATGCAACATGTGAATTTTTTTTGCTTTTCATGAAGTTTGCCCAGTGCTGTAAGGCTGGCATCGATATTAAATTTTTATATGGCCAACTAATTATTCTAATGCATGTAAGCAGAATTGTTGTGAAGATTATGACCAGTATTTCATAATGATGCTGAAGTGGTTCCATAGATGACTGGGATTGTTGCAGTTCATATGGCTGTTCCAATTTCTAGCTTGTTGGTTTATCCTACTCAATAACTACGTTGTTGTAATTTGAGGCGTCTTGTGAATATATTATGGTTTTTAATGAGGCCTATAAAACTGGCTGCAGTCCATCGACCAGATATCATTTATACATGTAATACCATCATAAAAGGACAAAATAAGAAAAATACCATACCAATGTTGTGTGTTTTTCAGATAGTACCTACTAATGGTACAGGTCTATTAATTGTTGTTACTGTAATTTATAGAGGTGGGTCCAGCTTTTATATTTAATGGATCAACTACACTCAGTACTGTGAAAATGTCCATGCATTCATAATATTAAATGTTTTCTAATTGCAGATGCCAAACATGAAAACATGTTACTGTGTGCAGAAACACGAGACACTTACTGAGCGACTTGAGCTCTGCAAATATACAAGAATCAGACATGATAACAAAACTGCTTTGGCAAGTTACTCGAGTCATAGTAGACTCTTGGACAAGTACGTGTTGATGAATCCATCTTCATACGTGTCAACATGACCCGACCATCTGAACAAGCTGTGACAAATGTTTGTAAATGTGTGACATTTTGTGTTCATCTTTTTAACCTGCTATCAGATTTGAATTTGTTTCTCTGCATTTGTTCCTTTATCTGCATTTGTGCATATCATTTTACAAATTAGTACTTTCAGCAATATGGTTTCGTCAATATGGATGCATACGTACGACACCCTAACGTTGCAACTGACCACACTCGTATTGACTAACACAGTACTTTACTAAAGCCAAGCTAAAAAAAATTGGTAGTTGAGCAAGTTGGTTGTAACTGTTTAAACATTACAAAATCTTAATTCATAAATTGTTCTGTAATAAAGTTTTGCATATGTTCGGTTATCAATCTGGTAAACGTTTTATTGATTACACTTCGGACTTGTATCTAACAAGATTGTAAATGACAACAACTTATATTTTTGCTAACTATTAAATGCCATTTTCCATCTGTGTTTTTAGTTGCTGGTGCTACAATTAATTAAGACATTTCTATAAAATGCTCAATTCGAGCAAATCTAGCATAAGCAACGAGAAGACTGGATACTTGAATAAATCAATTTTTATTCAAAATTGCATTCTGGCTTAAATTACCATTTTTAATTGTTTTATTTGTAAAATGTTAAGCATTCTTGACAATGATATATATATATATACGTATATATTATATATAACATATATATATATATATCATCAGGCGCGATGGACAGCATATACGCTGTCCATATATATATATATATGCCCGATGATGACACCAGTGTAGGATATTGTCCATGTGCTTTGCTCGTCGGTGAGATATTAGTCCAATCTGAGCTGAAAAGCATCTCCCGCAGTTGACACAGAAGATGATAGGAGCAGAAGCATTAGGAAAGCCATGGCGGAGATTGTGATCATGTTGGTATTTTTGTTATATGTTTTCTTCAATATGACTCTCCTTTGTGAATGGAATGGCATGCCTCCACTGTTGTCGATCTTGTGCAAGAGCCTCCCAGGTGTCTATGGCGATGTGTGTAGGTGTCGTTTGACTACATCTTTATCGCAGCCATTATCCACCATGAAGATGTTTCCCTTTGGCTAATTCCCCATAGAGCACAGCCTGAGGTAGTCTGTTGTCATTCATACGTGTGATATGTCCAGGCCAACGGAGTTTGAAAGCCGTTAGAGTGGCTTCTAAGCGGGACATATTAGCCCGTCTCAAGACTTCAACATTTTGAATGTGGTCTTTCCATGAGATCCGCAGATGTCGGAGATGCACTTGGGAAAATTTTCTAAAGTGGCGACGGTAGAGTGTATGTTTCCGCTGAGTACAGTGATGTTGGAAGCACAATACCTTGCACTTTGTGGAGATTTTAATACCATGTTGTTACCATACACGCTTCCATAGTCTTTCAAAGGTTCCAGAAGCACCATGGATACGGTTGTTAATTTCCACATCAATGGTGTTGTCAGATGCAACAGTGCTGCCCATGTATGTGAAGTTCTTAACACATTTGAGTGGCGTGCCATAGATTTCAACATATGGATCGATTGAGGTTTGTCCGGATGGAGGTTGGTAGTGTCACCGTTTTCTTTGTATTGATTGTAAGTCCAAACAGGGTTGCAGCTTGTTCAAACTGTTTGCATATCTCTCTGGTGTCTTCTAGTGTGTGTGTGTGTGTGTGTGTGTGCGTGCGTGCGTGCGTGCGTGCGTGCGTGCGTGCGTGCGTGCGTGCGTGCGCGCGCGCGTGGTTTGTGTGTGTTTGTGCATTATCTGCAAATCGTAGTTCACGAATGCAGCGTTCTCGAGTTTTAGTGCTTGCCTTTAGTCTATCCAATTGAAATAATTTTCCATTAGATTTAGTGCGGATGAAAACCCCTGCACTAAGGTTTTCGGACACTGTAGACAGTAGTGCTGCCAGAAAGAGAGTGACCAAGGTAGATGCCAAGACACACGCTTTAGTCCATGGCTAATTTTAAATGGATCAGTATAGTTGATCCACCAATAAATAGACACTGCTCCAGCCATACCATCATGGAATTCTTGAATTATCTTGTCAGACGACTTGGGACACCCGTATCTCCTTAGCCAGTGCTTCTTCTCTAGCAGTTGCTGGGCAATTCAGTAGGTAGCTGAAATATTCCCTCCACCTAGACACAATTGCTGGTTTTCTGTGAGAATTTCTGAGCCTTCCGCATCTCTAATTGGCGCAACAGCAGATTTCTGTAGACTATAGACCTGTTTGATTGCAGCGAAGAATCCTTTTAAAGAATTTTCGTCGGCTAACTGTTGTAGTTCATCAGCCTTCTTGCCCCACTAGCCATTTTGCATTACTCGTAGCGTTTTTTTGCGATTTTGCTTGCGCATAGTGCTGTTTTCGGTTTCTTGTCTGTTGGGACAATAATGTGTTGTGTCCTACGCCTTTCGTCTAGCAGTGATAAAATCTCATCAGCATTTTCATCAAACCAATCTTGGTGTTTCCTGGTTGTGTGCCCCAGAGTGTCAACATATGTTTCGTACACTTTTTCACAGCATCTCCCACTGATTATTATTCGTGCCATTGTATGAAAGGTTCATCATGTTGGTTTCCATATGCGCCATTAACACTTTCTGCATCTCAGAATCTGCCAGTTTACTGACATTTAGTTTCTTCACAGGTGTTGGTCCGATTTTCCTTCGAGGTGGCTTGATATGGAGGTTGCACAATGATCGAATTAGGTAATGATCGGTTGAACCTTAAAACTTTCAGTAAACCGTATATGTTATATACGGTTTACTGAAAGGTTCTATTTAAGATTGGTGATTGATCTCAGAATGCAACTTGAAGTGCTCTACACGTCACATACTTCTCAATTTCAAAATCCACAATTTCAGGTTCACAAATTACTTACAACTACACCCTCTCTGTGAACACCCAACTGTAGATAAGGCATATTTGATAACGGTTTATAATCTATGAACAATCTAACCAAGTTGCAAAATGTCCAAGCATCTATGTCAGTGTCAGCTAGCGGGCCCATTAGTGTGGTGTTGATGGTATATTGTACTCGATGACCCCGGTGTGATTTTTAAATAGGGTACAAACCAGAACTGCTTGTCGCTGGCCGTATCAGCACTGGAAATCAGCCCGCGTGGTGTATGCGTAATATTTCTGGCAGGATTGCCAAGCAACAAACGTTAACGTGGCATTATGTTGTAGCATTGCAACTTTCCTGTTCAGTGGCACCGCTTAAATTGAAAAAAAATTGAAGGGGAGCTGAAACGCTTGAACAACCAGTGCTCAAATATAAGAAAACACCATTAAAAGCATATGCAACCTTGATTTGACAAGCACGCAGCCACAGTATTGTAAAATACTTTTCAGACTTGGATATCATTGACCACCTTTTCCATTGATTTCATCGATAGACATTTCTGGCAGAAGAACAAGAATATGGTACCGTATTATGTGTGGTAAGCACCATATAATTATTTCCAATTTTGTACACTGCGCCATTAAGAAGGCTTTCGATTGTTACGAATCGTCGTAGTTTAACTTTTTTGGTTTGTACACGTATACAACCGATTTGTTTTACCTATATAACGTGTAAATATGTAATAAACTATCTACCTTCCATTTATAACGCGCCATTATTCTTGTTTCTCCGCAGAAATGTGTAATGCACTAATGATGAAGTAAATCGGAAAAACTTGAAAATGTACATTACGTAAACAGGAACGACTCAAACCAAACGCACCTTGAGCATTTGTCAATATCCAAGTTTGATAAAAGAAAAAAAATACCGTGGCTGTGTATTCATCAAATTATGGTCACATATCCTCTAAATGGTATGTATGTTCTTCCTATATTTGGGCAATGGTTGTTCAAGCGTTTCAGCACCACTTTAATGGCTATACCAAACCAGCTAATCCAAAGTCCGTATAACGCATGTATCACAAATGCAATACATCTACGCGTGCGTGCGTGCGTGCGTACGTGCGTATGTAACATATCGCACGCACACAGAGAGGGCTGTATCACAGAGCTGTAGGCCGCATGCATCCGAATCATAGCAGAGTAGCAAAAACACGTATGTCATAACAATGTCACCACACGCAGGCCATTTATTCAATCAAATGTCGTAACGCAACATTAATTTGTGCTAAGTTGGTTTTAATACATGGCATAGCAGGTCAAACTTTGTAACACATTGCCTGCACACTAGTCAACTCCGCACAGCCGGCTAAATGAAGATTTGATTATAAGCACACGCTTCCATGAATGGCTTCACAAATGTACTTGTACAAAAATAGAAGGTGAGACCGAAGGTTACAGAGACCGGCAATGCCGGTAATGCCTTCTTGACGACGATCAAACACAGAAGTGTGATGGCCAGCCCCTGAAACGTACAGTTACCATATTAGCTGTTATTGTGACCGAAGCAATGTATCAAATTTGATATCCCATAGGCAATTTATTACGCATGATTTGGAATTTAGGTAATTTAATAACGTTGTAAATGTATTATCCCGAGTGTTACCAACTAGATAAGAAATGCGATTTTTCTACAGACTTCTAGTGAATTAAACAATGATAAAACGTAATTCTTTGTCTAAAAAAGGGCGTAAATTTTTTCACAGTATTTATTTGTTTGCTAATATACCACATGCATTATTCGTGGTCGTTCATAGTCATCCAACATCATCAAACAAACACCCACCAAGGGAACACTAACCACTGTTTTGTTACACCAACATTCGCTAGCACAACACTTGATCATACGAAGCCATTCGGCACCTCCATTGGTGCACGTACTGGTAATTTGGCTAGCAATAATGCAGCATGAAAATCACATGTGTGTACAATGGCATACAGCTGTTTTGTTCAACCTTGAAAGAGTATTCATTCCGAAAATTAACAGATACTATACGTACGATGAGTATAGCAACGAAGCACGCCAGCGTAGTGTTCCAGTCTCCAAGAGCTGAGGCTTTTCCTACCAGCATACTGTAGAAAATGAAATCGCCCAGTCCTAGCATTACTCCATCTGAAATCAATAATTTATTGGCTCTTGTCAACTCTGATAAGGACAGTTAACATGTAAGGTCTAAGTCTGAGTAAGACACTCAGCTACCATTTGGCATATCGCGGCGTCGTTCCAGACATCGGGAGACAGGCGAGAGAGAAGCTGTTGTTAAACTGTTTTTTTTTTTAAATCAAGTTATATTATTTCCCCCAAAACGGAAACTTTCCACCAGGCAGAACACTGACTTCAGTGGGGGGGGGGGCACGTGCTGTAGGTTAAACACGTTGGCAAGTGTCTAAGCGTCTCACGAAATACCGACGTGTTAAACCAGCATTGACTGGCAACCACGTAGGTCTGTGCGTGTTCGGAAATTAGGGAGAGATGGGAAAGAAAAGGGGGAACGACTGGATATGAAGAAATGGATGATCAGGAAAAGACGCGATGCATGTATGTTTCTATGCCTACTACAGGCAGGGAAGGAGCGGGGGGGAGAGAGAGAGGGAGGGAGGGAGAGAGGGAGAGAGAGGGAGCGGGAGGGAGGGAGGGAGAGACAGAGAGAGAGCGAGGGAGGGAGGGACGGAGGGAGGGAGGGAGAGGGAGAGGGAGAGGGAGAGGGAGCGAGAGCGAGAGCGAGAGCGAGAGCGAGAGCGAGAGAGAGAGAGAGAGAGAGAGAGAGAGAGAGTTGCAGGAAGAAACAGTGCAGGCCGGCAGGATAGCCGATTGTTTAGACTGGCTAGAAAAGCTAAACACGCAAAGTTAGGATTTCCAAGCGACATGCACATTGCACATGCAGCTAAAAAAAGATATTCAGATGCCATTTGCTAAAACATGGATGTGTTATTTTCACGCAAATGCGGAAATCAAATCGCTCTACACGAATCGTACCGCGCGCAGGTATGGAGTAAGAAAATCTCTTTGGTATATGACGTCACTACAAGGTGTTTCCGGGTTCGCATGCCGTGTCCGCGTGTACGTGGAATCCTAGGTTTTATAAGACGACTTGAGTGCTTACCCTCTTTCAAGTAGCTGCGTGACATGGCCAACTGGAGCTTCTCGTATTCAACCACAGCTCGGTCAAGTGGTTGTGTGGGTGGTTGGATGGTGAGTGTAGGCACACCCGTCACAGACACACCCGTCACAGACATCCCACTCGGCGTGCCAGGCAGGATCACCGCTGAAATACCTTGTCGCGCTTACATTTTACCGGTCGTTATAAACTTTCTGATTGACATTTCTGCGCGTGCGCGAGAAATGTAAAATCACCAATGTGCAGCGAAACTACAACGTATTTTTGGTATAAATGCCACGAGCTACTCGTTAACACTCCTGTGATGATTACGGTGAAGAGTTGCTTAAAAAGTCGTTCAATACAATAAAATATTACGTTTGTTTAAATCACTGTCACGGATTATGGCGCTCAACAGTCACGTGATTTACGCTTGCCTTCAAAACATGCCACAACACTTGTTTCCCTCGTGTTAATTTGCGACAAATAAATTTGCTGAGATGTTATATACATCCTAACGAACAACCCGTAGTATTTATACCATACATGCTTTGTCATTTTGCTGCACATTGATGATTTTACATTTATCGCGCATGCGCAGAAACGTCAATCGAAACGTTTATAACGCCGGAAAATACGTCATTCAAGTAAAGTTCATTCAAGTAAACATTACCAGGTGTATGTCGAAGAAAAACAAAATAAAAATAATAGCCTAGTACTGCGTGATCATTGACAAAGACATGTAGTGTAGGCCTGGCGTGAATGCTCCATCTGATGTGACAACTGTACGTATTCTATGTTTTCACTGATACAAAGTAATGTTAAGAATTCATTACAAAGAAAACGTCCTACCAAGGAGGGTCAAGTTATGTGTGCGTGACGTTAATTCACCAAACCAAGCGAGGAACACCAACTGATTAGCAACACTACTGATATTTATCCGTGTCGGTATAAAAAGTAAATTACTGACCTGGAGGAGGTCTGTAGTTTTCATGTGACTCAACCATCGCTATGTTCCACAACATCGTGGCTGAAATATGACGATCAACGGTTTTTCATATGGTAGTACAGTTGTAAATTGCTAGGAGCCGAGGTACACTTATTGTGCACAAACACCTATTATAAGGCCACACTGTGCACCATGCATGCATACATAACGGTTTGTCTTTACAAATCAGAGCAATGCAGCAAATGCGGCGATGCACATGTCGTCTTCCATTGTTGTGTCTACTGTGCAGGCTATATATAATGTAGACATGTCACTATAATATGTAAGCATAACTTACACTAGAAAGTGGCACAGTCAGTTGAGAAAATATAATTTAAGCGAGAACAAACGATTAGCCTAAATAGTATGGCTGATACAACTGACGTCTACCGTTTGTGTTATAATACCATGCTCGTAGTGTGGTTGATTTGTGACGTCACGTGTGCTCCATTGTAGCTCAACTAAAACCCAAACGTCCAAACTCACCCCCAACAAAGGTTCACCAAAACCCTCTAACTGCATCCGCTTTCTTCAGAACTGCAACGGCACTCCCTTTAGGGTAACCAAACATTTCCAACTACACCCGCCCGTCAAACCTCCAACTGCAATCCTTTCAGGGTCGCAAATTGCTATCTATTGAAACCCCCAAATGCCTTTGGGATCACCAACATCTCTAACTGTACCTCTCCCTATAAGGATCACTAAAACCTCCAATCGCACCCCGTCTTATAGCTCAAACTATCAAACTCGTGTATGTTCAATCTGAATACTTTTTACGTTAGCTTCCTACCTTCATATCACACCACCCAAGCATACGGGTGTGAATACATCAACTTACACGAGTAGATAAGTGCTGGGAAGACCTTCCTGTCTCTATCCTGCGCAGTCTCCACTAGCTTCTTCAGTGGGCCGTGCGGACTCAACACAGCGACAACATCTAACATACGCAGAGAAAGTACGTTTTAACAGTTTAGCCTGCTGCTATCCATTGGCCGAAACCGTTTGAAAAGTTGTCCCGCTTTGTGACGCTTTGTCATGTGTTTCTGTTTTTATATGACCAAACAAGATCATCTTTTAATTTACGGACTTACTAAACTAAATTAACTAAACACAACGTGGCTGAGGGCAGACCCCTTCAACTTGCTTAGAACATTTACTGAGTAATCAATGAAAGCGTACTAATAAACACCCTCCTTTAAATGTCGTGCATCTACCACCTCCAGTAGGTCCACGCATAGACGACAATAACATACTGTACATTAAACACATTTGTTTGATCAACGTCCGTAGTCAGTTTCATTGTAACATGTCCAAAAACCTGACGACATGCCAATAAAATAACATGCATTTTCAAGCAGATCAACGGCTCTTAATATTTTAGTCTCTTTCAAACACATTGTGATACATGTTCAGATGACGAATTAATGTGCGTGCGTGCATCTTCTGTCACAAGCAACACACCATACTCACCCCATAACGCAACGATGATCAGTACAGACCACGTGGTCCAGTCTGGCAGATGCTTGATGAACATAAGAGAGACGAGAGCACTGATGACGATCATGTACGTCTGCTGCACCAGCAACGGACCCTTCCAGTGGATGCAGATCATCCCGATGACGCCGAAGTTCCACACAAGCATTGCCGTTGTGAAGTGGTCTATTGCCACGTTGTAAGCTTTCAGCAGCTCGCTGATTGAAACGGGTACATTAGTGGCATCATTATTTAGGACATCAGGAAGAGGGCAGGCTGTGCAGAAATGCATGCTATGCTGCTATGTAGTGGCGCAAGTATACAAAAATATAAACTGTTACAAAAACTGCTTGAATGGTCCTAGAAAGCCTACACATGTCGACGATTACGACAAATCTCGAAGACAATTAAATAGACAAAATATAAATCGCTTTAACTGTGATCATACAGAGCCTATAGTATAAATAAGATGATAATCCACTTGACGGCAAGCTGTCCAGAATCGAAACAAAAGCGATTTCCTAAAAATTACCGCACGGTATGTTTTCTCTTTGACCAATCGACGTTGTAGTTTTGCAAAATGAAATTAAAATGAGCAAAATTCGATCCGAGGAGGCACAACTGCAACAAATGGGGCGTACTTGCGTCAGACATACGACGTCGTGCGGCGAGTGCTGACATTCAGTCTTTATAGACTGCGCACCTAGCTGACCAACCAAAAAAACAACACTTACTGTATATACAACAATCCAAAAAAGAACAGCATCAGGAAGGTTGCGAAGAACATCCAGGCTTGGAGAATCTGAAAAATAAATACATTTCCAGTGTTGGGATCATTTCATTGTAGGGTGCAATGCAATGCAACAAAACAAATGTATCGGTGTATGTCATATATAAATGATGAATTTATCTGATGTAAAATTACCTTAGTTGTTTTAACTCTATGAATATTTCTTATCCAATACAGTTATCCAGTTCTTACACAAGTGTGGACACTCCCAACTACACTCTTCCTATCTTGTAGGGGGCTGTACAATTTCACCGTTCTTTGCGATATCTTTTTATTTTTTAAACTTTATTTCTGAATGATAATTTAAGTGGACATTTGATGCCACGTTTTTATAATGTTAACATTGCTTAATGTTGTTTTTATGTTTTATAGCTGCGCCTTCGAACAGGGTAATCTGGATTTACGGCGCTATATAAATGCTTTATTATGTATTATTCGGTTGCCCTTCCTGTTACATGGCCCTTTGGACCTGTTGGCTTTGGAATATATGCAATACAATACAATACAATACAATACAATACAATACAATACAATACAATACAATACAATACAATACAATACAATACAATACAATACAACACAACACAACACAACACAACACAACAATCATACAATACAATATCATACAATACAATATCATACAATACAATATCATACAATACAATATCATACAATACAATACAATGCAATACAAAACCCTACCCTACCCTACCCTACCCTACCCTACCCTACCCTACCCTACCCTACCCTACCCTACCCTACCCTACAGTACAGTACAGTACAGTACAGTACAGTACAGTACAGTACAGTACAGTACAGTACAGTACAGTACAGTACAGTACAGTACAGTACAGTACAGTACAGTACAGTACAATACAATACAAAACAATACAATACACATAAATAGCAATAAAATAAGCAAGTACACAACAAAACTATACAGTATTAGATTCAAAACGTATAGTATTCGTAGATGAAAAAACACAACAAAACGGCAAACTAATATATTCCAATCTTGTAGTAATCATAAATGAACAAACACAACAAAACTATAGAGTAATATATTCAAACCTTGTAGTACTCATATATGAACAAACACAACAAAATTATAGAGTAATATATTCAAACCTTGTAGTACTCATAGATGAACAAACACAACAAAAGTAGTGTAGAACAAATAATAACAGAGAGCAGAATTAATGCATTTGCTATCGATTCGCCTATTTTCACAATAGGATCATCCGTTTTCTCATGGAATGGAGTGTAAATCCTGAAATAAAAAGCACGACAACAGAAAGTGTGCGCATGTGTCTGCGCAAGTGTGTGCGTTACAGTAGTTTTATTTATTATTCTGATATAATATTATAGCCTGGTTATGTGGCAAACATTTGCTGTTTAACCAGGCCGATGTATATTCGAGATATATTAAATTTATGACTAGCGATTTTTTGCAATGTGAATTGTGGTCGCTCGATCCATAATCACAAACCCGACAACGAAGCAAACTCAGTATGTATGTATATATATATATTTGTCGGGTGGCTTTGTGATTATGGATCGAGCGACCACAATTCACATTGCAAAAAATCGCTAGTCATAAATTTATATATATATATATATATATATATATATATATATATATATATATATATTTTATATATATATATATATATATATATATATATATAATATAATAAAAATTTACAAACTCAACTCGCTTAAAATGAATACCGACATGACAACCAAGTTCACGGAAATCATGGTCAACTATCACCCCTGATGACAGTGGCGCCAACAGTGTAAGAAAAAAATGCAAATTGACCCTAGTCTAGTAACCGGGCAATTATTATTTTGCAGTCATTTAGCCATCATGCACATAAAGAATAATGACTTTTCACTGCTGTGTGAACTCTTATACTGCAGCCAGCGACAGAAGTAGACAATTCCTAACTTAATCCTATTTGAAAGATGGAATTCTTTTGCGAAACGATGGGACTGGGAAGGAAAATCTTACACAGGCTTGTTAAAACCCACTGTACTTTGTGACGCTATGAATCAGGCATCCAATTATTGGTCCCCCGTTCCCCACCATCCTAATTTTGTCTGGCATTGGGGGTCCATGGTCCCCCGGCCCCCTGGCTACGCCACTGAATAGACCTACATAATATACACCTACAGGTAGATGTCGCCTTCGGTGAAGAACGTGACTGAGCTGATAGTCGCGACGACTGCTGACATGCATATCGTGATCGGCACAAAAAGATCGATGATGCTCTCCGAGCCATACAACAGGTCTTCGCTCTTCGACGAATCGTACGACGCGGGTTTGCAGACAATGGCTGGGTTGCTGGTGGTGTATTGGCACTCGATATCATCGTCATCGTCGTCAACGAGTTCCAATGGAATCGGCTGTTGGCGGTGGTGCTCCTTGTACTTCTGGTATCGCCTCGAGAGGTCGTATTCACATCGCGAGTGCGGGGTCGCAACGGCATGTTTCGAGCCCTCGCTCTTCTGCGAATCAGACAGCATTTTAGTACATCGTGGAAGAGCAGACGACTGACTGTCTTACAGCGGAGGTGTCTGCTGCGGCAGTTACACTTGTAGGGAAACAGTGCACAGCACGTCCGAATCGTTGTGCACCGGATAATAAATGAAAATGGCAATTATGCGTTATAAATTATACGTTTTTAATCGATACTACCTAATAAATACACTGTATGACCTAGCTCAGATGCTGATGGGATTTTTGTGTGATTTGTTTCTCTGGAAATTGGTTATTAAATATGACAAATATGTGCGTGCATGCGTGCGGCGTGCGTGCGTGTGTGTTGATAACACACTACCTGCCAAATGGTGTGTAAGTACTTCAGTGTCCATGTAACAATGTTAACATATTGAGTAGGCACGACCACGGAAGCACATTTAAAATGGTAAACAATACATCATCCATTAAAAATAAATGCAATGTTGTGCCGTGCCGTGCCGTGCCGTGCCGTGCCGTGCCGTGCCGTGCCGTGCCGTGCCGTGCCGTGCCGTGCCGTGCCGTGCCGTGCCGTGCATATGCCATTCCTCACCACCCACACTTCTTGTTGCCAATGACTGGCGGGCTAACAGCGGGCAGAGGAACACACGCCGTCATCAGAATACTTACACCACGCACCGCTGGGTCCGAATTTATTGGGGATTTGGTTCGTGGCGCTTGCTGTATCTCCTGCTCATTGGTGTGCGACGCCATCTTAATGTCAGTATAGGGTCTGTCAGTGAAGTCACGTCACGTATGGTACACGTACAGTGTCACACAACTCTTTCTAGTCGCACTGCAATGAAATGAAAAATACTAACAACACCAGTGTGGTGTGTGTGTGTGTGTGTGTGTGTGTGTGTGGTGCGTGCGTGCGTGCGTGCGTGCGTGGTGGTGTGTGTGTGCGTGTGCGCGATCAATACAGTTAACTTACAGTAAGTGTATCTTAAAACGATAAATAAATTAATAAAATAAATATAATAAATAGATAAATAAATTATTTGTACATTAAATGTCACGGTCATGCAATGTAAAGGATACGACAATATGGGCTAAAATAATAAATAAATAAGTTAATAAAATATTATAATAAATAATAGATAAATAAAATGATGAGTACATTAAATAAAACAAACTGGCAGTCCATGATTAACACTAAAACAATCTACTATAATGTCAATGACTGAATGACTGGGATGGCGGCTCTCTGGAACACTTCTGCGGTAGATGCGGTGACAGCTTCCTCGGTAAGTGCGTTCCACAGTGCAATACAGCGTACGTAGAATGACTGCTGGTAGGGCGTGCAAGTTGCTGGTGGGGTTCGTAGCTTGTGTTTGACGTCTGGTGCGCGCATCTGCTGTGGTGATGATGAAAGGCAAGGAGTTCCACATTAGGTTAGTGCATATAACACTGACACGTGAAGTTCAAGAAATGACAAACCGCGCAGTCTGAATGCCTGTCTTTGTGTGAGGTGCCCAGGCGCATGTGGCAAACTCGAGCGTTGGTCGCACGAATATCTCTTATGCCGTTTGTCTCACTTGCGGTGGCGCCGCATGCAATGTTCTTTTGAGTAAGCCAAGTGTCTTGCTGGCATTTTGTTGATATGTGGTTGCCACGATAATGTTGTGTTGATGGTAACCCCCAGATAGTCCTGGTTGTTAGTCCGTGGTATTTGTTGGCTCCCCATGAAGTGATCATAGGCTGATATACTCCTCTTGGTAGTAACCGATAAGACGGCACACTTTGGCACATTTTTTGACAAATTTTCTCGGTTGCCGCACCAACTGTGTGGAATTCGCTGAGCTTGATCATCGAGGATATTGGCGCAAAAGACGGCTATTGTTATTGTTAAAATCCATCTGCCATGTCTTTGCCCAATAGAGAAGTTTGTTCAGGTCAGACGCGAGTGTGAAATGGTCAGTGGGAGTGTGTATTTGACGGTAAACAATACTGTCGTCAGCGAACATGCGCATTTGCGAAGTCGCTCCTTCCGCGATGTCGTTGATGTACATTAAAAACAACATAGGCCCAACACACTTCCTGGTGGGACTCCCGAGAGTACACCAGCTGACTGCGATGTTTGTCCGTTGACGACAACTTGTTGACTGCGAGAACACAGGATGAACTGATCCATGCATTGGTATTTCCGCCTATCCTATAGTAAAGGATTTTATGCAGAAGTTTATCGTGTGATACTTTGTCGAAAGCCTTAATGAAGTCCAGAAAGATGACATCTGTTTGCGTCTTTTGATAAATAAAAATTAAATAAGCTAGTTCGTGTATGGTATCAACAAGTTGCGTCTCGCAAGATAAACCCTTTCGGAAGCCATGTTGGTTTGGATGCAGTATATTGTTGTGATCTAGGTTACGACCAATCTGGCTGCATATAATATGCTCCATAATTTTGCATATGCATGTTATACATATGAGTGACACTGACCAGTCTGTAGTTAGATAGATTGGTTGCATCACCCTTCTTATATGTTGCAGATATTCGTGCTGTTGACCAGTCGGATGGGACAGTTCCGTCGTCATAGGATTGTTGGAAGATCACAGACAGTACACCAGCAATCTACTTGGCAGTCTCCTTTTGTATCTTTGCTGGTAGCTTATCTGGGCCAGTAGCTTTTGTTTGGTGAATGTTCTTTAGTAAAATTTCAATTCCGGGTTGTGTGAACTGTATGGTGTCCATCTCATGGTAGGAGACGGTCCTTTGTCCGGCAAGTGTTTACCATCATCGCTGGTGAAGACTGACATAAACTGCTTGTTTAGACACTCTGCCGTAGCTTGGTTTGTAATGTGGAGGCCATTTGTATCAGAGAGTATATATGGATTTCAGTTCTATTGAGTTTGACAAAAGATCAACATTTCTATTGGTGTCCTCTGTCAAGCAGGCTTGCTCCAATCATGTTTCTGATATAGTCATCATTGTGCTAAAAACCAAGTTCAGCACAGCATTCGATGAAGGTCGTGTAATTTCTCGTTGATGCCGGGTAAGGCTAAACTGTTCTTTGATAGCTAAACATTTCCTGGCGTTTACATTACCACAGGTCCTTAACGTTTCGTCAGTGTCCCATGCTATGTCCCAACATTGAAATGACCGGCGATTATACCATTTGGATGTCTACGCGTACATTTAGTGTACAATTCTATTAGGGACTTTTCTGGGTGCTCTAGATGTTCTAGTGGGGCTCCTGGTGGTCGATAGAAAGAGCCCAAGTGTAGTTCCTGCGATTGTGGAAGTTGGATGGAACTCCATACACATTCATTGTCCATAGATAAGTCCTTCTCCTCAGTGGCCAGGATATCTCCCCTGATTGCACACAACACTCCGCCGCCGAGATTGGTACGGTCCTTCCGATGCACTTCCGTGTAGTGAGGAGGGAAGAGGCTGTAAGTGGGGAATGTACTGTCAATTTTGGACTCACATCCCACAATGACATGTGGGTCGTGTTGTTGAAGTAACTCACGAAACTCACAGTTCTTGGTATTTCCCTTGAGAGAATCTTAATGAAAGATGAACCTTTCTTGGGGAATTGTTGTTGTGTTGATGTGTCATTGTGGTTGTTCAGGGACGACACTGTTGTGTTAATGCTGGTGGATTGCATTGTCTTCTGGCCACCGAAGGAAGGAGGTAGGAAGAGAGACGTGCTCTCATATGATAGTCCTATACGAGTATTTCCGGCAAAACTTTGGAGAACATCCTAAAACAAAACTTAACGGCTCGTTCATAACTTATAAAACATCAAACGGTATCGTGGTCAATTTTACTCGCCTCAACATTACTGCCAATCGATTTTATTTTGAAACAGGATGTTTTGTTTACCATTTGAACATGTTGCATGCAGAATCTTTCAAATTTCGAATATTGTACCGAGCTTGATAAAGTAACTAAACACAAATTGATATATAGGCATTACTACATCGACATGCATGCTATAGTCATAAGAACGTAATATTAAATGAAAAAATATAATACATACTGATCACAGACAGTGAGATTGAGAAGCGACTGCAAATGACATGTAACCCCTTGGCCTGTTGGACGAATAACAATAATGATTAAATACTTTCCGCGTGCCGTTTCCGTGCATTCATGTTATTTTCAGGGCATTATTAACGGTATATTAATTTGCTCAGTCTCAACGCACGATACAATGTGCATGTCGTAAACTTAGGTACCATGTGTATCCGAGAATTTTCTAAAGCAGTAAAATACTATTCACAAGTATTGCATGTCACTGAATCAGATCTAGCTGCCACGCCCACGCCGACGGCACGGACCACATCAAAAAAATTGTCGGCAAAATGTCAATCATTATTTTTTATAATAATATTTTAAATGTCGTTGGAAGTCGAAAGTAAGCAACGGAGATCGTGTGCACCTTTAAACAGCTTCTTTTATGACAATTAGTACGACTATATAATATGGTAATACTAGAATACTTACGTGTTTCAGCAGAAATAGTAATATTTCATATACTTTTATAACGTCGGCGCACTGTAAGTTTACTTTCCTATATGCGTATTACGTCATTGATTTCGACGTACTGGATCTTCTGGGATCAGCCAACAGCAACGCCGTTTTCAAAAGCGTCATTTTCCGCTTCGGCGAATTTTCGTGATACCAAAGATGTACCAGGCCCAGGGCAAGCTTCGGCTAGCCACCTCCCACACGGAATAATTTGGGACGGAGCCCCGTTCCCAGTATAAAGGATGCAATTTATGTCAAATACGGAATATTTCCTATTTTAATGGACGGATGGCAACCAGACAAAGGGTTTATCGATATCTAGATATTTAATTTTAACGTCAAATGGTGGGGTGCCATCTCTCCCGAATTGGCTGAGCACAGTGTCCGTGAGCAGTAATTTGTAACGGGAATTCTGCGGTCTAGAACACGGGAAAGGTAAACAAGCTATTGCGGTTTATGCTGCGCGGCTCGGCATTATTGCTAATCAATTTTGTTTTGAAACCAGTTTCCAGGTGTTTTTTTATCATTTGAACGTGTTGCAGGCGGAATGTTTCAAATTGCAAACCATGTTTCGAGCTTATTAATAAAATAACTAAACACAAATTGGCAGGCAGTAAACTTTCAATTAGGCACTTAAACAAAATCTGCTGCCGCGGTGATTTTACGTGCGCGCAAAGTCGCGTACCGTTTTCGTCGTGTCGTTTACTTGGACCTGGGTAGCGTTTTCTTTTAACTCTCTGATTCGCGCGCCTTTTTCACGATTGGCGTCATCGGGTTGCGGCGCCATCTTGGTGGTAAGTGGAACATTATTTACGTCGTTTTAATTTAAAAATTTGACCAATATTAAGCTAGATTTCATCGATATGATGACGTGGCAGTTTTTCATGAATTAATTTATCAAATATGCCAAAGAAGCTGGTAAAATATTTTGTCTTTTATGTTTAATCTATGGGTGTTTGATTGGTCTGTCATAAAAAATCTTTGGCGTGCATGGCCATGGGCGCGAAATGCAGTTTTGAGCCATTCTAACAGCGTCAACTTTACCATTGTAAAGACTTGCATCTCGATGAAATCGCGTGTGTGTCGCCAAAACAATTTGGGTTAAGCAATATAGGTGTCGGGCTGGGGAATTATTTTGTATCTAAGGTAATCTATGAGGTTTATTGTAACCTGTGGTGAAGAAATGTTTGGTATGCACGGGCGCGAAATATGGTTTTGAGCCATTCACATTTTTTTTCACCATAGCCATTGGCAGCCTGGTTACCGTAGGCGTTGTCATGTGTGTGTCAGTGAAGAAGTTGCGTGCGCAACACCAAAACGTTGGCTTAGCTAAGGTAGGTATATCAACAAAAAATTAGAATGTTATATCAGCATTTGAATGGTGCCATGTGATAGATAGTAATATGTAGTTAATAACACTTTTTGATTTTTTTTAAATCTTCAATATTTACGGAGAATTTCAATTTTGAAATCTTAAAATTGCTGCCTTTTTGTCTATAGGATTTTGATCCATTTCTTGTGCACAGGCTGCATAATGACTGCATAGAATAGGTTGGAAACCAGTAATAACATTGGAACCATTTAAAGGGAACCAAAAGGGAAAAGTTACATGCTATGCACATGAAAGAGTTAATAAAAACGAACTATTCTGAACGGTAATCACATTTTTAAAGTCAGTGGTTTATTAGTAAACAAATCTGAACACCTTTTTTATCAAAGTTCGTAAGTCGCGCCATTTTGACTGATGTCTGGGGTGGGGAGTGGGGCCTCTGTTACAAGAGGCCGGGTGGGGAAAACATTGTTAACACCCCACCTTTGCTAATATTGTCATTTTCTAAATGTATCTATACTGTCTTGAGGAGTTTTGAGTACATTTATTAAATGACCTTTATCAACAACAAAAACTCTTGTTTATTTATTGTAGCAAACAAGCTCAGGTCTCTGCCAGTATAAGCATCAGCAGTGTATAAATGAATATTTTTACACATGTCAAAAATAATATTTATACAATGTGAGGCGGATACTTAGTCCGTGAACGTTCTTTATGAAATCGACTTCATGCTGAACAATAGTTGTTTTTTAGCTGAAATATATGTACAGTGGAATGTCTCTATTAAATATAACCATTTGAACTGGGTAAAAGTAACACAACTAGCAGAACAAATATTCTAAACTATAACATATGTGGATATATTTATGTATATTCTGCAGTGATCTTAATTGCAATGTAACTTTGTTGTCGAGGTAACCATAATAGTGGCGAGGTAACCATAATAGTAGCTGTCAGGTTCCACATTGTGCTACTAATATTTCTTATTCATGAAAAACTAATTTAAACATCTGGTTCTGTTTCAGATGTGCCATGATATATTACAAATGGCCATGGATTTTATATCCTGTGTTTGGAGCAGACAGTGCTTCCAAATGTAACCGGTTAGACAACTTTCACATGTATCTACCAACAAAAATGTAAGTATATGTTCATGTATTATAAACAGTGAAATGTGTTGCTCACAATTTATTGACAATGAAAATAACATTAGAGCAACCAGAACACCAAGCAAACTAATATGATACAACATTTATATAATACAAATGATATTTCATACAATGAAAACACCACACATTATTCTATAATAGAAATATACCCAACAATTCATGTTTAACAGTAACTGATGTAGGATCATTCTAGAACATTTCGAGTAGCATGCCCAGTTGTCCATTATGTCAGAACTAAAAAAAGTTCAATGATTTTATAAAAACACAACATGTATTCTACAATGATAATGGATTGAGTTATCTCCATTTTCATGTCACCTGTCAACACAGTTCTTATATAGTGCAGTATCCAATCCTCAAACATGGGGTCAAATACATTTGTATTTGAAAGTATTTAAATACTTTTTAAGTATCTGTAATTGATGTTTAGGAATAAAAGGTATTTGGATCCCTCAAGAGTATTTGTATTTAAGGTGAGAAATGGGAGCTAGATAGGATATTTTTATGAAATGCATAATTCATATAATTTTTTTCCCCGTTTCCATGGCAATAAAGAAAATGGCCGCCAAATGATAGAATTTATAGCATATCTAGAAAAGAACAACACTTTGGAAGTAAAGCTGACATGGCCATGTGGTTTGGATTGCTGTCTTCTTGATATACTCTACAATCTGTATAAAAAACATTTCAACTTTTTTTAATATTTATATTTTAATTTGAATTTTATTTTTTCCCCTTCAAAATGCGACATTTTTCAATACTTTTTTATTGATTGTTACAAAGATAAAACATAAAATCAAAATGTTTTTTATACAGATTGTAGATAATATAAAGGAGAACACAGCAATCCAAACTGGGTTAGTGTATCTTGTTTACTTCCAGAGTGTTGTCCATTTATGTGGGCAAAAATTAGATTTTCTGTAAACGGCCGTCAAAGTTTACACTATAATAATGTGAATAATAATGATCGTAAACAAGCAAAACAATATATAAAAGTGTTTGTTTATCATCCAACACTTGTGCATGCATAACAAGCAATATTAGAAATGAATTACTCCCACACAATTTACAAAATTTATAATTTTAGAAATGTAATGGTAATTTGCATCATTACTGCAAACGCCAAAAGACAAGGTGAGACAACTAAATAGGGTATTTTTTAATTTAATAATTTGGGCAAGCTTATCCAGTTAGAACGGGTATGTTATTGGGAATAAAAAATGTGGAACTTTTTCACTCGGACCCACTGTTGCCATGGTAACCAAACAAAAACATTTGTGCACCGTACCCAGTCATTACTGTAGAACATACAATGATAATTCTTTCACTGTCCTATTTAGACTAGATTTTTTATATAAGTATACATTTTGCACAATACTTCAGAATGTTTTTACAAATATCTCGTTGTAGTTGCATGAAGAAAGTAATGCAGAATGCAATAATATAAACATCATTAGCATAGCTAGTATACTTCCAGAGATGCATGGAGTCCGGAAAAGTTCGGAAAAATACATTTTTTGCAAATGGCCGTCAAAGCTTGAATAACAATTTGGCAGGGTTTTAAAGAAAATATGTTGTTACTATTAATATTGTAAATTAAAAATGTTCTGTTATACATCTGGCATCATCACTGAGGATGGATAGAGCAGGTAGAAAGTTGTTTCAAAATTATTAACTTGCTCTCAAGTCATATGCAGTTTGTGCCTAGTCACGTCGTATTATGTATGGTATTTCATCAACTCTGACTTTGTTCACCAAGACCTAAAAATGTATTAACTATGTTTGTTATAGTCTCAGGAACAGTTAAAACATTACCAAACAGGAACACAGTCAATAGCATAATAGCATTAACAACTGCATGATGAGGGCAATGACATGGCTGTTAGGACCAGACACAGCTGCAGCGTGTCCTTGATTGCGAGAAGTCATGGCAGTCTCAAGTGTTGGTGATGAGTTTGTGTCACCAATTTCTGCATAATCATTTTAGGACATGAACTGTAGTAACAAAGCAAAACCTCTGCAATCATCCCTGCAAGAACTCAAATGCAGCACTTTGTCAACTTGGCAATGGGGACAATCCACCGTCTGAAGAAGGATCAAGCACCACGGAGGAGATGAAGCCGAAGTGAAATATATCATGTACAGTGTATCAATAAAAAGAATTTGTTGAATGGAATGTAAATGTACTATGCATGCATGTGTTTGTATGTATGTGTGTATGTAAAAAACAACATTGTAAACAATATAATTAGCATATGATTATGAGGTACTATTTAGTAATAAATAATTGTATTTATTACTAACTTAATTATATTGAAAAATTAATAGACCATAACTGTGAGGCTGAAGTCTAACAGCTAAGTAATAACTCACATAAAACATAGTCATGTAGCCAATTTTCTAACTTGTTTACTCCAAAAGATAAAACCCAAAGATATATACACTGACTGATAACACACCAGCCAAATTTATCAACAACTGCAACTGACAATTCTGCAAATTCTCTGATCCATTCCAATAAGTAAAAACAACACCCAAGTTGTCACAGAGTTTGGCCATGCTGCAAACGCCACCAACGACCCCCGGCCGTCGGCGCTAAGCTATCGCCCGCAACGTATATTCCTATGCACGGCTGCGTGCTACGGGCAATAATCTAACACCGTTCGATATCCATCTTCCCAGTCGCCCTCGGGCACCGCAGCCGCCGTTGGCATCGTCGCCGTCGACGCCAAGCTGTCGTCTACGACAACGGTGATTATGTACGGCTGCATTTCCAGGTCACGCACATAGCGGAACTCGTCAACTCACCGATGCTGACGTGTCATAACGGCGAACGCCAAATAAGGAGATAGTCGGTCGAATTGAGCTTGCGTTTATTAAGATTTCCCGTAAATACAGGTCAAAGGGCGGGGATGCCGTCTACGCAAGCAGTTAGAGGACATATTGGCGGTTCTATTCGTACCAAACAACATGGCGAACGGTGAATGTACGGTGGCGTTACTAAGGTCTAAACATCGCGTATATTTTCCAACACATCCTGCGTCTTCAAAAATAAAACGGATTTAATAATTGATAGGGGCTCATTTTATTATCGCAAAAAGGTCATTTAGAGGTATGTAATTGTTATAAAAGTGAACAAAACGTCATTTGAGCTGCCGTATCCTGCCTTAAATAAATTTCAATGTATTTGACCCAATGTCTGCTTAGCATTGTCCTTGTCAAAGTGCTTTACACTTTACTTCCTGGCAGACCTTAATTAAACACCATCTCATGACTGTGGGAAGCATCCAGCCAAGCTGTAATTAATTAATCAAGACGGTTTGTGTACAAATATCCACCATTGTCTATAGCCAGTTACTTGTTACACAGCTGAGTGAATTGGAGCAATGACAGGTGAACAGACTTGCCCAAGGTTCAACACAGCACCACATGGTTTCGTTCTCGTAGTTGAGAGTCTGAAGCCGAGCCCAAAGCTTTAAACCACTGCGCCACTGTACATAGTTGATATATTTATTTAGGCCTTATTTTATTTCAGGTGTCCAAGTCGGCCATATACAGAGAGTTTTACCTGGTGGATCCATGGCAGGCTTGGTCGAAGGGTACAGAGAGTCATACCAGTGTATACCAGCCATAAGATGGAACGTCTGTGCTCTCAGCGGAGAACAAGATATGGGATAACACTCAGCACTTGTTGACTGCTGCCCTTACAAATTATCAGTTGATTTGTAAATAAGCAGTTGGATTGATTATGAACAAATCAACTGACTCTTGACACCAGCAGATCTTGTTTCATTAGCTTGGCATATCTGTACCAAGGACTGCAATTCCGACATGGACAGTCATTGTGGGCAGCGGCCAGAGTTCTGACAAAGATGTAATTCACCATTCAATCTTTCTGTCTGCCATGGGCTGGTGGATCTGCAGGTAAACATACAGCTGTAGTGTCTTCTGCAGCTCCAATTGCTTGCGTCTTGACCAGAAAACAGCCATGTTGTCAGGGTTCGCTAGGACGTGGCCGGACGTTCTTGCTAGAGCCATGGTTCCATCCCTATAAATAAACAGGACATGCTGTAGTGCTAAATATTGACTGTTTGAATTTACTATGTTTTTGTATGAAAAAAGATCATTCAATCTGCGCCAAATAAGCAGCATATATGTTACAGTGTAATAGTGAACAGTGTCCTTTACTTTGGTGCAGTGTGTTGGAAGTGGCAATATCAACAACCAGGACAGGATTAGGCTAGATACATTTATCAAGAAAGCAAATGGGACTGTAAGGATGGAACGGGTCATGGATAGAGTACAGAAGTTTTCTGGCATATGACATACACTCACTAAGATCTTAATTTGACAGCTGACAGGAGAGACAGATACTGAGTTGCATGCACTAGAACTGCATTCATATTATTGCACAGTGCTTGCACAGATAGACAGATGGTGATGCTGCTCCAGCTGCTGTCTTCATTGAATAGAGATGTGTGTATGTTTGTGTGGTGATACATATTACATAAACTAAGGTATGATAACTGATTACATGATCACTTAGTGTTTATGCACTAGAGTTGACAGTGCTCAGTCATGCAATTTCCTAATGTTGGTAAACGTGGTATTGAATACATAATTGGTAAAATAATACTGCGTCTTACAAACATTTCACTCCACTATGACATTCCTCTCACAAAATATATGTGTAGCAATAAATAATGATGTGTAATAATACATTTGATGTGTTTGTTTGATATAGGGAAGAAACTGCAGAACAAGGAGGATTTGAAGGAGATGGGCAATATACAGTCGGGGTAAGTTGTCTTGTGGAAACTGCTGTTTTCAGAAGCACATGTGCTTCCTTAGTTCTGTCAAACGGCTGTTTTTGGTGAGTAACTCTAGTTTTGGAGAAATGCATGAGTTAACAGTGTTTTTGTTTCAGTGTACATTCTGATGTATCCGTGTGTGAACATTTCTATAAAATGATATGATCCTTTATCTAGATTTAATATGGTAAGTTTTGTAGCAGTGAAACATGCAAATCCTCCAAGATGGCAACATGCGTTTGACTCCTTTTATGTTTGTCTGCATCCTTGAACTTCTGAATAACAATGACCTTTCTCTTACTTGAGAGAATTGTGCAGTGATGAGTGCATCAGATTGTGGCAGTGTAAATGCGTTAAACCATGTAAACGTGTGCATTAATTCTCTTTGGCAGGATACAAGCTAGTATTATTGATCTTATTTGTTTTTTATTTAATATGGTGACATGTATAATATCCATATCTGCCACACAAGACCCTCATGACGTTTGTTTCAGTTGTGTGTTTCTCTTGCAGTATGGCCAGCACAATCATACAGGTGTACATCAAACAGATACTTGAGTCTTTCTTCCATCATCATTCACAAGTGAGGATGATTGCACTCAGTGTCATCACCCTCATCCTACGACAGGGCCTCGTGCATCCTGTACAGGTAGGTAATCACCCTTATTGTGTAATCACCTTCACCCTATGACTGTACCATGCACCCAGTGCAGGTAGGTAATCATGTGTTGTGTGTTGAATTTGAAGTACAAGGGGGTTATCTAGAGGTTGATGAATACATAAATGTTATTAGTATAAAGTACGATGCACTCTGCATGTGAAAGAGTGCATGTTGACTAGATTATGGATGGTGTGTGGGGCTGTTGCAGATTGTACCATATTTGATCAGTATGGGAACAGACAGCGACAGCACCATCAGAGCAAAGGCTGACCAACAAGTACAAGAGCTCGATAAGAAGTACCCGGGCTTCATTCAGGTAACAACAATTAACACCAGACAGACAAGCAGGGTTACAAAGATTGGCACTGATAGATGGTAGACCCACATTTAATCATTGTACCAGATGAAGCTTGATCTGTTGTGGCCATAACTGCCTGCAGATAAGCTGGCCTTTAATGACTTATATGCGGTACCATCTGCAGAAATATGACATTATTCATGTAGCAGAATACAATTAAGTGTAATGATAATAACCAAAGAACCTGTGTAAATACAGCAAATAGCTGTGTATAACTAGTGTGTTGTTGCAGGCTATGGTAAAACAATAATTAACGTAGCATTTGCTGTGCGATAGGGTTATATGGCTAACAATTGGAACAGTTTGATTTACCATTGTTTGAAAAATATTTCACTTAATGATGAATCAGAGGGAACGTTTAAAAAGGGGTCTAAATTGTGAAGAACATAATACTAAAAAAGTGAAACCATCGGCCTTGGATTTAGAACTTGGCATATTTAGCGGTGTCATTGGTACATGCCTGTAACCAGATAAAGGCAATGCAGGGAATCAAGATGTCGTACAGACTGCAAGAAATCCTGCAGCAAGATCTGAGCCGATCCGTGGCATCCGCACAGATGACGACAACATCATCAGTCTAAACAGCTTCATCTACTCCCTGATCCGGAGTAACCGTGGACAGAGACGTGCCATGCTCCAGTCTCTGCTCAACATGTTTGACGAAACGGGGGTATGTCATTTGGTTTGCACATCACGTAGATATGCTGGGTTGGAATTGTGTGTTAGGATGATTTTATAACCATACGAGTGAGGATGGATGGTTCAAATCTGTATTGTTTTTCATAGTCAGTTAGCCTTTTTCTTGTGATATTTCGCCATCAGTGTCATCACATTCAGTGTAAGTAAGTTCGTAAATAAGATGGACACTCGCATATCTATGACAGTTTCCACAAGAGCGACCCAGGCCATAGCTATGATGCCCCCCCGTCTATGTGTTGTCCATCTATCTGATACAGTTTGATGGTGATGAAACAATATGCCAAAAGTAAAAAAACACCTTTTGAATGAAACTCAAAAGGCATTTATGTGGGCAACAAAACCAGAGCTTATATTCGGGTGTATATGGTAAACATAATAAATTAGGACGCTGACAAGCTCATCCAATCAGTGTCCAGCCTCCCTTTCGATAGTTCTCGAGCTTGAAAAGGTAAATATCAGATTCGCTCTCGATTTGTGTTGAAAAATTACGTTACAAGGTTCAGTTTAATGCGACATTTATCATTCTGTTGTTTAATACTATCGTCGCAAATTTGTTGACCGATTGTTTTTGTTATTCCATGAGCGAATCGCACTAATGGCGATGATTAACATCGCTGTTGTGGGTCATTCCTTTGTTCGCCGTCTGGCGACTTTCTCGCTCGCCCATCGGTCCATGAACCTCGATCTGGATGAGCGGTATCAAGTTACCTTTATTTCGAGAGGGGGGTTAAAAGTGCAGCAGCTATACTCTCTAACCTGGGATATTGTAATTGCCAGTCGCGATGTGGTTTTTCTTGACATTGGCACAAATGATTTGACTACGTCTCCCTATGTTGACGTGGGCGATAAAGTGTTAGCTTTTGCATCGTATCTCACTGTGATGGCAGAGGTCCGTTCCGTAGTGATTTCCCAAATGTTTTACCGAGATTCTGCCGTTTCCATGTATCCAGTCGATGATGAGTTTAATACCCGTGTCTTCCTCTACAATAAATACATGTTTGAGGCCACCAAATCTTTTGACAACGTCCACTTTTGGTCACATAAAGGGGTTTGGTCGAACTGGCAGCAGTATTTGTTGGACGGGGTCCATTTAAATGACGAAGGCAATACGAAATATTTCAACAGTGTTCGCGGGGCCGTTATTGCTGCCGCAAATAAATTGTAGTTTTTTCTTAATTGGTGAAAGTGCGTCATTGCTTTGCTATTTGCTTTATATCCTCCCGGGCCTTACTTAACTTCCGTATTGGGCGTTTTCTAGACCGGTTCTCTGCTTTGCAGGTTTCCATTGTGCCTTTTTCCAGGCTTATGTAATATGGTCTTTGTAAATTGTCTGCTTGTCAGGCTGTGCCCTTTCCAGGACTTACAACTGCAATTTCACTGCCATTATGGCTGTGACTTTTTACAACCAATGTGTCACTGTAAAAAAAAATTCTGCCATTACGGCTGTGCCTGTTGCAGGTCGTGTAATTGTAAGTTGTTCGCCAGTATGGCTGTGCCTTTTTCGGGCCGTGTAAATGTCAATTCTCTGCCATTATGGCTGTGCCTTTTTAAGGCCGTGTAATTTGATATTTTCTGCCATTCTGGCTGTGCCTGTTTAAAGGCCATGTAATTGTTTCGCCATTTTGGCTGTGCCTTATCAAAGACGTGTAATTGCTTTGCCATTCGGGCTGTGCCTTTTTAAGGCCGTGTAAAATATTCGCCATTCTGGCTGTGCCTGTTTAAAGGCCGTGTAATTGTTTCGCCATTTTGGCTGTGCCTTATCAAGGACGTGTAATTGCTTTGCCATTTGGGCTGTGCCTCGTCTAGGCCATGTAAGTGTAACTAGAGTGCCTTGTTATTTTACACACTCCCTGTCCGGTTTTCGTTTGCACGCTGTTTCAGAATGCCTCCATAACGTAAACGTGTCGCCCAAGCACCAGCTCGGTATCGTGCGACACCTGTGGGTCCTCCTAGCAAACGTGCCAGGACAGTGGAGGGGCCTGAGGATGGACCAGTCGTCTCACCGGTGGATCCTGTTGACTCTCCATCCGTGACTGACGTACTGCAACAGCAGATGCAGTTGATGCAGGCCCAAATGTCATCCATCCAGGAGGTGGTCATGGGGATGGCTGCATCCTCCCAGTCAGTGCCGTTAGCACCACCTGAGGCAACTTCTCCTCCATTGCCTGCGGCAGCCGGGTCTGCAGCGGCTGCCAGTGATGCTGGGGTTCTAGGTGAGGAATCCCCTCAATTTCCCACCAATATTCAGTCTTTTTCCGCTGTGCCCCTTGGTAGCTTGGTCGACACAAAAATTAACGAACGGATTTGGTCCAACCAGTACATCGATTTGGGGCTGCTGATTAGCGAGGCAGCTCACGAAACTACTTATCTTTCATCTACTCTGTCTTTTGAGCAAAATTCCACTCATCGTATCAAAACCATCAACTCCATCGAACAGTGGTCTGATGCATTCCTCATTTTCATGGCCATTTGCACCGAACACTGCCCATCTGACACACAAGAAATCATGAAATACATGCAACTCATCCGCACCATGTCACGCGATGCACCCTCCCGAGTTTTCCTGGCTTACGACCGCGATTTCCGTAAACTGCGGGCTCATTTCACCCTGCCATGGTGTCTGCGACACCAGGAACTTTTCTATTCTGTCAGTAAAGCTGCTCGTATCCAAGGTCGTCCTTTCCCCAACCAGCATCACGCGTTTCCCCAACATCGACAGCCTGTTGCTAAACGCCAGCCCTTTCCAACGGGCTATTGCTTTGCCTTTTGCAGTGAAGGCCATTGCTCCAACCCGAACTGCAGCTTTGCCCACAAATGCCCCACATGCAATGGCCCACATGCCCTGTCCCAGTGCCCAGGCAGTCGTCATGTCACCCAATTCAAACGACCTCCCACCCCCTTCCATCGCCCAGTTCCACCCTTCAAACGCCCAGCTTTCCCCACCACTCAGGCTACCAACACCGGTCCACGTCGTCCGGCTCTGGCAACTCCTCCTGGACAGTAGGTACGACCCAGCTTTGTCGCGCGACATTTGCTCAGGTTTCACCTACGGATTTCCGCTTTCATTTCAAGGTGATCTCAGCCATAGGGCGATACCATGCAACCACCCATCTCTGTTAGACAATCTGTCCGTGGCCAGGGATATGATTAACCAAGAATGTAACCTCGGTCGTATTGCCGGACCATTCCCCTTACTTCCAATTCCTAATTTGGTTATATCACCCTTGGGACTTATCCCCAAGGCAGAGCACGGAAAATTTCGTATCATTCACGACTTGTCGTTTCCAAAGGGAAATTCAGTTAATTTCGGAATCCCTAAAGAGTTTTGTTCGGTAACTTATGAGGATTATGACTACTTCGTTTCATTACTCACTTCCGTGGGTCAGGGTTGTTTCATTGCCAAAGCCGATATTGAATCTGCTTTTCGGATTATTCCGGTTCATCCTAATGATTATCATCTGCTTGGGTTTTCTTTCGACAGGCAATACTATTATGACCGCTGCCTGCCTATGGGTTGCTCCATTTCCTGCAAAATCTTTGAGCAGTTCAGCTGCGCTTTGCAGTGGATTTTACAAACCACCTGTCATATCATGCATATGTCTCACATCCTCGATGATTATATTTTTCTCTCACCCTCTCAGTCGCTTTGCACTTCCTATTTGCAGCAGTTTTTCTCTCTGGCCGAGTGGTTGTCCATTCCCATTAAGCACAGCAAAACAGTCTTGCCCTCTACTTGTGTGGTAGTACATGGCATAGAAATTGACACTGTTAAAATGGAAGCTCGGCTCCAACAGGACAAACTTGATGCTGCAATTACCCTGGTTAGGTCCTTCAGTTGCCGCAAAAAGGTCACTTTGTGAGAATTACAAAGGCTTCTCGGAACTTTAGCATTCTGCACTAAAGTTATTATGTCTGGACGGCCTTTTCTCAGATGATTATATGACCTCACACTGGGCCAGGTAAAGCCGCATTTTCATATACGCCTCGGTAAGGCGGCACGTCTTGATTTAGCAGCATGGTCTCTCTTTCTTGAGAATTTCAATGGCGTGTCACTTCTCCTTAATGATCAGTGGCATTCTTCCGAAAAGCTCGAATTGTTTACGGACGCTACAGGTTTAGGGTTTGCTGGTTTACTCCAAGGACAGTGGTTTCAAGGGCGTTGGCCGTTGTTTTGGCAGAAATCTCATATTGCCATTAAGGAATTATATCCTATCGTCCTTGCACTGCGCCTATGGCCCAATTCTCTGAAAGATCAACGACTGCTTGTGTTATGTGACAATGAAGCAGTGGTCCATGTCATTAATAATCAAACGAGTAAGGACAAGGACCTTATGTCCCTTATCGGTCAGTTGACTATGGCTCTCATGAACAATAACTTGATTTTACGAGCAACATATGTCCCGGGTAAACTCAATATAATTGCTGATGCTCTATCTCGGTTTCAGGACATGCCGGAACTGCGCCAGCAGTATGGCCTCGCGCCAGTGCCATCAGTCATCCTGCCAGAACTCCTGCCTTGGTAACTGTAATACAGAAACTTTTAGATGCTTCATTGTCCGATCTCACCACAAAAGCTTATCAAAAAAGCATGTTTCACCAATTTTCTCATTCTGAACTTCACCTCACACGCTGGTTTCCAGCCACCACAACGGCAATAGTTTCTTTTATAGCTTTTTGTTTTCAAAAAGCTTATGCACCATCGTCAATTACTAGTGTCATTTCAGCAATTTCATATATGCATAAGATGCACAATCTTGCTGTTCCTACTGCTACATTTGTGGTTCGCAAACTTTTACATGGGGCGAAAAAATTGAGGACATCGGATGCCCGTCACAAAATCGATCCTGCACCAGTTGGTTCATTCCACACCTCACATTTCAGATTGTTACTATCACAATGTTTTAACTGCAGCAATGTATTTGCTTGCTTTTCACGCTTTTCTTCGTATAGGGGAAATTGCAGTCACCTCTACGGCACAACGAGGTCAGGTCTTACAGGTGAGCCAGTTGACAGTGACATCTAGTGGCTGTACTGTGGTTTTTTATGCATACAAGCATTATGCAGGCCCACCAGTGACTTTAGCTATTCCAGTCCATACTGAATTGCCATTTTGTCCGGTTCAAGCTATGAGTGCCTATTTAGCTCTACGAGGCCTTTCTCCAGGCCCACTTTTTATTTTTCCAGGAGGAGCTCCAGTTACAAAATCATTCTTCACTACTCAGTTGAAAAAATCTCTCACTTGGGCAGGCCTGACACCTTCATGTTACAAGGGTCATAGTTTTCGAATAAGTGCTGCAACAGCAGCGGCAATGCAGGGGGTCTCGGACGAGGAAATTCAGCGTATGGGGCGTTGGAAATCACACGCTTTCAAGAAGTACATTCGCATTCCAATGTTGCATTTGCGGTAATCTACTTGATTTGTACGCTGTGGGGATGCTAACGTCAGACGACAGATATAAAAAGTTGTGCTTTCTGCTTAGGCGGGGCATTTGGATCAACAAATGCTTGAATTCATCCACTTTTTACACAACTATACCATCGAACATGTGCTCTGAATGTTTTCTGCTTAGGTGGGACATGCTCTGTCACATACAGTAATGTATTATTCATTCTAGGTGTCATCATTTCACTGGTGCTATTCATTGCTGACGGTGTCCTTCGATGGGTTATGTGGATGCTTTCTACTTAGGTGTGGCATTGCATGTAACACCGCCATCGAACATATGCTCTGAATGTTTTCTGCTTAGGTGGGACATTCTCTGTCACATACAGTAATGTATTATTCATTCTAGGTGTCATCATTTCACTGGTGCTATTCATTGCTGACGGTGTCCTTCGATAGGTTATGTGGATGATTTCTACTTAGGTGGGACATTCTCTGTCACATACAGTAGTGTATTATTCATTCTATGTGTCTTCTGGTGCTATTCATTGCTGACGGTGTCCTTCGATAGGTTATGTGGATGATTTCTACTTAGGTGGGACATTGCATGTAACACACCTTGCTCTTTATATGTACTCAGTTGGTGGTGGCAACCTACAATGTGTCACAGTTGCGTTAATTAAATATGTCGGTATCTAGTGTTTTCTTATAACACAGTCTACCTTTCATTTGTTGCACATTATCAGGTTGTGTGATTTGTAATCATCAGGTGTTTCGCTTACGGTTCACATATGTGTTATACATTAACTAGGGCGTACTGCATACTATGTGGCATTTAAATTTTGCACTAGGGATGCAACGGCACCCATTTAGTGTGTGTGTATATGGGTTTTATATGTAGCTGCATGCCTGCTTTCTGCTTAGGCGGGGCATTTTATGTAGCTATGATAGTTTGTACAGGTGCATTTGTCTACCATTAGCTCTTTTTTTTTGACACACATGTCACTTACGGGTTTGTTAGGCCGTCTGCCAACGCTGTTAGCAACCTTTTCGATGCCTGCAGTTACCTGTATTCGGTAGTATTCTGACACATAATTGGTGACCGTTTGACTCAAGTTATGTAACTTTCCTTTGTGACCAAATCCTGTGGGGTGGGGGGAGCCATTCTGAAATAGGTATTACAGAAGTGGCCTGGTGTGGTCGGTTCCCCCACCTTTGCTGTCAGTCTGTGTGTTTGTTATAACTGTGATGACATTGTATACTATTGTATTGGAATTATTTTGTGCTAGTTATACATAAAGAGTTGGCTTACTTTTAAGCTCACATACAAACATATATCTGACTTGTGTTTTCAGCAAACTAGCCACGTCTCTGTGTCACAAATGTTGTTGGTAGAGTTGTCCCACATAAAAACACCTTTTGAATGAAACTCAAAAGGCATTTATGTGGGCAACAAAACCAGAGCTTATATTCGGGTGTATATGGTAAACATAATAAATTAGGACGCTGACAAGCTCATCCAATCAGTGTCCAGCCTCCCTTTCGATAGTTCTCGAGCTTGAAAAGGTAAATATCAGATTCGCTCTCGATTTGTGTTGAAAAATTACGTTACAAGGTTCAGTTTAATGCGACATTTATCATTCTGTTGTTTAATACTATCATCGCGAATTTCCCACCCTCCTACCCCATCGTCACCTGGATATTTCTAACTGGTTTTGATCTATGCCGTTTTATTTTTACATAATTGCAAATACACTTGTATTTTGTTACCACGTGTCTACTACTTTATTGTATTGACTGTAGGAGAGCACTGTCTTGTATATCATTTCTTACATTGTCGATTTATTTAATACACTTGTCTACTATGAGTGCACTTTCAAGGGGTTTTAGGGTGAGGACATGTGCTCATGTCCAAACACTTTCCCCTTGCTTAGAACCTATAACTAGCATACTTTGTTAGAGTAGTTCATATGGTGGGTTTCCACCACCTGCGTGTGGTCGGTTCCCCCACCTTTGCTGTCAGTTTGTGTGTTTGTTATAACATGTATAACTGTGATGACATTGTATACTATTGTATTGGAATTATTTTGTGCTAGTTATACATAAAGAGTTAGTTGGCTTACTTTTAAGCTCACATACAAACATATATCTGACTTGTGTTTTCAGCAAACTAGCCACGTCTCTGTGTCACAAATGTTGTTGGTAGAGTTGTCCCACATAAATATACTGATTGTGATGTCATAACTTAAAACAAACGTATTTTGGTGTCTTTGAAACTGTTGGACTTGGCACCTCCTAGTTGTCTCAAGTACAGAATACAATCTGTTCTTTCATCTTATTAGATTTGTCTTGTAAATAATACAAGTTTCATATGGAATACAGTGTCAACAATAACCTAACCTAAGTAAGTTATGATTTCCTTTGCATTTTTATATACTAGCAAAAATGCCCCCACATACATTAACTTCTATGAAATAAGATGCTTGTGTATTCATAGGCAGACTGCATTTGTATGCTAATACATTAATTTTCATGAAATAAAATGCTTGTGTATGTGGATGCAGACTGCATTGTGTGTGTGTGTGTGTGTGTGTGTGTGTGTGTGTGTGTGTGTGTGTGTGTGTGTGTGTGTGTGTGTGTGTGTGTGTGTGTGTGTGTGTGTGTGTGTGTGTGTGTGTGTGTGTGTGTGTGTGTGTGTGTGTGTGTGTGTGTGTGTGTGTGTGTGTGTGTGTGTGTGTGTGTGTGTGTGTGTGTGTGTGTGTGTGTGTGTGTGTGTGTGTGTGTGTGTGTGTTGTGTGATATTGTGTGATATTGTGTGATATTGTGTGATATTGTGTATGTTTGTGGGTGATTGCAGAAAGCGACGTTGAGTGAGCTGATCTACATGGCAGACAACATGGCCTTCCTGCCCTACCAGGTTCAGGATGGGCCTCTCTACATCATTCACGAAATCGACATCATTGTCTCGGTGTCAGGCTCAAACATCCTGCAGTCATACAAAGAGGTAGGTAGTTTGTTTCTCTGTCAAAACGAGGTCATCATCGCCTCTCCCTCTATGTCCCTTGTGGAGAGTTGTGGGGTGGGGCCAGTATCAGTTGATCTTTGTGTTCTTTCGGCTATTTGTGTCTAGTGTCTGTCTACCTATTGTGCTAACAGATAATATGCCATTCTCTCCCATACACGGCTGGTCCCTCCCACCCTTTTTAAAACCTCTCAGTACTATCTTATTTCTGTCTGTATTTAGTACGTTTTTCTGTTTTCCTTGTTCTATTGGTCAATCTCATCACGCTTATTCAATAATCAGCTTCTAAATATTTCCGAGTGTCAGTGGCAGAAACAGATGTGCACTGGCACTTCTGATGGTGCATTTCTTTGCAGTCTGCAGCATCTCGTGTTCTGTGTACACTTGGTGCTGTCTACGACATCTTGTTGGATATGTTCAGAGTTCAGTCTCTTATTCTCGTATTCTGCTAGAAGTCACATTTCTCCTTTTGATATTGTGAAATTTGTTATTCAATTACGCATGGATAACCACAGAGATAAAATTATGTTTTCTCATATTAAATAATGTACTACAAAATGTCATACTTTAGTAAAATAAGTTTGTTTTGTAGCAGTGACACTTGGAGTTGTGATGTTCATATTTTGTAGTCACAGGAGAATGAATCTGTTGCTATTTCTTCAGGTCTTCTTTCCTGGAGCAGCTGATGATGACAGAGCTAAGCTTGAAGACAATGATGATGAGGAGTTGAACACATTATTAATTAGGTTGGTAACGTAATCGCAACACATCCATTGCAATAACCAATATAATTTATTCATTTGTTGCACATTATCATACTTGCCCAAAAAGAACAATCCATACTTTACTACAGAAGTCATCATTAACTTTCTGCACGGTTCAATGTAAAATCTGCTGTCATCACTCGCTCGGTTTACAAGCAAATAACTGTAACATGAACTGTTTTTGATCTAGTTCGGGCCTTGAGGAAATGTTGGTATTACCAAACCGTTATTGGTTGTTTAGGAAGTTACTACATGCCTTGTGATGGACATGTTTTTTGGGCGTTGATGTAATGTTGGTATTATCAAATTGTCATTGATTTGCTTGGATCTTCCTGCTGCAGTTGTAAGATATCTGAATGTTTATAATTTGGTATTGCAGAGCGTATGCCAGAAGACACAACGGCACTGCCGAACTTGTTCATGATGTCACAGGGCTGCATACTTCTACTGATGCTCAAACAACATCTGAAAGAACTCTCACTTCACGGACAGGTCAGCTATCAACATTGACCTTTCGTCGGCTGTAATTGTAATATGTATTGGTTTAATATAGACAATAGTGCCAAGTCCAAGATTGTGGTGCATCATTACAGTAACAATTAATGTATAATTGCCAAAAAATATTAGAATACCATTTCTGCTCAATGTTGTATATAATAACGAACTAATAATAATTTAAAATACTAATGGTAAGCAAATAAAGATAAAGAGTTTAGCCAGTTATGATATCAGATGTTTTTCTGTAATGATTTGGTAGACCTTCAAAAAAAAAAAAATAATAGATCGTCTTGATTTTAGATCAGAGCAGGATTTGTTACAGAAACACTGGATGACTTTATTCCAAGTAACAAGTTCTCTTGTTAGCCTCCGTGAAGTTTGTTGACATTTGTGTTGTTCCTTACAGCAAAATTCACAGCTACTCGCCAACAGGTGTGGGACAAACTTCTGAACCGCAAAGCAAAGATGACCTTTAACCCAAGCCAAGCAATGGATCTGGTTAGAGAGGGCACCCAAGACTTGCCACAAGATGATGACACCAAAACTAAGTTGATTCAGGGCTACTTAGATGTGAGTGCACTTTGTTAGTGTTCTATTTGAATAAAATAGCTGGATATGATTTCTCGTTCACAATCTAAAAACTGAGAACTAGTTGTGTTTTAAATATTTTATTATTGTCTAAACTTGTGGTTTATTAATGACACAACTGGAGGTGAAAATGTTGTAGTGGAACCCCTCATTTAAGACCGCCCCCCAAATCAGAGTGGGGCGGTCTTAAAAGAGGGGTGGTCTCGTGAGGGGTTTGCAACATTCAACACTAGGGGGCGCTTACAACGCCTAACATCAACACTAGGGGGCGCTTACAACCACTAAGTAGTAAAATACACAAAATAAAAAGTAGAAAATAAAAAATGAGATAACATTTTACAACAAAATTATTTATTCTGTTTATTTTATGTGTGACACGTTTCAGTATAAGTTTAATTTTGAATCGTTTTTTCTAAATAATATCTGATAAAAAGTATCCTCATTTTGAATCGTTTTGTAATTATATCTGATAAAAAGTATTCTCATTTAATTTATTTAAAATTTGGTCTGAGGGGCTAAAAAGTGCTGCCACCTCACGGCGTCTGGGTAATCGCACCTCGGTCGCCATTTTGTTGTTCTGTCCAGCTCTGTAAAACGATCTTTTACTTTCTCATCTAATCATGAAAACGACCTCTTACAGCCGTGAAACTTCCTCTCTAATAACACATATATCATACACATAAGCTAGGCCATAAAATTAAATCATTTAAATTGCTGTGAAGAATAAAATTCCCACATCTAAACCGTGCTAAACTAAAGTCGACATCGCCTGCGGCTGTTACGCGCAGGCCGTAGATTACCGTGGCGTTACGTCGATATTTTATCGCGCTGTCACTAAATCTGGATTCCGGTTTTATCCTAAACTAACCTAAAACTTAGCCTAAGTTTCTAAACTTTAATCATACACAAGTTTCTAAACTTTAGTCATACTTAATATGGATATTTAATCGCAGAGTTACGCGTAGCTACCGACGGTGACCATGTCCGCCATGATGTCTTGCCGACGAGTTCTTAATTGCGCGAGTTTGTTTCGTGAATTTTAGTTGTTTCAATAATGTAAGTGATTTAATTTTATAACATACTGTGTGTTTATAAATATATAAGATATGTGAGGAAAGTCTAGCGGCTGTTAGATGTCGTTTTCATAATTCGGTCAGAAAGTAAAAGATGCCAAAATGAATGGTCGTCATCATGCGATTTATTGTTTTTATGGCATTATGCGCGTCCATGCGCATTAGTCATGCTTTTAATGAGAATTCATTGCGATATTTAGGTTAACAAATGTCTTGGCCACCTATCGGATGGTCGTTTGTCAGGGGTAAAATTCAAATTGCCATGGTCGTTGGTCGCGTCTGCCGGGTGGTCGTTGGTGAGGGAATGTTTAAACAGCGTAGAAAAAATCAAGCGGGTGGTCATAAAAGAGTGTGGTCGTTCGTGAGGGGTTCCACTGTAATAGAAAATATTACCCTAAATTTGACACAAGGATCATCCTGACTAAATGGACATTGTGTTAGTCATGTAATATTGTATAAACAGTTTCTCTTCTGACATATAATTAAGCACAATTTTGAAAATACAATTACTCTGCTATCTGTATGAAATGGGCATTTAGCATGCAAGGTAAATATGATATTTGAATGGAAATGTTTTAATACATTGATGGTAAAGAACTGATAAGACCACCCCTAATGAATGCCCACTCTCTTATTTCAGTTCAAACAGCTCATGCTGTCCATAGACCCAGATGATGACGATGACATTCCCCCACCCCCCTCTCAGTCCGGTCTTGGCACCCCATCTGCTGCAGGCACGCCATCTGGTGGCCAGGCAGGGGGCGATGCACAAGGTGGCCCTGAAACTGGCGAATCACAAGACTCAAAACCAGTTGCCGTTATTGATCTCTCCGGGGATGGCGATGGAGATAATGGTGGTCAAAAGGTGAGCACGGTCATTTCGTCATAATGACACTTGATTTATTTATTTATTATTTATTTTTTAAACTTGTTCAGTCTATTTTTGTTAATTTAGGTATGTAATTACATTTGATTTACTGTATGACGTCTGTATGACAAATTTTAAAGCAACTCATTGTAGATATTTGTTAACTAAAATACATTCATGTAACTTACTTACATTGATCTGAAATGACCTAATATTGCGTACACAGAGTTGTGATTGCCGCCAAACTGATAAACTGTGATGATTATGTGCAGGTGGAGATACCGAAAGCACCATCGTCACTGATGGCATACCACAAGTGTTTGATGAGTTCACATCATCGCCGTGGTCGCACGTCAAAGTCATCCTCCCACAGCAGCTAACCTCACAAACACAAGAAGAAGAAACGACAGCGGCATTATAGTGAGGACGATGACGAGGAAGACGACAGCGAGGACAGTGACTATGTGGTGTAGCGGTGCCAGTGGTGCTTGTTGTGGTGCGGAAATAGCAAAACTTTGTGATCGGTCGCATCTCTGCGATCTGGTGTGCTGATCACAACTGCAGACTGTCCATTAGAATGGCTGTGTGGCTCCGTGAACTGACCGAGTTCAGATGAACAGGCAGCTATGCACGTTCGGTGCAATGACAGGGCATAGCCTACTGGCTCGTTGCCACGGGATACAGTTGCCATGGGATACAGGTTTTGTGTGAAACTAGTAACTGGACCACAGTTTGTAGCTTGTGTCGATATGGTCCTGTTTGGAGACTTATAGAAGACCTGAGGACGTTATCTGTGTGCACGGACACTGCATGCCTACCTACGTCATATAACAGTCCACGTGTCCTATATGTTGAGGTACTTGAAGCAACTGTAGAAGGGTCCTCTACTGGGGACAAGTTATCATAGACATCCTCATGGTCTACACCGGAACTACTGGAGGTAGTCGGAATGTATGCTCTCACACATCTGATGTTTACAAGTGAAAAACTGATACCACATTATACGGATAGACATATGGGTAATCATGCCTGTCAACCCAAGAACCACAGGACCAATCGACTCCGGTTGGTGACGTGATTGTCTCAATCTAGCACCGATCTAGAGCGTGCTATTGTTGTGAATAGATAAGATATTTATATACATAAATATATATTATACATCTTGTTGGACTATTTATATTTGTATGTGTTGTGACATTCGTCTCATACGTAGCTCTGCTGTTGGTATACAGTGGTAGTGTACATTTTTAGAGTTAGGAGCATGGGAGGGTGGGTTCTGTGTGTACATTTTTCATTTCATAGACATCTGATTGAATATAAAATTATGTGTTTATTGTTTTTAATCATTGGGGTTCTTTATGTGAACAGATCAAGGCCGTATTTCACTAGGGTTTTATGTGTTAATGAAACGGGGTTTCTGTTGGAACCTATGTTTGCTCACAACTTAAAGACTGATTGTAACATTATCTGACTGATTGCAATTTGGTTTATGTGATAATGACACATTAATTGTTAAAAATAACAGTTTAAAGCAGTTTATAAATTGTAATTATGGGGAAAAAATGACCTATGAAGTCATTTGCATTGTGAGACGATGCTGCAAGGTGTTAGGAAGATCTCTAGTCAGGGTAGGTCAGGTCTATTCCGTAGAGAAATAATAAGCTATTTTATCCAGTTACCTTGAATTTGGTGACTTTCTTTTGACCTTTATAGATTGGGAGAAGGGTGCTATTATAAGGCACAGCCGATTTGTCAGAGAATCATTGTTTAATTGTCAAGAATCAAAGGCCTGTTACTAGGGCATTGTGGAAAATGGCTGTCGCCAAATTCCACTGCAATTGCAGGCCATTATAACTATTTAATGTTATTTCTGTTCAAATAGAAGTTGATGTACGACGTGTTTTGTTGACAGCCACACAATACCAGAGGTATCTTTCACTTATCACGCCAGTTAATTGGAAACACCGTATTCTGCCCTGATCTATTGAATGATCCTGCATTTAAAGAACTCACGGAGAGCAGGATGAATTTCTGTCAGTTGTGACTGTGCCATCAAACGCTTGTACGAGCGAACATTGCATTGTAACAAGGTCACTAAATGTGTGAGTTACTAGCTGAACTGGAAAGTCAGCCATCTTGTTTCGTTCCTGCAAGTTTTATTACTTGTTGATAAGTTACCTTTTTAGTAGTCTAACGATATTTTAAGAATTGTGTTATTATAGTATGTAAGAAGTGTCGTATCCTCGCCGCGGTCCTTACAACTGGATAGGAATTACACCTAGGTTCTTTATGTACAGTCAAGGCATCTTTTTTCAGGAAATAAAGTTTGCATTTAAGCTTCTAGTGTGTTGCTTCCTGCTATTTAGTCTTAGCCCACAGGTCCAGTGGAGTTACGTCATCGCTCTGCATATGCCATTAGCTCTCGTATCTCAAAAACCGTTGAAGATATTTTTTCTGATTTTGCATAGATGTTTCTTAGGGTACTATGCACACAACATTTAAAGTCTCAACTCATATTAAAGCCTCCAGGGCCCCAAAACTGGTACATTTTAATAGATTGTCACTGTACACAAGCAATCTGTAGTTGACTGCTCTTGTAAGGGCATCTGAACGTCTCCCCAAAAATCAAAATGTTCAGATTTTGCCTGTTTCACTAGTCATTAGACTAGTGTATTCCTCTATACCAGAGGCCCGGCTCTCCACTACCCCATCTGTAAAGCTGGACATTTCCTACCTTTGTTGCAGGAAATGTCCAGGGAGCCATGGAAACTGCTGCCAGGGAGCAATTAGTCAAGGTGCCCTTGACTAATTGCTCCCTGGCAGCAGTGACGGGCGCTGTGTCAATAATTATGCAGATCCCTGTTAAACTGATTGTTATCAACAGAACTCACCTAAACGTTGGGACCAAACAAAATAGTTTTTAGAAAAATATATGTATGTAGAGTCGATTAACCAGACTCCGTGAGGTGGCAGCACTTTTCCGCCCCTCAACTCCGCCTGGTCATGGACGTCGATCCGATTTTAAAAGTGGGGGAACGGGGGATTTATATATACATATATGTATGTATATATAAAAATATATATAATAAATATATAGGTGTTGCTTAATTGTTTTGCTAGTCGCCTAATCTGCAGTTCTGCACCACAGAGCTAGTCATCTATAATATCTCGTTGTCATGTAACCCTGGTGGATACTTACAGTCACCAGAGGCTTATTACACGTATGTTATTATTGAAAGACATCTCAACATCACAAGAACACTGTAAAACAGCAACTATAAGGCGCCAACTAGAACAACGCACGTAAAGGGCTCCCACGTAAACATACGTACGGATCGGTGGCATCTTTGTGAATGTGGTCTGCCGTTTCCGCGCGGTCTGCCAATTGTGGCCCGCCTTTTAGTATGCCCCATCCCCTGCCCCCACCAGAGGGCACTGTAGTGTGTAAAATCACCCCCAGCCGGACAAAGTGAACAACCTGGGCGAGCGACCTGTCAACACGGTATCGGGACCCAGAAGTAAATTATCACCAGCGGCCTGGTAAGATCATTTATTTGTTGCATTTACATCATAAGTTTTATGTATGAAGTTTCTTTTGTACAACATGATATTGCATGTTATTATATTTGCATGGATATGTCATCCAGCTACACATATAACTAAATGTCATACTTTATACGTTGGGAAGACTGGCGTGGCAAGTGAATGTATATAGGCATTCTATATAGGGCGTGGCAGTTCAGTGCTGAAGATGCGCGCATGTAATTGAACAACCAATGTATGTTAATAATAGTTACGTGGTTGTACTACAACGACAGTTATCTTCAAGTACTTCATGTTTGATCAACACCAGACATTCTACGTTATTTTGGATAGGGCATTTAATCAGTTCTTAATTATTATTTCGATTTTAATGTGTGTGTGTGTGTGTGTGTGTGTGTGTGTGTGTGTGTGTGTGTGTGTGGGGGGGGGGGGTGTGTGGTGGTGTGGTGGTGTGGGTGGTGTGGGGGTGTTGTGGTGTGGGTGTGGTCTGTGTGTGGTCTGTGTGTGGGTGGTGGGTGGTGTGGGGTGCGTGTGGGGGTGCGTGTGCGTTTGTGTGTAACTTAGGTCTACCGGTTTACTTTGCCCAAAGACTCGGTTGTATTCGGGTTATTCAAAATGTGTGATTCGATAAAATCCCGGCCAACTATCAGTATTTTTAATATTTCACTCTCTGTTTGTAATATTTCGCTCTCTGTCCCTCTCTGTCTCTCGCTCTCTGTCTCCCGCTCTCTGTCTGTCGCTCTCTGTCTCTCGCTCTCTGTCTCTCGCTCTCCTCTCTGTCTCTCGCTCTCTGTCTCTCGCACTCTGTCTCTCGCTACTCTGTCTCTCGCACTCTGTCTCTCGCACTCTGTCTCTCGCTCTCTGTCTCTCGCTCTCTGTCTCTCGCTCTCTGTCTCTCGCTCTCTGTCTCTCTGTCTCTCGCTCTCTGTCTCTCGCTCTCTGTCTCTCGCTCTGTATCTCGCTCTCTGTCTCTCGCTCTCTCTCTCTCTCTGTGTGTGGGGGGTGCATGTGCGTGTGTGTGTAACTTAAGTCTACCGGTTTACTTTGCCCAAAGACTCAGTTGTATTCGGGTTATTCAAAATGTGTGATTCGATAAAATCCCGGCCAACTATCAATATCTGTAATATTTCAATAAACATTATACGCCAAAACAATTGTCAGTGCTGCATGTTACGGAACAAAATATAGTTTACTTTTCCAATAATGCTACATCCATTAAGATATAAACTAAATAAAACTTGAACATTAAATTATTACTCCCTCCTCCCTCCCTGCCTGCCTCCCTGTCTGTCTCCCTGCCTCCCTCCCTGCCTCCCTCCCTGCCTCCCTCCCTGCATCCACCCTGCCTCCCTGCCTCCCTTTCTCTGTCTCTATCTGTGTCTCTCGATATATCTCTCGCTTCTCCGCTCTCCGTCTCTCGCTCTCCGTCTCTCTCGCTGTCTCTCGCTCGCTGTCTCTCGCTCTCCGTCTCTCGCTCTCCGTCTCTCGCTCTCCGTCTCTCGCTCTCCGTCTCTCGCTCTCCGTCTCGCTCTCCGTCTCTCGCTCCGTCTCGCTCTCCGTCTCTCGCTCTCCGTCTCGCTCTCCGTCTCTCCTCTCTCTCTCCTCTCGCTCTCTGTCTCTTCGCTCTGTCTCACACTCTCTCTCTCCCTTGCACTCTCTCTCTCGCTCTCCCTCCTTCCCTCCCTTCCTACCTCTCTCCCTCACCCGTCCCTCTCTTCCTACCTCTATCCCTTCCTGTACCTCCCTACCTCCCTCCCTCCCTCCTCCCCCTCCTTCCCTTCCTCTTACTCCGATCCTCCCTCCTCTGTCTCTGCGTCACACTATATCTAACCCATTTTCCTTATTCTTTCCCACTCTTCTCTGATCGTCTACACCCCTCTTCCTCCTCGTTTTCGCCCTCCACTCGTTTTTTTACCCATTCTCTCATTCTCATTCAGTCGCACATGGATTCGGTCATGGCTATTTGCACATATGCACACGAACGTCGAAGCTATTTATGCCATACAAAGCAATTGTGTAATACCTGCCATGCCTCATTGACATTATCACAGTTTAACACAGACAATGCAATCCTTTAATTGGTGTTGGCCATTCTTGGCACAGCTTGCGGCCTCCTATAATGGTGTTGCTGCTACGCCACAACGAAGGGGGTGATAACATGTAACTTCACCATATCGGTGACTTGCACAGTTGCACAGTTGCACGTGACTGTCGTGACATTTATTTCTATTAACAAATGATTGAAGGGTGCAGCGACCAATAGCATGGAATCGTTTGTGTCAAAATGTAGTTCTCCCGGTTAACAGTGCAAGGCCAACTTCATCTGTTTCTTGGTTTGTTCGATTGGGGACGAGTGCAGCACACGATGCACGTTTAACGCTCAATGTAGTGTGACAGTTGGTCTCAACTAAGCTGCACACATGGTGCAGTTTAAGATGTCAGCAGACACTAGGATATCAACAGATGCCGAAACACAACGACGACGGGCACAGATTCGACGATGCAGTTACTCGAAGGTATGAACGTTTATGGTTTGTGGTGGAAAGACAACTAATGCTCGTACGTTCCATTATTGTTATATAATCATATTCGTGATTCAATGCATGTTTCTGTTGTAATCCCATCTACCATAGTTTTACCTTTAACAGCATCACAAAATTACAACGTGTTCAGAATTGCTTAGCAAGGATTGAGACAAGGTCTACATGTTTTATTCGTTATATGCGGCTTCTAATGTCATTGCATTGTCTCCCAATCCGATATCGTATTATCTTTACGATCTTTAAATTCCTTGCTTACTCCGAATTAATGTTATGCTAGCTTCGATCATTTCTAGTTTTTGTCCCTAAAGTCAATACCATTGTATGTGGAAAACAAAATTATGATCACTATGCTGATTGGTGTCGATAATATCTTAAATAAAATAACTAAATTTGTCTTTGTCTACATCTGTTATATGTTTATTATTTTATGTTATGTATTCTTGTTTACCAATTTGAGTTATATGGAATTATACGAATTATGTATCAACATTTTAAAGTAATTCCCTGTTACATTTTATGAAGGACAAAATGGCGACGATGTGTGCGCCATCTTGGTTTCACGTCGCCTAATGTAAAACATACCTATCCATAACTGTGCATGGATGAATAATTATAGTTTAACATGTTAGCATGTTTAATGTATCATATGATATAATATAACATATAAACGCTGTTTTAACGCCATTCTACAATACAAATAACTTCACTGGAAATAGTTATATCAGTTTAAGTTCTATTTCCAGTGAAGACAAGTTGACACCACAATCTCGCCAGTCACACACTATATGGTATATAAGGAAAGGAAATTGTTACTATAATTGTAACTGATGTGTATTCGATGCCTCGTGGCAAAGGGTGTATCACGTGATGCTCGCAATATGGAGGGTCACATCCGGCAATGGAACGCCGGGCTTAGGGGCAGATACTCCCTCCCTTTCTCGTAGCACAGTGGTCAGTTGTGAAGGTTGAAGGTCGTGACATTTCTCGCCAGGGGAACGTTGTAAGGAGCAACCAATGCGGAGTCCCGAGCCCAAGTAGATACATTAGATACTGTACTATGTACTAGTGTACTATAGGCAGAATGTTCCCAGTGTCTCCCACTTCCGGATACCCTCTTTTTTTCATTATCTCTTTTTAAATTATATAAATATTATAAATTTCATGGATTTTATCTTTAAAATGTTCTGTTATCTCAGTTTCACGATAAACTTTAATTAATTTGTTCTACGTTTTGTTTGTGGAAAATATATTATTGAAAGATATAAAAATGTAATAAATACGTTGCCTTGTAGTTAACTATATCTTGGAGGACTTTCATGTAATCTTTAAAATACATATATTGTATATGTATTGATGGATTTTTATTATTTTGCCTTTGTTCATTATATTTTAATAACTATTATATTGTTCTCACATAGCGCTTATCTGTTAGCATTGCTTTGTTATAGAAACACCAGATAAGAGGTGAAGAGAAGGCCACCTGGCACAGAGACACTGAACAAGAAAAAAACGATATGGGATAAGACCAGGAGAATATGGCCACAAACAGGAGAAATGAGCAGAGTAAATAAGAATTGTTACTTGACTTAGACACTAATTTGAACAAGTCTACGTCAGTCCTATTATAAAGTTACATTGTGTTAGTCAATAAAGCAATGTCATAACTATTTTACACACACATACCCCACATAAAACCTAATATGTATTAAATGACACATACCCTATTCATATTTGGGGTGTCATTAGACATACAGAGGATAATCAACTAGAGAAAATTCTGGATATTGTTAGGCAATGCAAAATGTCCTATTGTAATAACCACCATTGAGAACTCATGCTTGTGGGAAACAACTGTACTGGTTTTGTAATATGTCACTTTTTCAGGTAGAAACAATCGTTCAAATACGGTGTTTGACAGCCATGGTGACGGATGATGTGTTTCCACATAAGAAGAGTTCAAAACAAAGTTAGCAGTGTTATCCAGAAAAGTGAATTTGTGCATACTTGTTTTTAGATTTTTAATAATTATGTATTCCTGTCAGATGATATAAATTAAAATTTTCTAATAATATAAAATACAGTTGTGACTGATTGCATCTAGAATACTGTGTTATAATGCAAACGCATTGTCAGTTGTTTGTCTAACAATTTTGTTCACTTGGATAGTTTAGGGTAATATCGATTCAGTGTTGTGTGTGGCAGATTCACACCCTGCTGGTGTTCCTTATGCAAACATTACATGTTGTGTGCACATGCATTGATTCTATTTAATCAGTTTAGCTGCTTTTGTGACATCTCTGAAATGCATCGAACTATCATCAAGTTTGTGTATGTATCAATGTGTGTGTATATTATATATATATATATATATATATATATATATATATATATATGTATATAGAATATTAATGCTTTCTTCATAAATGGCCTGCACCTTGGTTGCAAAACAAACAGGAATTAATATGCAACCCAAACAACTAAGACATAAGACATACGTGTGGGCTGCAGAAGAATGCAGATAGAATGTTTCTCGCTGGCAGCATCGTATGACCAGCATCAGTGTTCTACCAGGTCATCAAGTTAAGTGCAACAGTAATAACTCTTGTTGAGGTCAGCATAGAATATGCCGAAGACTGCAGTGGCGATATCAAGGCATGGGAGTTGTAATACTTCAAAGACTGCTATTTTAGGAAAGTTGGAGTCTTCCATCTAATATGTCATGTTTGGTTGGCTACAAGACAGGAACTGGATGAGATGGTAGAGAGAGACATGATTGGTGGATAAGAGGTGGAGATCCCATGAAGGGAGAGACAGAGCAAGAGAGCAAGAGAGCAAGAGAGAGAGAGAGAGAGCGAGAAGAGCAAAGCACGTAACTGACGAAACCCTACACTGGTGTCATCATCGTGCACGATGGACAGCAGAGAGAGGGAGAGGGAGAGGGAGAGAGAGGGAGAGGGAGAGGGAGAGGGAGAGGGAGAGGGAGAGGGAGAGGGAGAGGGAGAGAGAGAGGAGAGAGAGAGGAGAGAGAGATAGGAGATAAGAGGAGAGAGAGGAGAGAGGAGAGAGGGAGAGAGAGGAGAGAGGGAGAGGGAGAGGGGAGAGGCAAGAGGGAGAGAGAGAGGAGAGAGAGAAGGAGAGAGAAGAGAGGAGAGAGAGAGGAGAGAGAGGAGAAAGAGAGAGAGAGAGAGGAGAGAGGAGAGAGAGAGAGAGAGAGAGAGAGAAATCACTCTAAATGGAAGTTAGCTGTATCCAATATGACAAGGTTCATATCGCAAAAACTATGAGTACATTAAAATAACTTATTGTGTACATCTTACAATGATTTACAGTGTTATACAGTTTCTGAAAACATGCATTCGTTATGGTAACACAACATAAATCCACAAGCATTCTTGAGTAATGTATAACTGAATAATGCACACATAGTTTTACCATTCGTTATATAAAAGCTGTATCAATTGCATTGCAGATCCTAGCTTAGGATAAACATTGCTGTTACCACCTTTACATGTATGCCTTTATTATATTTAATATGCACGATTTTTATTTTGTGTTTTTTCTCTCACTTATTCCATGTAAGCATGAGAACTGTTGCAAATGTAGTTTTACATCTGAACTAACTATGACAATCTATTTTTGGAAAATGTGTTATGCAAACAACTTAATTTCCAACAACACATTTCTATTATCACAGGTTTTTTAAATAAAAAAAAATAAAAAAACTTCATAACAATTCTATATTTTCACAGTGTAGATCATAAGTAATATTATGGATAATTTGTTTATTTATTTATGAAAATGCAATAATAAGGCAACATTTTAAAATGCCTTGTCCACTGTCACATAAACTACAGTTGATTTCAATAAGCATGTAATGCTATGCCCATGTTGTAGTCACCAGAACGTAATGAAAATAATAAAACCTAAGGTCTGGCATCATAGCTTTAACTAAGTCTTAGACTTAGATATACATATAACATTAATAAGACCGCGGACGTGGTCCGTGGCATTACTGGGCGTTCTCGCAAAACATTCTTATCAGAAACGAATTCACACACAACTAGTTATGACTATCTCTAAGTATGTAATCACACATGTACACCACAGTATGGAATATCCTCGCATTGTTTGTTGACAGCTTGTGATTATACACAATATATTACAACGTGTGTGTGCGTGTAAAACTGTGTATCTCTCCATAACGGTACCCTTCCAGTAGTCGTCTAGTTTATCTCTTCATCGTCTCGCCGGCCTTCCTCTAGGTCTAATCCTTTCGTATGGTTTCCAGGTTGTGATACGGAGCATCCATCAGTTATCTCGTATCCTGCTGCCCACTTTCGTCTTCTCTCTTGTTCAATCACGTCTGTGACCTTTGTCTTTTATCTTATCCAGATGTTTATTTTCTGTCACGGTATGTGATGTTTAACATACTCCTTTCCATATTTGTTTGTGTGGCTACTAACTTGCCATGATTCTTCTTTCAAGCTCCTTGTCTCAGGTTTTGTCTCTGGTGTTGTATCTCTGTCCCAGGTAGATGTAGCTTTCAACGTTCTCAATCCGAGTGTTGTCGACATTTATTGGTGTGTCACTTTTCATCACCTTTGTATTTGTCGTGTTTATCTTCAGACCCTGATTTTCACTTTTATCAGCTAATTCCTGTAGCATTTGTTGCAGTTCATTTGGTGTATTAGCACATATGAGTATGTCGTTGGCGAAGCGAAGATGACCAAGATATTCGCCGTCTATCTTCAAGCCTCTGGTTTCCCAAGTCAGTCGTCGGAATATGCTGTTGAGTGCTGCCATAAACAGCTTGGGCGATATGGTATCTCCCTGTCGTACTCCTCTCCTGATGTTGATCTTGTTGCTTTCTTTGTATAGGTGGACTGTCATTGAGCTGTTGGTGTAGATTTCCTTCAGAAGTTTGATGTACACATCTTCTATCCCCTGTTCTTGAAGCGAGGTCAGTACTGCTTGAGTTTGCACTGAGTTGAAAGCTTTCTCGTAGTCGATGAATGTGATGCAGAGTGGGATATTATATTCTCTGCACTTCTCTTTCAGTTAGTTTACAAAGTGTATGTGGTTTGTCGTTGAGTATCTGCTTCTGAATCCAGCTGGCTTCATGGCTGTCTTCTCTAGCCTTTTCGTTAGTACTTTCGTGAGTACTTTTTTGGATGTTTGATAGCAGACATATCGGTCTGAAATTCTTCTGGTCTTTCTTATTTCCCTTCTTGAAGATTGTCACCATCTTAGCATTCTTCCACGGCGTGGGTATTCATTTTTCTGATAAGCAGTGTTGTATTATAATACACTACTGAAACCTGACCTGTCTGCATGCAACATATCTCCCTTAGATTGATGCTATTTGCGGATGATGCAACATAGGTAGTACTTATTATACACTCTGAAATGGGTGCCTAGTAGCTCACCAAGACCAACTTTCTCAGCTTATGATAAGTCTGAAGTCCCTGATGACAATATCCTATACCATAAGCCTGAAGAAGACCAAACTCATCGATCAAGAAACTACCTGGACACAAATCTTAATATGAATAATATAATTTTATTTATATTTCATACAAATATTTTAACTATCACCAACCTTTATGTTTACGGAACCAGTGTGACAGGTGAATTGTGGAATAGTTATTGTTAGGTGTGTTAAGGTCATTCCAATGTTGTCATGGAATGGTCAGTTGTGTCGTACAAGTCATGACACATTCCGCATAGACTCGTCACTTGTTTTCTCCGTACAACAACGATTGGCGTTCACCGGATATCAATCAAACTGAACAGTTTTAAGCAAACAGCACATTGCCTACATCAACATTATAACTATAAACACAACCAGATAATGACACCTTTCCGACATAACTTTCAAATAAGACATGCTATGGTTATCCTTATGCCAGCATCAATTCTTGGAAAATTACATACCAACGCAACATGGCATACGTCATTTCATCATCCAAATTCTAAAAAAACATCCATCTTTCAAGATCCTTAAAATTAGAGTGTAACCTGAATAAACTGCCACTGTTGCAATGTTGTGAATGTATTTTTTAACTCAAACCCAAGGACATAATTATAATACTATCAATACGGAGAAGTGGTTGTAAACTACTGTAAACATTTACTTATTTGAAGCAGCACTGATTCAAAATAAAAACATTACCCTATTGTCATCACTGCATTCCTTACTTATAATCAATGACCATCATCATATGCAATTATTTGTAACACATAGAAAATAGTTCACTAATTACTAAATTCAACCTACATCATTATGCTGTGTGGGTATCTGCTGAGATACATTAAAGTGTAAACAAGTACATCAAACATGCAATAGTTTTACTATTTCACATCTTCTGCACTGTTCTGGAAGGACACAGCGACTGGTCGGAGATTATATGAAGACCTGGTGGACAGCGCATGCATCCATAAATGGCTTTACAAATTGACGGGTTGTGAAATAGAAAAGGAGTCCGACACCAATGGACACAGGCAGTGCGGGCAGTGCCTTCCTGGAGATGGCCAGCAACAACAGCGTAAACGGACAGGCCCTGAAAGGGAACAAATGTCATGGTTAATTTGATTACTGCCCACACAACTGATGAATCCAGAGTCACAGTTTTATTAGTTTCGCCCAAATACCCATGTTCACAAACACATACACTAATAATGCTAGGGTTGCATGACCAAGATCCATAGCTGATGGGTTGAAACGTTGTACATTTCACAAACTATGCTCCAAAGTAATTGAATTTCAAAATAAACTGGGCTTGAATATTAACAGCATCACATCAGCTTGATTAAAGTTAATGTACTAATAATTTTATCTATTTATTATTATATTTTATTAACTTACTTATTATTTTAGCCCACAGCGTTGTATCCTTTACACTGCATGACCGTGAAATTTAATGTACAAATAATTTATTTATTATATTTATTTTATTAATTTATTCATCGTTTTAATGTACACTTAATGTATAGTTAATTGTATTTATCTATTTGTCATATTTATTTTATTAACTTATTACTTTAGCACACAGTCACGTTACAACTGCAGGATAGTGAAACATCACTTTTCAGCAGTAAATTCTTGAAGTCAGCAAGTGGCAACCTCAAATATCAGTTGCAAACTTTTTACAATTCGCAAAATGCCTCTGTATGTCTGTATGACAGTCTAGAAAGGTCATGATATATAAACTGTTGTCAAAAAAGTTCATTCTTTCATTAGTACAACCACCAAACTTTCAGAATGTAGGGGGAACATGAATTCATCTTTAATGTTCATTTAAAATCACTATAGTGGTGTCAAGAAATGTTTTCCAATCAAAACTACATGCCTCAAAATGGAGCTGCCACAGCTCATGTTTGTCATTCACGATTTCCTAGATAATTTCATGCCTCATTCTCTGAAGTTTTGTACTATAATCCAAATAGATTTTCTGGAATTCTATCAGAAAATTGGTAATCATAGTTTGGTGGCAATACTGTGTGTGAATGTACATACATTGTGAAATTAACAGACAGAAGAGGAGGGTAAAGATAATTATGCCAAAGAGACAGACAGAGAGGACAGAGGGAGAGAATTGCTGATGGTGTGGCGCCCTGCCCACAACGGAGGAGAAGCGTAGTGTACGTACAATGAGGATGGCGACGAAGCAGGCTAGGGTTGTGTTCCAATCGCCATATGATGACGCCTTGCCGACCAGGACACTGTAGAAAATGAAGTCTCCCAGGCCGAGCTTCACTCCACCTGCAAACACGTCTCACCAGCTCAAACACGTTCGTAGCTAATTACAAAGGTGTAAGACGATAAAAAAGTTACTGATTAAAAAATTGACTGTTCCTAGTTATAAGTTAAAGCTATTAATATTTCTGCAAGTTGCCAGATCCAATATTCAAAGACTGACTGCACAGTACTTACACATGGCTGAGGTACATATATTCGACCAAAGAACATGAGTCATTATAGGCTACCTCAATTGACGAAGAAGTTGTTAAAATAAAAATATTCAATGGTAGAATTGAACGACCATCTACATGTCGCGATCAGCCACTGTCACTGCAACTCGTGTTGGCTGTGAACATCAACTCACGTTCAGCTTCTTCTCTTTGCGACTCATCGTCTTCAGCGGTGTCTTCTTGGTTAGACCTAGGTGTCACCACCCGTACATCAGGAGTATTGCTTGCATTCTGACGAACTTGCTCACGTCTCTGACTGCGTTGATTGGTCGCTTCTGCGGAGTTGTCTTGCGCTACGAAGCCCCCGTCTTCCTCTCCACCGACTGAACCAAAACATAATCACCTTAACTGTGTGGGAATTATCCTCTGAATCATCGCAGTTAGCTGTCGTCTGATTATGTATGCAATCAAGGATGTCAATTAAAACTGTGTACATTTTCTGATCCCTACAGTTCAATATTCATTTGCACTCAAATACTAGGGTGAAATTATGAATGGAAATTGAGTTTCATGAAACTAATCATGTATGGATCTTGCAGCTACATTAAATGTTCACCTGCTGCATTCCTGAAAGGTTAACTGCACAGTGACTGTGTCTAACAGTCAACGAAAAATAAATTCTGCCATAAGCCCATAACAACTATAAAAGTTTAGGTTGATAACACAGGCTCCGCACTGAACTACAGCCAGTTGTGATGTGCTAAAACAAATCCTCACAGTTATTTTAGTAACACAATTTTTCTTGTAAACATGCCTTTTTCTTACATTCTTTGGTAATTTTACTTATTTATTCACTAACATAATCATCAACTATACCAGTGTCTTTCGTGGATCGAAATAATAAAATTATCTCGCTATCACAACAGTAATGCAGCTATTGCAATAGTAAAATTATGGTACTTTCACAACAATAACACATCTGTTGCAATAACAATAATAGCCATCACAATACTAATATAGCTACCACAATAGTGAGACTATGGTACTATCATAATAATAATAATACAGCTATTGTAACAGTAAAATCTCCCCCAGGTCATCCATGACGGGCACACACCTGGGACTGGGACATGATCTGCATCCTTGTTTTCTTCCACAACTGTCCACACCATTGTGGCTGCAACAAATCGACACAGTCAACACATACACAACACTCCTGCTCCTCGAAGTGTCAATGACAATTCTTTTAAACAAATAATAAGACAGCAACAGGTAAAATGTTACACGTTACTACATTCAAAACGACTCTCCATTTTGCAGTGTTACGACAATAATTAATTGTCAGTTTTCATCCACATTAGATCATACAAAGAATAGAATAAGCATCAAAACTATTCCATAACATTCCCCAAGAAATCTTCAATAAGCTGCCAGCAAAAGCTCGTATGATTATGTTGTTATATAAATACATTTTAAATCCATTTTATGTATAATATATCTTAATACAGAAATACACATGAATGTCAATGAAACACCCATCTCACAATTAAAGTCGCTCTCGTACTGTCCCAGATTTTGTCCACATTCAATCAAATATACAAAATAAGTCCCACTAATAATGACACCTCACTATTAGGGTCAAATACTCACAGGAGTAGATGAGGGCCGGGAATAGTGGCTCATCCCTCTCCTGGGCTATGTTGATGAGGACTCGTAGAGGGCCCATGGGACACAACACGGCAATGAGATCTAAGAGATACCAGAAGACATACTAACCACGGCTGTCACACAAACACCAACGTCAGCCTTGATGCAGGGTTTTCTGCGAGGTTTATCAGGGAATCATGTGTTGTTAGGTGCTATAATATCCCGGATAAATAAAAGAAAATCAACATTTTGTACACGTCTTTGTTCACTACCCTTGTATATATGCATGGCCAACCAATCTGCAATAAGCCTTCTACGTTTTGATCTAAAGAACTGCAGCATCCACAAATGAGACTATAAAGCGTTGTAATAAATCAATACAGTTAGTTCTATTATCACACTTTCCCTTTCTGGATAACGTGCAGCCGACTTGTTCTGAGAATCGTTACGCATATGTTTGTGACATTCAAAGGGCTATACCTGAAACTGAGTACGCTAGCAAAATGAGGGTCGTGGAGCGTAAAACTCACCCCAGATGGAGATCATGGCCAGGACGACCCAGGTGGTCCAGTCAGGCATGTACTTGATAAAGACAAGTGCCATGAGAGCACTGATGACCACAAGGTAGGCCTGCTGGAGGAGCAGCGGCCCCTTCCAGTGGATGCAGATGATGCCCACCACGCCAAAGTTCCACATGAACAGGGTCAGCGTGATGTAGTCCATCGGCACGTTGTACGCACGCAGCACCTCACTGTAATATAGGTCAGGTCAAAAGTGCAACTATATCATAACAGCTTAAGAACGTATAACTGGTTTGGTTGTATTGAAAATACCATGCTGACTTTAGTTATTGGTTTTTACCGATCGACTGTCATCACTATTTTGTTAATGTCCTAGGTACCTTTAGAACGATCCAATTAAATATAAATTTGTTGTGTATATATCCACATGCGAAATCAGAAAAATAGATCCCAAACAGTTTCTGAAATATAAGAGCTCACGGCAGACACAGAGTGGTGCTATATAAGACCGCTGGACCTTTGGCTCAAAGGACCAAAAAATTATCACATGAGCTGGTGTATGGAATTTGAAATGACGGTGGACATGTTGGTTGTTACCGGGCAGTATTTACCTGTGGTATTTCAGACAAACCCTGCAGTTCTTACCCAAACAGTACTCACCCTAGGTACATGTAGGAGAAGAAGGACAGAAGGAGGAGGGTCGACATCAACAGCCAGCCACTGATCACCTGAAAACAAAAGTGAAAGTGGTTGGAATCATACAGCTTTGTGTCTAGTCACTCCAACTGCTCACACAACTATGACAGAAGTATTCATAACTTGGACACAATTGTTTTGAAGGTCCTACTCGGCACTTAACAAACACTTTGCTACATTAACTTTTTTTCCTCATGACATCTCCGAAAACATGAACTTAGAAAAGTGCCAATTATTTATTCTTGTGCCATTGGTAAACGTGTTTTTGTGCATGCACATGCTCATGCATGTGAGCATACCTGCACATTAATTCTTGCAGTTTGCATAACATTCTGCTGCATTACTAGTGTTGTCTGGCACTGACAGAAATAAGCCATACTGTTCACTTGTCCACTGAACAATTGAGTTTTCACTTGTCCACTGAACAATTGAGTTTTCACTTGTCCACTGAACAATTGAGTTTTCACTTGTCCACTGAACAATTGAGTTTTCACTTGTCCACTGAACAATTGAGTTTTCACTTGTCCACTGAACAATTGAGTTTTCACTTGTCCACTGAACAATTGAGTTTTCACTTGTCCACTGAACAATTGAGTTTTCACTTGTCCACTGAACAATTGAGTTTTCACTTGTCCACTGAACAATTGAGTTTTCACTTGTCCACTGAGCGATTGAGTTTTCACTTGTCCACTGAGCGATTGAGTTTTCACTTGTCCACTGAACAATTGAGTTTTCACTTGTCCACTGAACAATTGAGTTTTCACTTGTCCACTGAACAATTGAGTTTTCACTTGTCCACTGAACAATTGAGTTTTCACTTGTCCACTGAACAATTGAGTTTTCACTTGTCCACTGAACAATTGAGTTTTCACTTGTCCACTGAACAATTGAGTTTTCACTTGTCCACTGAACAATTGAGTTTTCACTTGTCCACTGAACAATTGAGTTTTCACTTGTCCACTGAACAATTGAGTTTTCACTTGTCCACTGAACAATTGAGTTTTCACTTGTCCACTGAACAATTGAGTTTTCACTTGTCCACTGAACAATTGAGTTTTCACTTGTCCACTGAACAATTGAGTTTTCACTTGTCCACTGAACAATTGAGTTTTCACTTGTCCACTGAACAATTGAGTTTTCACTTGTCCACTGAACAATTGAGTTTTCACTTGTCCACTGAACAATTGAGTTTTCACTTGTCCACTGAACAATTGAGTTTTCACTTGTCCACTGAACAATTGAGTTTTCACTTGTCCACTGAACAATTGAGTTTTCACTTGTCCACTGAACAATTGAGTTTTCACTTGTCCACTGAACAATTGAGTTTTCACTTGTCCACTGAACAATTGAGTTTTCACTTGTCCACTGAACAACTGAGTTTTCACTTGTCCACTGAACAATTGAGTTTTCACTTGTCCACTGAACAATTGAGTTTTCACTTGTCCACTGAACAATTGAGTTTTCACTTGTCCACTGAACAATTGAGTTTTCACTTGTCCACTGAACAATTGAGTTTTCACTTGTCCACTGAACAATTGAGTTTTCACTTGTCCACTGAACAATTGAGTTTTCACTTGTCCACTGAACAATTGAGTTTTCACTTGTCCGCTGAACAAATGAGATTTGAAATATACTCGTCTACCAACATTTGTCCATGATCACTAGTGAACTGCATTTACACAATAATTACCTCTAATTAAGAGGTTGTTATTTTGCACATGTCACTACATATTAATTATAAATTACCACCAAACAATCCTCTATAGTCATTCTAATAGTCTGGTGCAATAAATCACAAACTGGCAAAAGGAGTTTAGAGATCATTATGCTTTTTAAACAGTGCAATATGCATTTATAAAAAATTCAAGGCCAGGGGTACATGGATTTAAAGAGGAAATGTGACAAGGGGTGTAAGAGAGTGAAGTCGTGCCTTGTAGCATCTGTACTTGTAGAGTAGAATGAGCACAACGGTCATGACGACGATGACACAGAGCAGAATGAGGGCGTTGGCGACCGACTGCCACGCCATGGTGCCTGTGCTTGCGTCCTCATCGTGGAACGGAGTGTAGAATCTACAGCATCACACCAACAACACGCCACACCTTACACACTAATAGTAATAACAATAATATAGTTCTCATATAACGTCCCATCCAAATAACTGTTCTGGGGTGCTTTACAATGGTTATTCCTATAAAAGTAATATTCTAAAATGGTTATTCCGATAAAAGTAATATTCTAAAAGATACGGTTAAAGTAGTATAAACATATTTATACATTTATATGCAATATGCAAGATAGTTTATTAAATTTCTCAAATGAGACAACATTGTCTTGTGGTTAGCACAAAATCATAAAAAGTAAAAAACAGTAATTACATAGGCAGTCACAGAGAAATTTTCCATACATTCACACGGTGGTGACACAGTTACACAATTTAGTCAGTTATAAATAAATACATAAATTTGTTATTAAAGTATTAAATTTAAATTAAATTAATAAATTAAATTTAAAATAAATATAACTAAATATTGATTTAAAATAAATTACTGCTTAACTAAATTTTTCAATCTACTAAAATCATGAAATGGGTATAAACATTACAAATATAACTAGGATTTATTAATAATCTTGATAACTTCAGATTTATAGATAATCGGATTTGGTTTTTATTGATGAATTTTATTGACATGGGGATAAAACTGCTCAATGTCTTTGCTTTCCTATATTATAATATCGAGACAGGATGTGAGTTGTTTGTGTACTAGGGTCTTGGTAATCCAATTAGAGTGGTTTACATTTTGCTGCTGACTGTTGATGTTTGTCACTGCCACCCACATGTATACCAGACCCTTGATACATTAAGGATACAGCAGATACTAACAGCTCAAAACAATTCCTAACACAGGTCATTCATGTCATACCCAAGTCAATTGTGTCCTGCGCATAATCTTACGCAGGACATCTGTGTCAAACAGAGGATATTTGTCGTATAGAACATTTGTGTAAATCCATCAGCAGATTATGACAAGGCACTTTCTTTTTAAAGGCAGGACGTTTCTTTTCAATCGAAAGTTTGTCTTTCAAAATCAATTACACATAAAATAATATTAAATTTAAACAGTTGTTGAACATTTTATTGTAGAATAATATTAATCTTTAGGTTGAATTAGTTAGAAAAATAGTTAATAACAAATAATTTAGCCTACATAAGACTGAAATTGCATGGTACACTACAATGTAATGTTCTAGAACTGCTTAAGCTTAATGTCAGGGGGTTGGGAACATCAAAGCTACAATGATGTTATCATAAAAATGTTGACATATACACTTATTGGACAAATATGTCTACTTCAGCAGCCTACTCATATTTTGAATCAAAGCCAGACAATTACTTCACATTGTTAAACATGCTTCACTTCAGATACTCACAAGTAAGCGTCCTTGACAGTGTAGAAGGTGACAGAACTGATGGTTGCCACGACGACGGCCATACACAAAGTGACGGGGACAAAAAGCATGATGACGTGTTTTGCCCCATACAGCAGGGTGTCATCGTCCATATTCTCGGAATCTGCATCTTGACCACTTGGTTGCTCCGTTGGTGGGGCTACAGGGCGCACTTGGACTGACCGCCTGTGTCCACCGGATTGGTCAGTCTACAGCAATGGACATGTGACAGGTCTAGTCAGATAAATATTAAACATGAATGATGATGGTAAAAGACTAGCATTTTTACTTACACGCACGCACGCACGCACGCACGCACGCACGCACGCACACACGCACGCACACACACACACACATTATATATATATATATATATATATATATATATATATTAATATACTAACCCAAGGCATTGTAAGCGCATCTCACCCCACTTTGACAATGAAATAAACTAATCTGTATGTGAGCTGCCGTCTTTGTTTGTTTTAGTACATACATTACAGGCACTGAACAAAGCCCATGTAGCACACACATGTACTCAGAATGAAAACAATCATGCTTCAAATGTGTTACCTTTCCCCCCTCCCTGCGCTGTACACAGAAACCAAGAAAAAGACAGTTTCCTGACGTATTAATTTGGATGTTACGACATAATTTTGCGAGGGTCACAAATGTCAAGTGTCTTATTGTGTGCTATGTCACAAACAGATGAGGTTTACCATCAGAATCTAAATAGCGCTGTAAATATGGAATGTTTTGAAACAATTAAGGTACTACATAAAATCTGTGAGATGACAGAAAGATTGAGACACAACGTGCCTGGGGGAAACTGTCAACATTCACGAATATGCGAGTTCGACTAGTTAGATTCCTTGTTACCCATGGAACAACAACTTAAGGGCATCAGTTATACCGTTGTATTATTTTAAGCACCTTTATACTTACAGACTGGTATATTATTATTAAATTCTTTTCTCCACTAGCATTTCAATGCTGCTTCATGTGCATATTATCACACTCTTATTAGTAAATTTAGTATACTTTATTAATAGTACTAGCTAAAAATATACACTTGAAATATATTTTGTAAGTGGTACGTCACTGTGAACACAGTTTTCATGAGAATCACGAATAGACATTGCAAGATATTGATTAGTAACATTTTATTGAGACTGTTCTACTTTATCAGCCCAATCAAGCATTTATAGTGTCATGGTTTCACTGCAGTGTAATAACTCCACGTCTTAATGTCACAGCCATCGATCTTCATTGGAAATGGATAGGACCCAAGTGAACAAATTCCAGACTGCATCTTCTGTCTCAAACTTAACAACTTAATTGTGCTGTTTTGACCAATCAAAGAGAACACTTCCATTCAGTCCTTAATCCAAGATGACTGCTGTGCCTAAGTTGGATGTGAGACGCGCACTATGGAACCATGCCCAGACGTATGATTTGTCAAGATCAGTAGCAAGTATTCGCCTTAGCAGATTTGCTAAATGTAACAACGAAGCTGAATGCTAAGAATTTATTTTAATTACAAACATTCACATTAGTCATCTTATACAGTGGCATACTGCTCTGGGATTTGACCTGGACATTGGCAGCAAAAACGAAAGATTCATATTTTTTGTGGTTAGTTCCATCAGTTGAATATGCGAACATCACGACAGCTACTAGACAGCAACTGCTAGACGCAAGGGAACAAACAGTTTTGATAATTCTATCAAGTTGATCAACACAAAACAACACAATTCCACAAAATACAATAACACCCTCCAATGCAAAGATTACCATTTCCATGACAACAGCCCGCTGACACTCTCCTTTCGTGTCACATGACGTGTACCTATGAGCAGTTACAGGTCCGTCGGCATTGAGCAAATGAACCATCTGCTCGGCCGTGTGATCTTCTAATGAACACATTATCGCCAGTGGAATATCACTCCGACTGGCCACACTTGATCACAAATCAATGCACATTACTCCACGGTGTGTGCTAACGTAGTGGGGCATAAACATGGCCCACTGTGGTGGTAAAACACTCCAAAACATGTAGTATTCTAGCAGGATGCAGCCATCACGGGCCGTAGTATCATGTCAGTGACTGGTCCCTGACTAATGCTGTACTGTTGCAGACTAGACCGTGTATTGATTGCTGGCCGCAGTCTGCCAGGTGGTGTGGTAGGTGAGTCCCACGCTAATGAAATCTCGCCGGGTGAACATGATTGCCGCAGTGGACCCGCAGAGGGCATCTCACAGAACAATCGCATGCATAAGCAACGACGTTATTATAAGTGAGTGACACATCCCTGGGAATCACACTGACAACCTCTGTCCTCTGTCAAGTGTAGGTTCTTGTCTATGAATCACACTGACAACTTCTGTCCTCTGTCAAGTGTAGGTTCTTGTCTATGAATCACACTGACAACCTCTGTCCTCTGTCAAGTGTAGGTTCTTGTCTATGAATCACACTGACAACCTCTGTCCTCTGTCAAGTGTAGGTTCTTTTCTATGAATCACACTGACAACCTCTGTCCTCTGTCAAGTGAAGGTTCTTGTCTATGAATCACACTGACAACCTCTGTCCTCTGTCAAGTGTAGGTTCTTTTCTATGAATCACACTGACAACCTCTGTCCTCTGTCAAGTGAAGGTTCTTGTCTATGAATCACACTGACAACCTCTGTCCTCTGTCAAGTGTAGGTTCTTGTCTATGAATCACACTGACAACCTCTGTCCTCTGTCAAGTGTAGGTTCTTTTCTATGAATCACACTGACAACCTCTGTCCTCTGTCAAGTGTAGGTTCTTTTCTATGAATCACACTGACAACCTCTGTCCTCTGTCAAGTGAAGGTTCTTGTCTATGAATCACACTGACAACCTCTGTCCTCTGTCAAGTGAAGGTTCTTTTCTAGGAATCACACTGACAACCTCTGTCCTCTGTCATGTGTAGATTCTTTTCTAGGAATCACACTGACAACCTCTGTCCTCTGTCATGTGTAGGTTCTTTTCTATGAATCACACTGACAACCTCTGTCCTCTGTCAAGTGTAGGTTCTTTTCTATGAATCACACTGACAACCTCTGTCCTCTGTCAAGTGAAGGTTCTTTTCTATGAATCACACTGACAACCTCTGTCCTCTGTCATGTGTAGATTCTTTTCTAGGAATCACACTGACAACCTCTGTCTCTGTCATGTGTAGGTTCTTTCTCTAGGAATCACACTGACAACCTCTGTCCTCTGTCATGTGTAAAGGGTTCTTTTCTAGGAATCACACTGACAACCTCTGTCCTCTGTCATGTGTAGGTTCTTTTCTAGGAATCACACTGACAACCTCTGTCCTCTGTCATGTGTAGGTTCTTTTCTATGAATCACACTGACAAACTCTGTCCTCTGTCAAGTGTAGGTTCTTGTCTATGAATCACACTGACAACCTCTGTCCTCTGTCAAGTGAAGGTTCTTTTCTATGAATCACACTGACAACCTCTGTCCTCTGTCATGTGTAGGTTCTTTTCTAGGAATCACACTGACAAACCCCTGTCCTCTGTCAAGTGTAGGTTCTTGTCTATGAATCACACTGACAACCTCTGTCCTCTGTCAAGTGAAGGTTCTTTTCTATGAATCACACTGACAACCTCTGTCCTCTGTCATGTGAAGGTTCTTCTCTAGGAATCACACTGACAATCTCTGTCCTCTGTCAAGTGTAGGTTCTTTTCTAGGAATCACACTGACAACCTCTGTTCTCTGTCAAGTGTAGGTTCTTTTCTATGAATCACACTGACAACCTCTGTCCTCTGTCAAGTGAAGGTTCTTTTCTAGGAATCACACTGACAACCTCTGTCCTCTGTCATGTGTAGGTTCTTTTCTATGAATCACACTGACAACCTCTGTCCTCTGTCAAGTGTAGATTCTTTTCTATGAATCACACTGACAACCTCTGTCCTCTGTCATGTGTAGGTTCTTTTCTAGGAATCACACTGACAACCTCTGTCCTCTGTCAAGTGTAGGTTCTTTTCTATGAATCACACTGACAAACTCTGTCCTCTGTCATGTGAAGGTTCTTTTCTAGGAATCACACTGACAACCTCTGTCCTCTGTCAAGTGTAGATTCTTTTCTAGGAATCACACTGACAACCTCTGTCCTCTGTCATGTGTAGATTCTTTTCTAGGAATCACACTGACAACCTCTGTCCTCTGTCAAGTGAAGGTTCTTTTCTAGGAATCACACTGACAACCTCTGTCCTCTGTCATGTGTAGGTTCTTTTCTATGAATCACACTGACAACCTCTGTCCTCTGTCAAGTGTAGGTTCTTGTCTAGGAATCACACTGACAACCTCTGTCCTCTGTCAAGTGTAGATTCTTTTCTAGGAATCACACTGACAACCTCTGTCCTCTGTCAAGTGTAGGTTCTTGTCTATGAATCACACTGACAACCTCTGTCCTCTGTCATGTGTAGGTTATTTTCTATGAATCACACTGACAAACCCCTGTCCCTGTCAAGTGTAGGTTCTTGTCTTGAATCACACTGACAACCTCTGTCCTCTGTCAAGTGTAGGTTCTTTTCTAGGAATCACACTGACACCCTCTGTCCTCTGTCAAGTGTAGGTTCTTGTCTAGGAATCACACTGACAACCTCTGTCCTCTGTCATGTGTAGATTCTTTTCTAGGAATCACACTGACAACCTCTGTCCTCTGTCAAGTGTAGGTTCTTTTCTAGGAATCACACTGACAACCTCTGTCCTCTGTCAAGTGTAGGTTCTTTTCTATGAATCACACTGACAACCTCTGTCCTCTGTCAAGTGTAGGTTCTTTTCTAGGAATCACACTGACAACCTCTGTCCTCTGTCATGTGTAGGTTCTTTTCTAGGAATCACACTGACAACCTCTGTCCTCTGTCAAGTGTAGGTTCTTTTCTATGAATCACACTGACAAACTCTGTCCTCTGTCATGTGAAGATTCTTCTCTAGGAATCACACTGACAACCTCTGTCCTCTGTCAAGTGTAGGTTCTTTTCTAGGAATCACACTGACAACCTCTGTCCTCTGTCAAGTGTAGGTTCTTTTCTATGAATCACACTGACAAACTCTGTCCTCTGTCATGTGAAGGTTCTTCTCTAGGAATCACACTGACAACCTCTGTCCTCTGTCAAGTGTAGGTTCTTTTCTAGGAATCACACTGACAACCTCTGTTCTCTGTCAAGTGTAGATTCTTTTCTATGAATCACACTGACAACCTCTGTCCTCTGTCAAGTGAAGGTTCTTTTCTAGGAATCACACTGACAACCTCTGTCCTCTGTCAAGTGTATATTCTTCTCTAGGAATCACACTGACAACCTTTGTCCTCTGTCAAGTGTAGGTTCTTTTCTATGAATCACACTGACAAACTCTGTCCTCTGTCATGTGAAGGTTCTTCTCTAGGAATCACACTGACAACCTCTGTCCTCTGTCATGTGTAGGTTCTTGTCTAGGAATCACACTGACAACCTCTGTCCTCTGTCAAGTGTAGATTCTTTTCTAGGAATCACACTGACAACCTCTGTCCTCTGTCATGTGTAGGTTCTTTTCTATGAATCACACTGACAACCTCTGTCCTGTCAAGTGTAGGTTCTTGTCTATGAATCACACTGACAACCTCTGTCCTCTGTCATGTGTAGGTTCTTGTCTATGAATCACACTGACAACCTCTGTCCTCTGTCAAGTGTAGGTTCTTGTCTATGAATCACACTGACAACCTCTGTCCTCTGTCATGTGTAGGTTATTTTCTATGAATCACACTGACAACCTCTGTCCTGTCAAGTGTAGGTTCTTGTCTATGAATCACACTGACACCCTCTGTCCTCTGTCAAGTGTAGGTTCTTTTCTAGGAATCACACTGACACCCTCTGTCCTCTGTCAAGTGTAGGTTCTTGTCTAGGAAACACACTGACAACCTCTGTCCTCTGTCATGTGTAGATTCTTTTCTAGGAATCACACTGACAACCTCTGTCCTCTGTCATGTGTAGGTTCTTTTCTATGAATCACACTGACAACCTCTGTCCTCTGTCAAGTGTAGGTTCTTTTCTATGAATCACACTGACAACCTCTGTCCTCTGTCAAGTGTAGATTCTTTTCTATGAATCACACTGACAACCTCTGTCCTCTGTCATGTGTAGGTTCTTTTCTAGGAATCACACTGACAACCTCTGTCCTCTGTCAAGTGTAGGTTCTTTTCTATGAATCACACTGACAAACTCTGTCCTCTGTCATGTGAAGATTCTTCTCTAGGAATCACACTGACAACCTCTGTCCTCTGTCAAGTGTAGGTTCTTTTCTAGGAAACACACTGACAACCTCTGTCCTCTGTCATGTGTAGATTCTTTTCTATGAATCACACTGACAAACTCTGTCCTCTGTCAAGTGAAGGTTCTTTTCTAGGAATCACACTGACAACCTCTGTCCTCTGTCAAGTGTAGATTCTTTTCTATGAATCACACTGACAACCTCTGTCCTCTGTCAAGTGTAGGTTCTTTTCTAGGAATCACACTGACAACCTCTGTCCTCTGACAAGTGTAGGTTCTTTTCTAGGAATCACACTGACAACCTCTGTCCTCTGTCAAGTGTAGGTTCTTTTCTAGGAATCACACTGACAACCTCTGTCCTCTGTCAAGTGTAGATTCTTTTCTATGAATCACACTGACAACCTCTGTCCTCTGTCAAGTGTAGGTTCTTTTCTATGAATCACACTGACAACCTCTGTCCTCTGTCATGTGTAGGTTCTTTTCTAGGAAACACACTGACAACCTCTGTCCTCTGTCAAGTGTAGGTTCTTTTCTAGGAATCACACTGACAACCTCTGTCCTCTGTCAAGTGTAGATTCTTTTCTATGAATCACACTGACAACCTCTGTCCTCTGTCAAGTGTAGGTTCTTTTCTATGAATCACACTGACAACCTCTGTCCTCTGTCAAGTGTAGGTTCTTTTCTAGGAATCACACTGACAACCTCTGTCCTCTGTCATGTGTAGGTTCTTTTCTAGGAAACACACTGACAACCTCTGTCCTCTGTCATGTGTAGATTCTTTTCTAGGAATCACACTGACAACCTCTGTCCTCTGTCATGTGTAGATTCTTTTCTAGGAATCACACTGACAACCTCTGTCCTCTGTCATGTGTAGGTTCTTTTCTAGGAAACACACTGACAACCTCTGTCCTCTGTCATGTGTAGGTTCTTTTCTAGGAAACACACTGACAACCTCTGTCCTCTGTCATGTGTAGATTCTTTTCTAGGAATCACACTGACAACCTCTGTCATGTCATGTGTAGATTCTTTTCTAGGAATCACACTGACAACCTCTGTTCTCTGTCAAGTGTAGGTTCTTGTCTAGAAATCACACTGACAAACTCTGTTCTCTGTCATGTGTAGGTTCTTGTCTAGAAATCACACTGACAAACTCTGTTCTCTGTCATGTGTAGGTTCTTGTCTAGGAATCACACTGACAACCTCTGTCCTCTGTCAAGTGTAGGTTCTTGTCTAGGAATCACACTGACAAACTCTGTTCTCTGTCAAGTGTAGGTTCTTGTCTAGAAATCACACTGACAACCTCTGTTCTCTGTCAAGTGTAGGTTCTTGTCTAGAAATCACACTGACAAACTCTGTTCTCTGTCATGTGTAGGTTCTTGTCTAGAAATCACACTGACAAACTCTGTCCTCTGTCATGTGTAGGTTCTTGTCTAGGAATCACACTGACAACCTCTGTCCTGTCATGTGTAGGTTCTTGTCTAGAAATCACACTGACAAACTCTGTTCTCTGTCAAGTGTAGGTTCTTGTCTAGGAATCACACTGACAACCTCTGTCCTGTCATGTGTAGGTTCTTGTCTAGAAATCACACTGACAAACTCTGTTCTCTGTCAAGTGTAGGTTCTTGTCTAGGAATCACACTGACAACCTCTGTCCTGTCATGTGTAGGTTCTTGTCTAGGAATCACACTGACAAACTCTGATCTCTGTCATGTGTAGGTTCTTTTCTAGGAATCACACTGACAACCTCTGTCCTCTGTCAAGTGTAGGTTCTTGTCTATGAATCACACTGACAACCTCTGTCATGTGTAGGTTCTTGTCTATGAATCACACTGATAACCTCTGTCCTGTCATGTGTAGGTTCTTGTCTATGAATCACACTGATAACCTCTGTCCTGTCATGTGTAGGTTCTTGTCTATGAATCACACTGATAACCTCTGTCTCTGTCATGTGTAGGTTCTTTTCTAGGAATCACACTGACAAACTCTGTCCTCTGTCAAGTGTAGGTTCTTTTCTAGGAATCACACTGACAACCTCTGTCCTCTGTCAAGTGTAGGTTCTTGTCTAGGAATCACACTGACAAACTCTGTACTCTGTCAAGTGTAGGTTCTTGTCTAGAAATCACACTGACAAACTCTGTCCTGTCAAATGTAGGTTCTTTTCTAGGAAACACACTGACACCCTCTGTCCTCTGTCAAGTGTAGGTTCTTGTCTAGAAATCACACTGACAAACTCTGTCCTGTCAAGTGTAGGTTCTTTTCTGGGAATCACACTGACAACCTCTGTCCTCTGTCATGTGTAGGTTCTTTTCTAGGAATCACACTGACAACCTCTGTCCTCTGTCAAGTGTAGGTTCTTTTCTATGAATCACACTGACAAACTCTGTCCTCTGTCATGTGAAGGTTCTTCTCTAGGAATCACACTGACAACCTCTGTCCTCTGTCAAGTGTAGGTTCTTTTCTATGAATCACACTGACAAACTCTGTCCTCTGTCATGTGAAGGTTCTTCTCTAGGAATCACACTGACAACCTCTGTCCTCTGTCAAGTGTAGGTTCTTTTGTAGGAATCACACTGACAACCTCTGTCCTCTGTCAAGTGTAGATTCTTTTGTAGGAATCACACTGACAACCTCTGTCCTCTGTCAAGTGTAGATTCTTTTGTAGGAATCACACTGACAACCTCTGTCCTCTGTCAAGTGTAGGTTCTTTTGTAGGAATCACACTGACAACCTCTGTCCTCTGTCAAGTGTAGGTTCTTTTGTAGGAATCACACTGACAACCTCTGTCCTCTGTCAAGTGAAGGTTCTTCTCTAGGAATCACACTGACAACTCCTTGCATAACCCGTATTGTTATTAAACTGTCAGATTAATCTTTGTGAATATAATTATCTTTACAATTTAAGTAATACAACAACATACTTGTTATTATTTAATTAGAGTTCGCACTTGTGATTACTAAAGATTGTCATTTTAATAGGATGACATGTTCACACTGTACACAAACATATCACAAATAACTAATATATATTATATAATAATATGCAGAAAATAGCAAAGCCCATTAGTGATGTCAAATGTGCCCTCCATTATTTATTTGTCTATCACATCACACACTCCAGATGAAATGATCAGTGTCATGAATAAAAAATATTTGAAATATGTGTTTACCAGGTTCTGCTATATTTGTGTGTTTACTAATCAATACAATTATTCAATCTTTGACAGATGTATTCTCAAAGCTGTGTTTAGATGCTTTTAGAATTGGATGATAATAATATTATAATTATGTGTATTTTTGTCAGTAGTATAGTTATAGTTAGTAAAAAGTTGAATGCAATAAGCTGAATGAAACATTCAAACAGCACTTTTCTTAGATCACCAACATATTTATAAAAAAAACTTTTTTAGTGTACAACATGTAGTAATATTTATAAGTTTAAAAGTATTTCTTCAGAATAGCAGGCATTTAATTGATTATCATAGAAAATGTGTTTGAATATAGTTTGGACATAAAAATATTGCATTAATTAACAAATATTGACTTATCCTATCAAACTGATAACCTGACATGTGTGATATTAAAGATGAAAAAAATACCATTGGGATAATCTCCTTTAGGCCAATGCCTCTAACAAGTCATAATTAAAAATCAAGAGTAGCACGCTACACTATTATAATATCATACAGAGAATTATGCAGATGCAACATTTACAAATAGTTACAGCACCTTTACTTTTCTCACTTCAGTGACTGGTAGACTGGTGGGACCAGGCACAGATGACGTTGGACTTTCTACCACAGTGACGCTGTCCATGCTATTTTAACTATGTGTCTACAACAAGATTATTAAAGTAAACTGCAGATATATTCCATGTGATTGTAGCTGCTAATCATTTGGTATGTTTTTATTAATTCTTTTGGATACACTGGCCCAAAAAGATGCCCTTTCATTTTGATGGTTTTGTCAACATGGGGTCTTTTATTTGAGTCAACCATTTAACTGTTCTTGTCGGACTTTCTACCACAGTGACGCTGTCCATGCTATTTTAATTATGTGTCTACAACAAGATTATTAAAGTAAAATGCAGATAAATTCCATTTGATTGTAGCTGCTAATCATTTGGTATGTTTTTATTAATTCTTTTGGATACACTGGCCCAAAATGATGCCCTTTCATTTTAATGGTTATGTCAATCTGGGGTTCTTTTATTTGAGACAAGTATTTAACTGTTATAGTATGATAGCCCCCTAATGCAGCTGCATGGTGTGTAACCCTTGAACATGACAGGCGGCTACTGCACCATTGATGACGCCTGCTATTCAAATGGTTTTTATGCACAATTATGTGCTGTCAGTGTGGAAGTACATGTCACATATCACCTTTAAGGCTGGTGCCTTAGCATTAGCACTAATCAGGGATTATCTGTTGAATTTTATTCGAGATTTATACATTTTTTTGTAACTGCAAAAATCTTGACTGCAGTAATGGCAGGCAACGTTACTTATGTCATTGATGACGATTTACCAAGTAACAACTTAGTTAGACAGATTGTTTTTATAATATTAGTGATGTATATTACTAACAGCGCCAGTATATTCGGTCATTACGCTAATTGTGAATGACGTATTTGTCCGATTTATGATTATGAAATAAAATAAATGTTAACAATGTTACTTGTTGAGTACCGATAGTCAACTTTCAGAATATCTACGATGTTTCTGTTGATAAAATGTGTTGTTGCAGCTGAAATCTTGAGTTGAAGTGATGCAGTTGATTTTCATGTCAAGTCACAGGGAATGCAGTAGTCAGTGTTCACAGCACCTGAGGGCTGTAGCACTGAGATGGCTGAACATGTCACAGACTCTCGGCATGCATATCATTGATGTAATTGGATGTGAAGGTGATGTAATGATAGACAAAGTTGATTGGTCAAAATTATGGTTATTAACTGTTAAGCCAGTTTACAAACTTTCAAATGTGCCTGTGTGAAATAGACTAGTACAAACACACATGTGACACCATTCAATTGACACTCACTTTAAAGACATAACTAACATATCTATGGTTTTGGAAGACCTTTTTTACCCATCCACCACCTGTCCACCCATATTTTTACCCGTCCATATTCGTTTTTACCCATCCAAATGATGGGTGGGCGGGTCTCTGCATAAAGCTATGGTTCAAAGTAAAGCAAACTGGGTTGAGTGACTGGCACACTAGGATGGATGGGGACCTACAAAAACCTGTCCACCGAGTAAGTTGAATGACAGTTCAGTTCATTAGGGTTAGACTCAGTTGGATATGAAATGAATGATTAAGTGTTACTTACGTCAGCCTATCTATCTACCAGATCAGCACATATATATGAATACAGATTCTGTGTACCAACATCACCTTCCTAATTCATCAGTCACCAAACTGAGAATGTGTCAGTAAACTGGTGGTGTAGCTACTAAAAACGTCACATCAGCATGGTGGACAGTATGACTTTGTAACAGCAGTGATGTTACGAACATGAACACATTTATTCCAGGTAAAAACCCATATACAGTTGATACATACCAGGTACACATAAAAATCCTTTAAAAGGTAAATATGTTAAACAATGAGTAGATAAAAATTTAATTAGGTTATAATTTAGATAAGTGTAAAATGTAGTGTAAAAGTTAAAATAATGAGCTATATATACGATTGTATAATAAATATGTAACTTATACATCTCGATAAACACCATTTCAAAATAAAAAAGTAAAAAATTGAATAAACTAAATAAATTGATAAGTTATATAAAGAAATTAATAGCTTTAAAAAAATTATAAACATATATGCAAAACTGTTGTTAAACATGATATCAATCTTACTGGTTTACAGTGTACACTGGCCCCAGTTATAAACGCACATCTGAATCAGAGGGAATAAGACAGGCCAACATGTGGAAATGGGCATTCAATGCATCAACGCAGCAAAAGTTAACAAAACTCTATGCTTATTGGTCTGCAGTGAGTGCCTTTATATACCAACCGCCATAGCTTTCTGCACAGACCTGTCCACCCATCATTTGGACAGGTAAAACCCGTTGTGAATGGGTAGAAATATGGTTGGACGGTGGTACATGAGTAACAAATGAAGGAGCAAAAACTGTCACTAAAGATATTGCCAGTTATGCCTTTAAAGTTAGTGTAAATGTTGTCCACCAACATTTTTATCGTGCATAAGGCTCTGCCAACCACTGAACATTTTACATTTCACTAGACTACAATTTAGAAAATAAATTCTGAGTAAACCTCAGGTGTGATAGTGCTGATTGTAGATGTATAGTTGCAATGTTTATGTATTTGTCCATATAATCATAATTGTTCACTTTAAAGTAAACTTTCTTGTGAAGTGGCCAACCTACTTTAGGCATTCAAGAAAAAAGATCTGATGACGAGATTCAAAACAATGGAGTGAGACATAACTTTACCAAATTATTAGAAACTGGAAAACAACAGTTCGTGGTAGCGTCAAGAGTGATCAATGCAGCACACTGCCTAGAATCTACACTTTCAAACATAACTCTAGGTGCGTGTTTGGAAGGTAGGAAAGAGAGAAACCAAATGTATCGCCATGTGGACTTGGACTCCACACAAGGAAGATAAACTAGTCTTCACAGCTACCCCCAAAATTACCAGATCATCCCTACACGGACTTGATGTAAACACTGATACGTTCAAACGATGAGCTCTGTGTACTATACACAACAATTATCATCTCAACATGTGTTACTAAATTAACATTGACATCTCAACATGTGTTACTAAATTAACATTGACATCTCAACATGTGTTACTAAATTAACACTGACATCTCAACATGTGTTATTAAATTAGCATTATCAGTTTTTCTCGGATCTGTTTATAAAACGTTGCTCTTTTCTCCACGGTTTGAAATATTCTCACACAACCAAGAGGATCTCCCTAATGGCTGTATGAGAAGTGAGTGAGAATAAATCATCAAAAAGAGACATCACATAACAATTAGACAAAGTAGTACTAATTAGCATTGTTAGAAGAAAAAATAAGTATAGTGCAAAAAAAGATAAGAAATATAATGACAGCGAACAAAGAACTCATATATCTGCACAATGGTCAATAGAGGAAGGACCATATTCATGGTGAAGATCAGAAGATGTGACTGAGAAGATCACAAAAGTGTCATCAAGCTGCACACACAGAAACTCTTAGGCTGAAAACAAACTGATGGCGAGAGAGTCTGTCCCTCCGCTTGGAATTAGCCACCATATTAGAAGTCTGCTGTTTTGAACGTGGGGGATTTGGTGGGCATCATACCCTCAGTCACCAGTAGGATGGGCTGTTCGCCACGCCATCTACCAAGCAATGAAGAAACTGTTCCTGACGAAGACCACCAATGGTTGTCAAACCGTTGATGTGAGTAAAATAAATTGGTTGTGAAATATGAAACTGTTTTGAACATTTTATTCTTCCAACTTAATGAACATTTTCATGAATACAAATCAACCCACCTCGTCTGGTGACTGGGGTGTAGCACCTGACTTCCTTTCCACGGCCTCCATGCCACTGTCTCCTGCGCCTGGGTTCTCCATGGCATTTGCAGACATTAAACTTGTGCTCTCTGTTATGCCATCAGCATTGTTGTTGTCACTAGTCCGGGCGGTACTGGTAGGGAAGTCACGCATACACCTGCACACACAGAAATACCTTGGGTAACAGAGCAACCAGTGTCCAGGGCTTTATGCAGGATAACATTTCACCAGTCACACGTTCTTTTGGTGGACATTGGATGTTAACTGATACACATACACATGTATAACACCCATTTTCAAGGCCATATCTATGGTCTTAGAATACTTTACCCGTCCACTGATACTTCTACCCGTCCACATCGGGTTTTACCCTTCTAAATGATGGGTGGACGGATCTCTGCATAAAGCTACGACAGTATCTCTGTTAACATAAAAAGATGTGGGTTGATTCCACATCAATAATAACAGTCCTGATTCTAACTTGAGCACTTGAGATTCCACCGACATTATGTCCATGGTGATTCCGATTCAAACAAACTTGTTCAGTTATTTGATTCGGATCTTATTTTAGTACAATTCCACCCACCCATTTTGTGTAAGTTAAAACCAGCGTGTCTGCTTCTCTACACAGAATAGTGGGCATAGTAATCAGTGACAAGAATTCTGCTGTCTGTTGTCCTCTGATAAAATCTTCTCTGCCCTTTAATAACAAATGGTTGATGCTCTTTCAAATGATGATACGCAGTTAGCGCTCCCCAGTCACATCACGACTGCAAAGGCGATGTTTTGTGATTTGCGAATATGTCCCCAAAACTAAGTCTAAATCATAAATTTTTATTCTGTATAATGAAGATGTATTTGTTTGACACAAAAAACTTTAAAAAAAATTTTAGTTTGACTTCGCAGTGCACACGCAAGATCGACAGCATTTGCGGACAATTTTTATAAATAATAGTCGACTTCTTTTTAGCGGAAGTGATGCAGAATGACAATCCAAACACATCGAAAAAAATTGGTAAAGCCGTTTTGAAAAGGCCCTAATAACTTGGACCAGTTAACTGGAAGATTACCCGATATTAATTGTATCATTGGCGACAATAATCAATAATGTTTTGTTAATTGTACTCTGAAGAAGAGTCCTGGTGTGACTGCGAGTCATTGTGTGCCTGTGAGTTTTGTCTAAAACTAAAAGTTCAAGTTAATCTTACATAGTAGCACCGTTTTTTGTCTAAGTGGTCACCGTAATTACAAAACATAATTCTTACCGTGACACCCTAATATTGAATCCGACAACTAGCTTGGAGTTTAGCTATTTCAACACAAACAAAGTACCGTAGCTATGCGGATGTAAATCGTTCGAATCATTTATTATCGCTCGAAGCGAAACGCAAAGCAAAATGGAGCCATGCCACGTGACGTGTTCGACGCCGATACCGCCCATTAGTAACAGTAGTAATCGTCAGAGGGCAACACTGGATTTTTAAACCGCGTGATCTTGAAAAGAAATGAAAACAAATCTTGGAATAAACCGTCTTGCATCACCACTACTGTGTCCACAACTAAAGCCAAAATAATGGTTAGTTCTTATATAAATAGGATTCTTACGAACCAATCATTGCTTTTAAGGGAAATAAAAAAACGTACTTGAATTCAGAATAGGCCTAATTTTTATTAGCACGCAATTTTTGGAATTATAAATACCAAATTTTATTCTATGTAGGCTACACCCGTAACTCGTCTTTTTGAAATGTGCATATTTTGCCATGCGATACCGAGATGTAATGTCATTGTTATCGATCAGCTCGAATCACGCACAATGGAGTCTATAGCTTTTTAATTAAAGAACACAACATATATTATCCTTGAATTCATATATTTCATCCTGCTATATATTTCCATGTCCATCAAGTAAACATATCAAAACCACTTATGCCTTCGACTCCGTTTTGCTTCTCTTTTAATAATATAATATAATAATAATTTTATATTTTATTTAATATACATCCAATTTCAAATTGTTCGTGACGCTTTACATACATTAAAATCATAGAATACAAATACACACCAGAAGAAAAAAACATAAATATACTAGTGACATATATAAACAATACAAAAATATCAATATAATAACACGAATTATTTAAGCTGAATAAATATATAAACAGGTTAAATAAAATATCGATAAAAGTACACAAACATTAAACTAAGCCGCGAGAACAGTCAGAAGAAATGTGTCTTAAAATTTTGTTTGATTTTCCTTGAAGGTGGCTAAACAATTTTGGGGCATCGACGTGCACAGCTTTGTAAGTAAATAGTTTAAAGTTAAACTTGACTGGGTTTTCAGATAGGTTATATTTATACGCGTGGTATAATATAATTAGTTACGTAAACATGTACGATGAGAGACATTTCTAGTAAAAGTGTTGAGCTGTATCCTCAGCATGATGAGACTAGGCGGTATCCGGAAGAAGATTTTGTCCGGGGGGAATTTTGTCATGGATTCGTATTATTGACGTCATCAAAGCGCGTCATGCACTCGCCTAGAAACGCCAACGAAGTCAAATACTAAGTCAATACCAAAAAAACAGCCCTCACCTGTATAATAATAGTTGCATATAATACGTTTATTGTGTTGTGATGGTCTACCTTTTTTGTCAAAAGTTAAACTCGATTAGCCTTTTTATTGAAACTAAACGTCATTCAATTGGAAATCGATTAATCATTCATTGTCATTGATATTCACATTCATTGACTTTGTATGCCAAATTAACGCCAACGGCAGCACAACATCCATCAATCGTGACTGCCAACATTGCCAACAGTGGGCGACATAAACTAACACGACTGCCAGGTACACTGCAGACGACCGAACAGTGTCGAGACTGTATCGTCTGCGACCACGGACAGTGCACATATATAATGCAACTAACCAGATACAACGGGGGTTAAGTTAGTCATTAACGGATCTAGACTCTAGTATTCTAAACCAAGTCTTCTACCCAGGCGAGCCATGACGGTAGACTAGCCCGGCCCAGGCTAACGTGTATTTTTTTTATTCATTATATGTCGGCGTTCAGAAAGGCACTAAAACGCACACTTTTGTTGAACATGAAGTAGAATTGCTAAATTCATCTCGCTATCTGAACTGAAGAACCTGCAAGGGAAAGTCTGTCATCAGGATGAACATAGACAAAAGAGGCATCGAAACAAAGATCTTCTCACTTCGCCTGTGGCTGAATGAAGCAGTCTTGCAATGACTCGCAACCACCGTTATGTAGGCCTTATCGTACATGCAAGCTAGGTATGACCTCTCATGGGGGCCCCCTCTCATGCTTTATCCTAGACATATTTTATGTGGGAAGGTCGGCAACGCTCGTGTCTTAACCGTGAGGTACCACTTCTCCTAGTCTGTGTGGGAAGGCCGGCGGCACGCGTGTGCCTTGACCGTGAGGTATTCTTCCCCTTGTGCTCTCCTAGCCTCTGTGGGGAAGGCCGGCGACACTCCTGTTGCCTTGGCCGTGAGGTACTACGGCCGTGAGGTACTACTTTCCCGTGTGCTGTCATAATTATTGTTGCAGTGAAAACAATTAGTCCCATGTGATTTCAGGCAGATACTTGGCATTGACGGATGCTTCCCTATCACGTGTCTAATCGTGACACTCACAACAAAATGAAACGAAAACGTTCCTAGTGAACAGACAGGCATATCCATGAAACATATGAATGTAAACAAGTGAAAGGTCGCTACTGAATCCAAAAAATGGTGATGAAACTGACTCTTAGTGTTAAGTGTTTTTTTAAACTTTAAATTCACTGTCCGAACACAAATAAATTACACAATGCGCGTGTTTTAAATACTGTCTAAATAGGTTAACCACTGTTGCAGCCTCCAATCATAGGATATGCTACAACCCCGTCATCTCCAGCGATTACCAAACAGAAGAACGACAAAGATACCTTTAAATACGTTGTGGTCCACACGAATTCTGAACACGTGAATTATATTAATTACATAAACATAACATTAACAAGTCAAAAGTTATAATCCTACAGATAGTAACGTTTGAGAATAACATATAACAATATGAACACAAAACTGGGTGAACGCTTCACATCGTAACGAAAGTGGTTATTGCTAGGTAGCCAATCAGCTGGTCACGGGAAGATTGGGTGGGACTGGGCTATGTAGGATGAGCACTGCTGGAATCTGTTCTGGCTAACCCGGGGTTGTCCAGAAGACTGCGTTTGGTGCATCGAGAGGTTGGGCAGTCTTTGCGGCAGTTGTCCACTGTTTGCTGACTGACCACCACCCTTGAGTGCACGTAGTACACCCCCTCCGTCACACCTGAGTGACCGAGGGCCTATAAACTGCCAGCACAACAAGGTTCAACATGAACCCAGTAGCGGTGCTGGCAGATACAGCAGCGATTTATTGATACCGTCGAGTCAGAGACGGCGGAGTCTTTGAAAAAATCGACATAAATAGTATCAAAGTCATGTCGGTCACCGCCCAATTACTTCGGGCGGGGCGCCTGTCACGGATGACAGAGCACGCGACACGGACACTTGAGTCGAGAGGACGAACTGCGTTTAACGCGATTTGTTATAAAAGAGACGAGTCTTTCTAAATCGAAGACACCAAGAAGCGTACATGTGTGTAGGATGTCTGGCGGCGGCGGGGGGGGGGGGACAAAATGTTCGAGCACGTAAAAGCGTGATCAGTTTGCCCTCAAGTGGCGCAACATGTCATCAAAACATATAGGCCTACTTCCAAAGCCAAGGGGCGCTATATCAACCAGAATAGTTCATGTATCACAGACGAAATGGGAGATTCTACACAAATTGATGCATTACACCCAACTCAAATAAGGATGCTTTTTTTGTTATACGTCCGATGAGAGGCATTCGAAATTACCTATCCTCTGTACATGAAACTGGACATGTTATAGTGATGCATTATATCGGCGAGTAGGAACTTTCTAAAGTGGGACATTATAAACGAGAGTGTAGAGGCTCTCTCTCTCTCTCTCTCTCTCTCTCTCTCTCTCTCTCTCTCTCTCTCTCTCTCTCTCTCTCTCTCTCTCTCTCTCTCTCTCTCTCTCTCTCTCTCTCTCTCTCTCTCTCTCTCTCTCTCTCTCTCTCTGTCTCTCTCTCTCTCTCTCTCTCTCTCTCTCTCTCTCTCTCTCTCTCTCTCTCTCTTCTTCTCTGTCTTCTCTTCTGTCTGTCTGTCTCTGTCTGCTCTCTCTCTGTCTCTCTCTGTCTCTTCTCTGTCTCTCTCTCTCTCTCTCTCTCTCTCTCTCTATCTCTGTCTCTCTCTGTCTCTCCCTGTCTCTCCCTGAACTTGTGAAAATATATACGTGTATGTGCACGAACCTTGAGCACGTTTGTTCAGTCTACAATGCTTTAGTCCACCGAGATGTATGCACGAATACCCGGCTACAGACAGTGGTAAATATTTGTGTCTGGCGAGTCTTCGCGCATTAATTGCAGCATCGCCATATGTTTCTCAGAAAATTCGAGATGTTATTTGCGTTAACAGGTTTGTTCATTGTAAGCTGCGCTATGTAAATTTACCCTAAATACATACATGTTACTAAATTACTGTTCTAGCATGGAGTTGCAATAGAGTTATTAAACACCACCAGACGTCCTATTTGTGAAGAAAATGTGAAGTTTTTAGGACTTGTCACAATGTAATCGATACTTAAGATAAGTAGTCATAGTTTGATCAAACTATGACATTTGATTACAAATAAAAATCCTGGACAAAGATACTTTTTTCAGGAAAAAGATACGCAACACTAAAATGTCACAAAAAACGGTCAGGGCTATCAGTTGTCGGCGTATATCAAACAACTGGTGCGACAACGACTAGCACATTTAGGTGGTTGACATGTGATTCAGACATTTATCTACAGGGGCTACTGCACGCGTCTGTCAACGGTGTAGCCTATGTGTGGTTGGACTGTGATGTTGGCGTAGGTGAGCTGGAGAAATGTCTAACGACGATCCTCCCCAGCAACGAGTGAAAGCAGCATCACATCCAAGTTGTGTGAACACACGACACACATATTACGTGTATAATGTTTATACTATGCTCTACACTACAGGAGCGCAGCGCGACTGCTTTGTACAGTTTCGATCTCCCGCGTTTGCGGAGATAGTAAACATTAAACTGGTTGGAATAACCTTTTACAATTAGTGTGTATGCCCTGCATGTGTGTATGTACAGTGTATGTGTGTGCGTGTGCGTGTGTGTGTACGTACGTGTGCGCGCGTCCACAAACAAGGAACGCGTCCATAAACAAGCGAATATCATAAACCACTTTATTAAACCGCATCAGAAGTGCGTACGACACGTCACCAGTTTCTTTGTCAAATTGCAAAACAAAGCAAGCCATAATGCAACCCACCCACTCAACGTTCTGACGGGTGATGCGAAAATTTACCCACCCCCGTTCTAACAGAGTTCGCACCAATATGAATAGCATACAATAGATCATAATTACTCATACATACTCATGAAGATCAGGTACCTTCGGCACAACAGCCTATTATCTATAAAAAAAATAGGGTGTGCTGTTCAACGTAGGGTGTGCTGTTCAAATGTTATCGCGCTGACTTAAGTAATTTTAACTACCAACGAGACGCCTCGGGGAGTGTTAAGCAGTGACGATTTTCAAATGTCTGTAATAAAAAAATAATATGCATAATTTTCCCCGACATCCAGCTACATAGTTGTAGATGGCATAGTTATCTTTACGATGGTGTAGAAAAAACATGAAATTCCGCGGATGGAACTCCACGTCTAGCCTTTTGAAACATTTTGAAATACTGAGAGTCCACTCTGCCTCTGTGACGAATTTTGACAATCTAAATCCAGGAACCATCCCAGCGAACGAGCGTGCGAACGAACGGACAGGCAAAGCAAACAAACACTGTTTTATGATAATAGACAACGTGGAGGATTAGCTTTAACAGGAACACCAACGTCAGCGCCTGAAAAAAGGCACAGATGCCATACGATCGTGCCACACTTCGATACTGCGACTTCATGATAAGCGTGACCGCAGCATCTGCTACTACCCCCTCCTGCGCCTGGGTGCCTCGTCATAGTGCTAGACCACGTTGGCAGTCGTTGGGCTCGTGTCTATTTGCGTCAAACGCATGTGTGTTCATTCGAGCGTTCACTGCGATGACGCCCAAAACGGCGGCATCCGATTAATTTTTACTCTCGCGATCAGAGACGCTGGCGTTTCGATGTTCGGCTGCGGATCGACGGGTTGAAAACGCAGCGTCGCCCGGCTCGCTAACTACAGCGCGTCACGTGGGACGCACTTCGTTCTGGTGTAGATGGGGAGCTGGATAATGTCAGCGGTTTGAAGGTGGGTGTCTGATGTTTTGTCGCCCTAGCGCTAAACGTTTCACTATTGCGTGACGACGATGAAGCATGCAGACTGATGCGGTTCAGTTGCGTATAAGTTGTTCAAATTTAGTTGTAGTCGGGAAGCCTGGAATTCTGTACGGCGCCAAGTATAATCTGAGACTAAGTGTCAGTGACACTGTCAGTGCTGTGACAGTTTCAGAGTCTGTCCGAGACCCTAATTTAGTTTTATTTCGGGCGCAGACGACGGCTACGCGGAGTTTGTCATTTGGAGATGTGAGTTATTGTCACGCTACGGCCAAGCTAGCAGTGAAGAAAATTAGTGTAGCAAAATTATAGCAAATTCCATGCATGGAAGTAAGAGCTATAGTAACTACTACTAGTGGTTCTAGTAGTAAGTAGTGGTGCACTGTCATGGTTATTTATTTATAAGTTATAACGTCAGTATGACAATGACAGACACTCAGTTTTCGAGGATCAAGATATACTGTTGTGTTGACAGCATTGTTATGACGTCATTCGGTAGGTGTACACTCAACTAGTGCCAACTAAGCCATGACTGGATAGATCTGGATAATTACTCAGACAATCACTTGAATCAGTCCAAATAATTATACCCTCCCTGCTGGGGTATCTCGTGACAAAGTCCTACTAGGATTTTGACTTTATTGTACTGTAGTTTGCCGGTTTAGTTCACAGTAATATCGTTCTTTAGAGTCAGTGATGTAGTCCACTACACTACAGTACAGGTAGGTTACACATTTAACCTTGGCATGTCATTCTTTTATGGACGGACAGATTTTGTTGGAATTGTGGGTTGGTAGAGTGTAATGTAGAGTGAAAAAACTCGCCCAAGGTTTTAAAACTGCAGCACATGATTCGAACCTGGGTTCTCTTAGTTGAGACTCTGAAGCTCTACCCCTGAGCCGTTGCACTCTACAATTAAGCTATAAGTTGCTATATCATGTAATTCCTATCTGGAGAACTGGATTTTGAACGAATTTTTTCTATACATCATAGTTTCAGAGATATACACATTTAAAGTTGTTCATTTTGGAATAATATTTTTCAAGTTTTTGGGTATGACAACAAACCTAATAATTTCATACACATACATACATAAAATAGGTGCCTTTCGGAACCCGCCATCCACCAAAAAAAGCCCCTTCTACCCATCCTCTCATCCACCATCCCAACAAAATCAGTCCGTCTGTCCGTCCAGACCAGGGCTTTATGCAGGATAAAATTATTGCCAGTCACACATGTTTTGGTGGACATGTGGATGTGAACTGTTAAGCCAGTTTACAAACTTTTAAATGTTTCTGTCTTACTTTCTGATGACCTGAAATGGACTACAAACACACATGTGACACCATTTTCACTCACTTTCAAGGCATAACTAACAATATCTATGGTTTTGGAAGACCTTTTTTTGCTCCTTCATTTTTTTACCCATCCACTACCGTCCACCATGATTTCTACCCGTCCATATTCGTTTTTACCCGTCCAAATGACGGGTGAATGGGTCTCTATATAAAGCTATGGTCCAGACTGATTTTGTTGGAATGGTGGGTGGAAGGGGCTTTTTTGGTGGATGGTGGATTCTGAAAGACTCAGACAATATATCAAAAATATCACGTGAATGAAATTGCTCAAACTTAGAGATTGCTCAATTTTTTAAACAACTCTTAGTTTAATAATTTATGTTATAATATCACATTTTATATTTCCTTGTCCTATTTGGACCGTAGTCACATTTTTATACTAGACTTAATTCAGATAAGGTTTCTTTTGGAAAAGCACCTATTTTATGTATGTGCATCAAATGATCAAGTTTGTTGTCTAACCCCAAAACGTGTAAAATACAATTCCAAAATGAACAACTTTAAGTGTGTATATCTCTGAAAGTATTATGTAGAGAAATAATAAGTTCAGAATCCAGTTCTCCAGGTAGGAATTACATTACATAGCAGCTTGTAGCTTAATTGTAGAGTGCAATGGCCTCTCGACTAAGAGAACCAGGGTTTGAATCCTGTGCTGCAGTGTTAAAACATTGGGCAAGTTTTTTATTCTACCTTGTTCCAGTTCACTCAGCTGTATAAAATGAGTATGTGGCTATAGACAGTGGTGGATGTGTGTACGAGCAGCCTTCGCGCATTAATTGTAGCATATGGCTGGATGCTTCCCAGAGAAGTTGTGATTGTGTTTGCTTGAACAGGTCTGCCAGGGATGTAAAGTGTAAAAGCACTTTGAGCAGCCCTGAGGACTGGATACTGTGCTGTATAAAAACTTACCTTTTTAAATAGTACTTCAAAATTAAGAAGGTTATTAGCATTCGAAAATAAAAAATATTTACGACCTGCAGTCATTAGTGCCAAAAAGTGTTACAGGCCCTGTATTCAATCAACCGTAACTTCATAACTAATTGCAACTTGGCCCTGAAATTTTGCTTTGGTGGGTGTAACCTGGGATGATTTTTGGATTTGGTAGATTAGGCATAGAAGGACCAATTAGTAGGTCTTTCCATGCCATGGCGTGGTATGGAATGGAGGGCGCAGAGCATAAGACACAACAACTATTAATACACATGCCTGACCCCTTCCCAGCTACTACAGAACCATGTATGCTGTTGTGATTTATGACAAACCCCCCTCAATTTGGAACCCTCCCATAAATGGAATCTTGTTACTCGCTGGCACTAGATGTATTGTGTATTATTTATATATTGCATGATTACTTTTTAAAGTTCTCAACTGGTCTGTTAAATGCTGGTAGGTAATTTACTTGTCAATGAGATTCGTGAAGACAGTTTAAGTCGCTGTGGTATGCTGAAATGTTGTGCAAATTCACCGATTCATTGAATGCCATTTATGTGAACTGTTTATTGTGTGAAAAAATGGAGGATTCTTAGAAATTGTTTTTTAGAAAGGATAGGTTAGAACCATGTGCAACTTGGACAATTTCACCCTGTATTCTTATCAAGTAATATCAACATTACCATTGACTGTATGTAGAGTTCTACTACATTATTGTGTAATTTGTGATATATTTGTGCATTCATCTGTAATTACTTCAAATGTGTAATAATACTTTTTAATAGTAGTAGAAATTTAGATTGTAATTTAATGTGATGTAATTAATCACTGGACAGAAATCAAATCCTCATTTGGTAAATCATAAACCAATTATCCATATTCATATAATTATCGACTGAAAGTAGAAATTGAAAACAACAGAAAATGGAGAAACTAGATAAATAAAAAATGACAAAGAAAAAATTGTTGCATCTGCGTGAACAGATCTTCTTGGTAGAGGTGAGTGTCCTCTGACTCCTCTGAACACTCAGGGGTAGGATGATCAATAACATTCAAAAACCTAAAGGATGATGCCAACAATTATAGGTGAACGTCTTTATGACATTTGCGGTAAGACGTGGGTACTTGAAAAATTACCAAATGACACAGAAGAGCCTGCCGAGATGATGACATATGGCTTTGCATGTTTTATTCTCCTGCAAAGTGGACACTGCATCTACAATAAGACAGATGTGCTTTGACAACATGTTTGACTCGCATAAAGCTGCCTTTCACATCGTAACATAAAAATTCATGCGTCTGATTTATTCATTGTTATTCCACTTGAAAACTTGATGGATGGCATTTAATGTATGGGCTTTCCAGGTAAATTCTAGATACTGTAGTATGCTGTGTTCAGAGATACTGCTATAGAATGTTGTAATTTTGGACATTATTTAAAATGTCAAGTTCTGTAGGTGCAATTTTGATAGAACTATTTATGCTATGACGTCAGGAAGCCACTTCTGGTTATTTACGCATTCGAAATCAGAAGAGAAATTATGTTGTTAGCATACAACTATAAATAAATCACGATGGCGAACCAGCATACCGACCAAGAACAAAGGCACATTGTGTTTAGAATGTGATGATCCGCGATGAGCAAAGCAAGAATTATGTGAAATACAACTGCACACATTCTATCTTATCATAATTGTTGAAGTTTACTTTAATATCTTAAAACATGATTGATTCCAACACAGAAATTGTAATTATAACTTATTTTATTCACGCAATCATTCCATATACATATGTACTATATAATTCATTTCAAATATTTTCATGCATTGGTTTAAGAAAATATCCAAATTTTAATGCATGCAATATGCAAAGTAATTCACGGTTGGCTGTTGTCATCAAATTGTCTGCTGACAGCAGGGTGTAAAATAAGAAGACTGTCTACCCAGTAAAGAGTTAATTGCAAGCTTGCACACTTCCCCATGTGCACGCCACACATGCATGCACATCTTCCACAACTTTGCACGACAAATTTTTGTCTATTTTATGGTGATGGCCTGGCTAGCTGTCTTTAGATTTCAATATATCATCGTTTTTCTATTTTCTATAATAGTGTTTGAATAAACAAAAATCATTTGCATAAAAGATTTCTTTCATGTTGACTTTGCAATGTAAAATTATGTGACACTTGACTTTAGGACTTCAACGTGAATGTGTGATTGTCAAACATAATGAAACAATCACGTGATCTATGCAGCTTTTTCTCAATTCAAATTTTAGATTTTTTCAATTCTTTAGTTACCGAGTGAAAGACGTCAGACTTCAATCATGACTGCTCCACCGTTGACACAGCGTTGTAGGATTAGCCATTAATGTTTTATAATGTTCTTGCATAACGCAATTGTGATGTGGCAATGCAGAGCAGCTGCTTCCTGTACTGGATATGTGTATTTGTTTGACCCAAAAACTTGGCCCTGAGATGTTGACTTTAGTAAACTGGTGTTTGAATCCGGATGCTGTATGTGGTTGCAGTGGAGAGTTGGAATTAGACCAGATGTCAGCAGTACACGAACAGTTTCAAATTGGTTGCTATTAAACCCATCTGGTTGGACAGCCTTTCATGTAGTTCCCACTACAAAGTTGGCTGTATTCAGTTACTTTGTTTTTATACACCGAATCCCCAGTAGAGAATTTTCTCTGAACCTGTCAGACTGTTTCTGTACATTTTGCAAAGCACACATCCAGACTAAAGGCATGTGCAAAAATGGAAAACTTTATACCGTGCTAATTACATTTTTAGTTAGAATAAATTAAATGAGCAACTTTTGAAAAATATTAACAGAGTAGAAATGGAAGATGAATGCTAACTTATAGTTATAATATTTCATCCCTGTCACACCCGACTATTCCGTCACCAGTGCACAGTATATTGGAAGCATTCAGCCATGCTGCAATTATTGCACACAGACATAGTAGTAATTCACATAATCACATCAAGTTTCTAGCCAAGTATCCATCTCGTTTCAAGTAGAGTGGAGTGGCAGTCTAGTACTACAAAAAGTGGAGTGATTAACATGATGGATTATTCCTGTAACTCTCGCGTAGTATGACAAAAAAATTAGACCTGCTCGTAGTAGTTTCACGGACTTATATGCACAGTCCATGGTAGTATGACGTGGAATATGACAAAACACTGTTGCTTACTGGGCGGATCTTGTCATGTTATGTTTATCAGTGTTATTATTCCCATAACGCGGGTATGTAAACAGACATCTAAAAATAATTAATTTGTCAGCTGTCAGAAAACACACATTGCACAAATATAATAATAAAACTGACGCAGCAGCAGACTGAGCTCTCTTCTGTGCAACTGCAATGTTCTTTTTTCTAGCACAAAACCTAAATTTCCCCCCCTAAAGCCAACAAGAACACTCAGATTGAAGCACAGTGTTTGTTTCTGTCACCAAAGTAATATAACAGTATAATGTTCTTCCCTTATTGTCCTCTGTATACTGTTATACAGTATTTGCCTTCATTGATTATTTCTATTATAGAGAGCTACAATAAATTTAATTTGATTTAAAAAAACAAAGTTATAGGCAGAAATCATCAAAATTCAGGAAACAGAAAGATTGAGATGTTTTGATGGGAGCACTTTGAAATAGTGATCAGTTATTATGTAAACTACCTGTGAGTTAATATCTAAGCCAGTTTTGTCTTCCGTAGAGTAAGAACATTAAACGTTACTGGAGGATTTACCGTACCATAAAGAATATTCACATAGAAGACCATTTTCATATTCGCTACTATTATAGGTTACATTACATTAATGTATGTGCATGTAAAATATTTCCGGCCCATCGTGTTGAAAGATTCGGCACATAATAGAATAATAAAAGTGGTCGAGGGGATGTTGGGATAGTTGCTTTTGACTTTCTAAAGTAGTAATAGAACTGTTTAGAGTTGCAAACACAAGATGTCATAGTTCCAGCTTGCTTCCTGCTATCCAACAGGCACATTGTAAAGTTGAGTTTTTATTATCTAGTCAAGAACGAAAGAGGATTTGATTCTTCTCAATTAAGCTTTGTAGATCTTTTTTGTGCCCCACTCATTTTAAGAAACTAGTGCATTCTGTGTTAGGGTTTTGGGAGAACAAATTTACTTACCAGCATCGTGCTGTTTAGATTAAAGAATAAATTAAGATTTAAGAAAATATTGCATAAGTATTTAGCAACCTAGAGTGGTTTGGGTGGCAACATTTGATTCATTTGAAGCATTTGTGGCTCATTCAGTCAAGTGAATATACAACATAATCTTCAACCATCCCTGGCACTGACTGACCTCGGTAGTAATTCGATTACAGGCTATTTCCATCAACCAACTTCTCTCATCCAGTCCTGTCACAAAAAATATGCTGGCAACAGGCCAGATGAACAATATGTCACTTGTCATGTGTCTTCATATGGACGTCATCAAAGTGGGCCTGTTGGTGCGGCTCTTAGTAATCACACATGACATCCTTCAAGGCCATCTTCAAGGATATCATATATATAATGGGGGAGGGGGAGGATGAGGGGTGTGGAGGGGGAGGGGAAGAGGGTGGAGATGGGGGGGGAAAGGAAGAGGGTGGAGAGGGGGGAGGAGAGAGAGAGAAAGAGAGCAAGTGAGCGATAACAAGAAAGGGAGAGGGAGAGGGAGAGGGAGAGGGAGAGGGAGAGGGAGAGGGAGAGGGAGAGGGAGAGGGAGAGGGAGAGGGAGAGGGAGAGAAAGTATAACATTGGCATAGATTTATGTAGAGACCCGTCCACCCGTCATTTGGATGGGTAAAAATGAATATGGATGGGTAGAAATATGGGTGGACGGGTGGTGGATGGGTAAAAAAATGAAGGAGCAAAAAAAGTCTTCCAAACCATACATATTGTTAGTTATTGCTTGAAAGTGAGTGAAAATGGTCACATGTGTTTGTAGTCCATTTCAGGTCATCAGACACACTTAAAAGTTTGTAAACTGGCTTAACAGTTGACATCCATGTGTCCACCAAAACATGTGTGACTGGCAATAATTTTATTCTGCATAAAGCACATTTGTATATGTGCAGATACACGTTTAACTTTTTCTGGACTGATATAAATTTGATCATGCATAAAGCTAGGAGGGGAGAGAAGGGCAGAATACAAGCATCTGAAATGAATAGATTCATAACTCAGGAGACCCCGTCCCCTGCTCTCCGCGTGCAACATACACAAACCAGGTCCAAGCGGTGGACTGATGCTGGCTGTTAATTGCCACATGACATGCCATGGTACCTGTAAGCCCCTCTACAAGGCACCCTGCAGGATATGGGAAGAGAGAAACCGGTCTGGACAGTGGAACAGGGTGGCCAGGTCTATGTGTGCAGGTCCACTCACACACACGACACCAGAAGACAGACCAGGTAGATGCAGATTCTACAGAAGTGGCACCTGTATGATTGTCCAAGTCAACGAGTATAGTAAAGTACCTGGTCTACCGACATTCATAATGGTGATGCACACGAACCTGGGGTAATGAAAGACTCCAGTGCAAGGCCAATTACACGTTCTGTGCCAAGGCCCAACGATGATTTCAGCCTTCCCTGGCAGTTGATGTGGACCTTTGACATTCATTAAATCATAAACATACTGTGAAAGCTAGCAACTTCACAGTGTTGATGGAGAACTTGTAGTGTTTCCTGTATCATTACGTGGCCTCAGACCGCCAGCCACACCTGTTCCTTTCTTGTGGAGAATGAGAGACCCAAACCAGATATCGCTGTCTTGCACATGTGTTCCTGAATACAAATTTCCTGCTCTGTAGAAGTTCAAGTGTCTGTGGAGGGATGACATTTGCATCAAAACCCTGCATGAAAGAAATGTAGAACCCTTGGTGGCAGTGCAGTGACATCATTATGATTCACTGTTATCTGTTAAGTGTGTTTTTAAGTTCTGTCGTGTTGGCAGAAATCCTGCCCAAATATTTCTGTAATTACAATGTAATTATGTAAGACTGAGACAGTTGAAAAAACCTATTGTCTGTTTGACGTCCTTCACTGTCCGCATGATTTGAACCGTAACGGATTTGTCAAATCTAGAATAATGACTTCCAATCTTCCACCCACATGAAGTAAAATTCTTCACCATGAAAGTAGTAAGTTTCCTGTCTGTTAGTGTTATCAGTGACATCATGACAAGGACACTGATAAGGCCTTAATAGATAGGTTGTTTTTTATGCTGCTGCATTGTACTATCCAAAAAACATCTACACACGTAATTTTTTGTAATGACAACCTGTCATTGTTTCATTGTCCCCTTCCCTTTTGCCAGGGTGGCGTTTTAGCAGCTTCTGAAACTTGGCCATCCATCACTGGAGGAGACAGTCCTGTGTGGGTGTTCCGTGGCTCTAAAAACTGCTTGTTATGTTTTGTTAAAGTTTTTATATGTAATTTACGAGCTCCTCCATCAAGACTGTTTAGACGTCAACAGCGAAATGTTGTCAGTGAAGGACTTTAGTAATCTATTGTTTTTACTATTGTAATCACTCATAGCATGTCTAGTATTGCCTTACAGTTTGTTTTCTGGATGGAACGGAATAGTTTTGCTAGATTTCTGTACGACATCCATTTTTGAGGTATATAAGTTCCATATTTTTATTTGTTGAATGAGGTTTAGATTTATCTGTGGCGGCTAACATGTTCCATGTTTGTCAGGTCGTTTTGAAGATATGTGAGATATAACTTGCAATATATGTCCTGTTGTAGAAAATTCAGGTACATTTCATAGAGTATGTATTTCAGCTCACTGATGCTTTCAAGACATGTGTCATGTGATCACCAGTAAAATGATCACATGACAGGAAAATGCTGATGCTGTGTACAGGAAGATCACAAAAGCTCCACAGAAGAAATACACTGAAAAACTGGAACTTTTTTCAGTAGGGACTATTTTCAAGACAGGGTATCTGGAATGCTTTCATCTCCTGACTGGTTCATTGTGAAGACGTCACAGACGACAATGATGCTCCTGTCGCTGCAGATAGAATCATTATATATCATTAAGCAGATGAACAACACCCTGTAATTGGGCGGTTTTTGGAAGGTAGTGTTGTCGAAAGTTTATTTCAAGTGGGGAAAGAGAAGTCCCGTCGTTGTTGTGGCGTCGCACGGATGACAACACATACACACTGTGTGCTGACATCTGACATCAGCCAGATAACAAGAGAGAAGCAATAGAGGGATGAGATACCTGCACTGAACAGTGTCTGTATCCTGCTTTGAGGCTATGTTGCTTGTGGTTGCTGTCAGTTGAGTCATGATGTGCATGTTGTGGTTAGGGTGTGTAGGTAGTCACACCCACTGTGTACGTCTGATATCATGCAGTAATTGCATAAATTCAATGTATCTGTATAGAACGTTATAGGCCATAATCATGATCTACTTTGTCAAGCAAAAAATAATATATAGATGCCCTGGTCTATAATTGTCATATCGTCTATAGGCCCCTGGTCTGTAGTGTCATCCTGGCCAGGGCTTTATGCAGTACCAAATTATTGCCAGTTACACATGTTTTGGTGGACACATGGATGTTAACTGTTAAGCCAGATTACAAATTTTAAATTGTGTCTGATAACCAGAAATGGACTACAAACACACATGTGACACCATTTACGCTCACTTCTAAAGCATAACTGACAATATCTATGGTTTGGGTAATTTTCTTTTTTGCTGTTTCATTTTTTTACCCGTCCACCCATATTTCTACCCATCCACAACGGTTTATACCTGTCCAAATGATGGGTAGACGGGTCTCTGCATAAAGCTATGATCCTGGCATTGACACCATTGAAAAGAAAGGAATGTTTGTAATATTTGGAGGGGTAAGTGGGAGCATCAGTACAACTCTGCTGTTGCAAACTCTCTCAGATGATGACATCAGAAGATGGGGGAGGGTGGAGGGAAAGACGGTGGAGGGGAAAGAGGGTGGTGTTGAACATTCTTTGCCAGAGCTTTCTTGATGGTGTTAAAAACATTTTCAGCTATTGCGTCTCTCCAAAAATACCAACATACTACAGGCTAATTCTATCTGTATCGACACCAACATTATTTGCATTATAAAATATGCAACTTTGGAGCTAATTCAATCGCCAGCCTCCTGTCAAACATACTGGGTGTCCTCACCACCTTAAGCCCCTTTCCCGGGGTCTGAGGAACTAAAATTCCATGTGCTGTGAATCATACAAGTTTCAAAACAATTGATTTTAACCACCCCCTGTTCTTCCTTCTGGTTCCCTTGCCTGCAAGTTAAATACTGATCTTGCTCTTGTTTTTCCCTTTTGCGCAGTTCTCAACTTTTCTACAGGTATCCCCTATGCCAAAGAAAAAACCCAGGGAATGCATAATATTATATTAGCACCTCTGCCATTTCACCTCAAATATAACAAAATGTGTTGCCTTTTAAATGATCTGTTTAATCACGATTAATCGAAACCGTGTTTGTGAAACATTATCAGTGCAGTTACACTGTTTGCCACCATCAGACAAAGTTAAAATTAAATAATTCTCACAGCCTACCAGTATTTTACCAGATAATAATAATAATAATTGTAACACTTCAGTAGCACCTATACAGCATACAAAATCATTTGGCGAAATCATAAACACGGCCAGGCAAAAGTTGTCATTGGAGCATGGAACCACTGAAAAGTTATGTTGGAAAAGCAATACCAAACAAATATGTTTTGAGTTGTTTTATGAAGTTTCAGAAGATTTAATTGTAATAGGAGTTTATTCCAGATTGTTGACGCATCTGTAGAGAAAGCACGTTTGCCAATATTGAGCTTAGTTTTAGGAAGAAAAAGTTATTTTGAAATGGAAACTATATCACGTGCCACATCGCGGAGTCCCAGCTGCTCCATGCTGCTCCACCAGTGGACCGAGGATCTTAATGGATAGAAGCTGCTCTACAACACCTAAACAGTAGAGCTCTGCTTCACTTCATTTTGTGTCTTCCTCCTGTCGTTCTAGGTTCTGTGTCTTTACGGTGCGGTACTTATTTTGTGCTGATTCACTCTAAGTTTCTTTTTGTGGGTTCTCATTTGGGCAACATCCATCCAGTTTGCTTTTTGTAACACTGACTGCATTCTGTGGACAATCAGCACATAACCCTAATGTCACCATTTTATTCAATAAATCATTTTATGGCCCTGCATTCACCGGTTTATGACTTCCTCATTCCACTTGATGTTTACAAGTATGCAAGCATTTGGTGAGTGGAAATTGCTAGTTTCTGTCGTGGATAGGCTGCAGCAGTCTAATATATTATTGTGTTTTATTTACTCAGGCCCACATTGCTAATGTTCTGTTTATCCTGGCTGAGGCAAAATGGGCAGGACAGGCAATTTAGATTATCTCAGTGGAACGTCATTCATAGTTTAGGTTGTAGGACACACAGATGTGGTTGACCAGCGTATAATTCACCATGTGACAGCACGCAACAGGCAGCCAGGGTGAGTGAAGAGCTGTTACTGGTAATGTTTTGTCCACTTATTACTGGGTCTATTTACAAGCACTAAACTCTCAATGACTGTCACTCTCACTTACGTTTGTATGTCTGATTAATAACACTTCGTGACGGTCAGCCAGGTCAGGTTGTATAAATAACCAGCTTGGAGAATGTTAACATTGACGTTATTTGTTGAGAAGCTATTTGTGTCAAAAACAGGCGGCATTTATGTCACCAGTCTACTGAGCAGGTTCAACCGTGGATATTCTTGTCACTAGTCCAATAATTCCACTGTCTAGTCCCCCAAGACCATTTATGACACCAGTTGTGTCACCAGTTCTGTGTCTAGGTCTGTCCATGTGTAGCTATTTGAGTCACCAGTCCACTGCCATGGTCAATCTGTAGCCATTTGAGTCACCAGTCCACTGTTGTGGTCCATCTTTAGCCATTTGAGTCACAAGTCCACTGCCATGGTCCATCTGTAGCCGTTTGAGTAAGCAGTCCACTGTTGTGGTCCATCTGTAGCCATTTGAGTCACAAGTCCACAGTCCTAGTCCACTTGTTGCCATCTTAATCACCAGCCCATTGTATTGGTCTATCTATAGCCATTTGAGTCACCAGGTCCATATGTAGCCATTTGAGTCACCAGGTCCATATGTAGCCATTTGAGTCACCAGGTCCATATGTAGCCATTTGAGTCACCAGGTCCATATGTAGCCATTTGAGTTACCAGGTCCATATGTAGCCATTTGAGTTACAAGTCCACTGTCTTGGTCCATATATACCCGTTATGGTCCACCTGTAGCCATTTGAGTCACCAGTCCACTGTATTGGTCCATATGTAGCCATTTGGTTTACCAGTCCACTGTATTGGTCCATATGTAGCCATTTGGTTTACCAGTCCACTGTATTGGTCCATATGTAGCCATTTGAGTCACCAGGTCAATATGTAGCCATTTGAGTTACCAGGTCCATATGTAGCCATTTGAGTTACAAGTCCACTGTCTTGGTCCATATATACCCATTTGAGTAGCCAGTCCACCGTTATGGTCCACCTGTAGCCATTTGAGTCACCAGTCCACTGTATTGGTCCATATGTAGCCATTTGGTTTACCAGTCCACTGTATTGGTCCATATGTAGCCATTTGAGTCACCAGGTCCGTATGTAGCCATTTGAGTTACCAGGTCCATATGTAGCCATTTGAGTTACAAGTCCACTGTCTTGGTCCATATATACCCATTTGAGTAGCCAGTCCACCGTTATGGTCCACCTGTAGCCATTTGAGTCACCAGTCCACTGTATTGGTCCATATGTAGCCATTTGGTTTACCAGTCCACTGTATTGGTCCATATGTAGCCATTTGGCTTACCAGTCCACTGTTTAGAACCATATGTAGACATTTAAATCACCAGTCCACTGTCTAGGTCCATCTGTAGCCATTTGAGTCACCGATATTATTGTCTTGATCTTATTGTCTCCATTTATGTCACAAAGAAAACCAAGACATGCAACTGGTGTGTCATGGAAATAATGTCATCAGCAACATAACTTTTTCAATGGATCCTATTTAATGATGGATATTCCTGACGAGCTCATTATCTCGGTGGAAGTGATCCCTTTGTCACACTGTGACTGTCCATGTGATATTTTGCAACTTAGATTAATTCCTGTTAGTCACAGAAACATTGCATGTTTTTATGCTGACGTTGACATGTGTTGACAAGCCATGGATAGATGGACGTCAGTGTCTTTGTGACGTAGGAGCCGTGGCTGTGACGTCAGAACACTACCCGTTGAGATGGGACATTTTCTTATATGTTGACCTTTAGAAAGTGTCCCGTGTGAGCGCTGTCATTGGCCAGCTTCCAGAGTCCGGGGTGATGAACGACCTGATTTAGAGACAGGGTTATTGTTGAACTTTTAACTCAAAAGATCCAGTTTTGATGACATATTTTCCTAACATTGTTCTCCAGGATAAATCGCTGTAATTTTTCAGCAGATACACAGTCATCAGTTTAACTTCTTTGTGAAATATCAAGATTGCAGTTATGCAATGAGAGGAATTAACGCATTTTCATTCTTAGTATTCCATTTATTTTTTTATTTATTTATGACATAGCGAATGCAAAATATGCATTACAATGGTGTGACGTGTTTAATAATTTTTTTAAATAAGCTTAAGTTACACTACTTTGAGTTTGATAGGTACTTGTCCAAAGTAGCAGTAAAAGTTAGTGATATGAAGCTCTGTATCGTTTTATATAAAAAAACAATTAGTACATGTGTTTGCAATTTGAAATATACGGTATACAAGCGATGACATTTTGCTCAGTCTGGACGAATTCTCTTATTAGTTCACTGGTGTTTGAGATGATCTACTAGAGCTGCCTGATATCAACATGACGTTTGGGTCAATTGTATACATGATTTCGGGTTAATGTAACCATTATGTTAATTTAATTACAAACATGATTTAGGATGTTTCAATCTAAATATAGACTATGACTCAAGATTTTCAATAGTGTTTACAGTCTAAAAAAAACAGGCTACAATAAAATAATACGTGCACACATATACATAAAACTTAGTCACGTACATTCGGTCTGACAGAACCTTTGAATATGGCATCGTTAAAAATGAATAAACATTAATATATAACAGAGTAAAATAATATAAAATCACCCTTGACAACCACAGTCTTGTGGGCCTTCTCTGTGATACTGCGAAATGTGTCTGGATGTGTCCACGTGTTTTATAGCTGGATTCCTGTAGGTGGTCTTTGGCCTTTAAGTGGCTACATTTAGCTCAGCATGTATGTCTTGCTCCCGACTGTCCTATTAAATGTGCTAAACTCTATGACATCTGCGTAGGCTTTGTGTTTTTGCCACGTGCTTTGACGTTGGCGTTAGATGATGGGGAGCAATCGGTTATTTTGGACACCAGCTTGGCATGTGCACGCTTGATATCTTGTGACAGGGTGTTTGTGCACGCGCAGGGTGCGTGCGTGTGGGGCGGGGTGGGCGGGGCAGGGTGTGTGAGGGGGCAGTCTCACCAACTGATGAGAAGTTTCTTAAACATATGTTGCCGCCAAGAGAAGACGAGTTTAATTGTTCATGGTGTCGAGTCCTCTCTGGCCATTACTGGTAGAGACAGAATAGAGGTATGTAACTTTATCTGTTATTTTATTGTACGATGGCATTAATGTTGTGACAGGTTGGTTGTGTTTTTTTGATTTTTGTCATTGGTGTTTGTCCATTTTTTGGGCTGTGGGGCGGGGTGGGCCAGGGTGTGTGAGGGGGCATCTCACCAACTGATGAGAAGTTTCTTAAACTATGTTCCCAAGGGACGATTTAATTGTTCATGGTGTGAGTCCTCTCTGGCCTTTCTGTGGCTGATATGTACTTTCTGAATGAGGGCTTATGATTGAGTCAGTGGTTGTTTGATCTTTTGTTGTAATTTACAACAGTCATTATGTTGGATTGTACCAATTTTTTGGGTTTTGGATGAGCCTGTGAAGAACATGAGCCATGAGAGCTGATTAGTCCATTCGGGGAAATGAAGTCCTGGGGTAAAATGAGTCCGTTGGACTCTTGTTGTCCAAGAGGCTATATTAGTCATTGAACCTGTCTTTCTCCCACCACATTATGTTAGGACTGATGAGTCCGTGGGGCTGATGAGTCCGTGGGGCTGATGAGTCCATGGGGCTGATGAGTCCATGGGGCTGATGAGTCCGTGGGGCTGATGAGTCCTGGGGCTGATGAGTCCATGGCTGATGAGTCCATGGGCTGATGAGTCACTGATGGCATGAGTCCGTGGGCTGATGAGTCCATGGGGCTGATGAGTCCGTGGGGCTGATGAGTCCGTGGGGCTGATGAGTCCATGGGGCTGATGAGTCCGTGGGGCTGATGCAGGTCCGTGGGGCTGATGAGTCCATGGGCTGATGAGTCCATGGGGCTGATGAGTCCATGGGCTGATGAGTCCGTGGGGCTGATGAGTCCATGGGGCTGATGAGTCCGTGGGCTGATGAGTCCATGGGCTGATGAGTCCGTGGGGCTGATGAGTCCGATGGGGCTGATGAGTCCGTGGGCTGATGAGTCCATGGGGCTGATGAGTCCATGGGCTGATGAGTCCATGGGGCTGATGAGTCCGTGGGGCTGATGAGTCCGTGGGGCTGATGAGTCCGTGGGGCTGATGAGTCCATGGGGCTGATGAGTCCGTGGGCTGATGAGTCCGTGGGGCTGATGAGTCCGTGGGGCTGATGAGTCCATGGGGCTGATGAGTCCATGGGCTGATGAGTCCGTGGGGCTGATGAGTCCGTGGGGCTGATGAGTCCATGGGGCTGATGAGTCCATGGGGCTGATGAGTCCGTGGGGCTGATGAGTCCGTGGGGCTGATGAGTCCGTGGGGCTGATGAGTCCTGGGGCTGATGAGTCCATGGGGCTGATGAGTCCATGGGGCTGATGAGTCCGTGGGCTGATGAGTCCGTGGGGCTGATGAGTCCGTGGGGCTGATGAGTCCATGGGGCTGATGAGTCCATGGGGCTGATGAGTCCGTGGGGCTGATGAGTCCGTGGGGCTGATGAGTCCGTGGGGCTGATGAGTCCATGGGGCTGATGAGTCCATGGGGCTGATGAGTCCGTGGGCTGATGAGTCCGTGGGGCTGATGAGTCCATGGGGCTGATGAGTCCATGGGGCTGATGAGTCCGTGGGCTGATGAGTCCGTGGGGCTGATGAGTCCGTGGGGCTGATGAGTCCGTGGGGCTGATGAGTCCGTGGGGCTGATGAGTCCGTGGGCTGATGAGTCCGTGGGGCTGATGAGTCCGTGGGGCTGATGAGTCCGTGGGGCTGATGAGTCCATGGGGCTGATGAGTCCGTGGGGCTGATGAGTCCGTGGGGCTGATGAGTCCGTGGGCTGATGAGTCCGTGGGGCTGATGAGTCCATGGGGCTGATGAGTCCGTGGGGCTGATGAGTCCGTGGGGCTGATGAGTCCATGGGGCTGATGAGTCCATGGGGCTGATGAGTCCATGGGGCTGATGAGTCCGTGGGGCTGATGAGTCCATGGGGCTGATGAGTCCATGGGGCTGATGAGTCCATGGGGCTGATGAGTCCGTGGGGCTGATGAGTCCATGGGGCTGATGAGTCCATGGGGCTGATGAGTCCATGGGCTGATGAGTCCATGGGGCTGATGAGTCCGTGGGGCTGATGAGTCCATGGGGCTGATGAGTCCGTGGGCTGATGAGTCCATGGGGCTGATGAGTCCATGGGGCTGATGAGTCCATGGGGCTGATGAGTCCATGGGGCTGATGAGTCCGTGGGGCTGATGAGTCCATGGGGCTGATGAGTCCATGGGGCTGATGAGTCCGTGGGGCTGATGAGTCCATGGGCTGATGAGTCCGTGGGGCTGATGAGTCCATGGGGCTGATGAGTCCATGGGGCTGATGAGTCCATGGGGCTGATGAGTCCATGGGCTGATGAGTCCTGGGCATGATCCGTGGGGCTGATGAGTCCATGGGGCTGATGAGTCCGTGGGGCTGATGAGTCCATGGGCTGATGAGTCCATGGGGCTGATGAGTCCATGGGCTGATGAGTCCATGGGGCTGATGAGTCCATGGGGCTGATGAGTCCGTGGGGCTGATGAGTCCATGGGCTGATGAGTCCATGGGGCTGATGAGTCCATGGGCTGATGAGTCCATGGGGCTGATGAGTCCGTGGGGCTGATGAGTCCATGGGGCTGATGAGTCCATGGGGCTGATGAGTCCATGGGCTGATGAGTCCATGGGGCTGATGAGTCCGTGGGCTGATGAGTCCGATGGGGCTGATGAGTCCGTGGGGCTGATGAGTCCATGGGGCTGATGAGTCCATGGGGCTGATGAGTCCATGGGCTGATGAGTCCATGGGCTGATGAGTCCATGGGGCTGATGAGTCCGTGGGGCTGATGAGTCCATGGGGCTGATGAGTCCGTGGGGCTGATGAGTCCGTGGGCTGATGAGTGCTGATGAGTCCATGGGGCTGATGAGTCCATGGGGCTGATGAGTCCGTGGGGCTGATGAGTCCATGGGGCTGATGAGTCCATGGGGCTGATGAGTCCATGGGGCTGATGAGTCCATGGGGCTGATGAGTCCGTGGGGCTGATGAGTCCGTGGGGCTGATGAGTCCATGGGGCTGATGAGTCCATGGGGCTGATGAGTCCGTGGGGCTGATGAGTCCGTGGGGCTGATGAGTCCATGGGACTGATGAGTCCATGGGGCTGATGAGTCAAAGGGGCTGATGAGTCCATGGGACTGATGAGTCCGTGGGGCTGATGAGTCCATGGGACTGATGAGTCCATGGGGCTGATGAGTCAAAGGGGCTGATGAGTCCATGGGACTGATGAGTCCGTGGGGCTGATGAGTCCATGGGGCTGATGAGTCCGTGGGGCTGATGAGTCCGTGGGGCTGATGAGTCCATGGGGCTGATGAGTCCATGGGGCTGATGAGTCCATGGGCTGATGAGTCCGTGGGGCTGATGAGTCCGTGGGGCTGATGAGTCCGTGGGGCTGATGAGTCCGTGGGGCTGATGAGTCCGTGGGGCTGATGAGTCAAAGGGGCTGATGAGTCCATGGGGCTGATGAGTCCATGGGGCTGATGAGTCCGTGGGGCTGATGAGTCCGTGGTGCTGATGAGTCCGTGGGGCTGATGAGTCCATGGGGCTGATGAGTCCATGGGGCTGATGAGTCAAAGGGGCTGATGAGTCCGTGGGGCTGATGAGTCCATGGGGCTGATGAGTCAAAGGGGCTGATGAGTCCGTGGGGCTGATGAGTCAAAGGGGCTGAGGAGTCCATGGGGCTGATGAGTCCGTGGGGCTGATGAGTCAAAGGGGCTGATGAGTCCGTGGGGCTGATGAGTCAAAGGGGCTGAGGAGTCCATGGGGCTGATGAGTCAAAGGGGCTGATGAGTCCGTGGGGCTGATGAGTCCATGGGGCTGATGAGTCCATGTGGCTGATGAGTCCGTGGGGCTGATGAGTCCATGTGGCTGATGAGTCCGTGGGGCTGATGAGTCCATGGGGCTGAGGAGTCCATGTGGCTGATGAGTCCGTGGGGCTGATGAGTCCATGGGGCTGAGGAGTCCGTGGGGCTGATGAGTCCATGGGGCTGATGAGTCCGTGGGGCTGATGAGTCCATGGGGCTGATGAGTCTGTGGGGCTGATGAGTCCGTGGGGCTGATGAGTCCGTGGGGCTGATGAGACTCTGTGAGGCTGATGGGTCCATGGGGCTGATGAGTCCATCGGGCTGATGAGTCCATGGGGCTGATGAGTCCATGGGGCTGATGAATCCATGGGTTTGATGAATTACCTGGATTTTTTCTTTTTTTGACGTAAACATAAAGTAGAAGTAGGTTCTAAATGTTTTGCCTGTCTTGAATTACTCAAGTTTGCCTCTAGTGCGAGTGGCTTGTGTGAAGCCAGTCACATAAATCACAGCCATTATTGGTCTGCATATGTTGTTTTCAATGACAAAGTAGCATCCTTTGACCCATTTAGTTAATTTAATCCATTAATCCATTCGATGTGTTTACCAACCAGCTGAGCCAATGGTAGTAATTGATGTTGACCCTTATATGTGTTAATCTTGCAGCCAGCTGGATCCCTCTATATTCCACCCTTCATAATTATTGAAATTACTCGTGTTTGCCAGCATAGCTTTATATAGAGACATGTCCACCTGTCATTTGGACAGGTAAACCCCGTTATGGACGCATGACATGTCAGACAGTTCTGTGTTCCTCTTGGGAATCTTGATAGCCTTGACAATGAAATATTACTTGGATACTTTTTAGAAAGTATTCATGTCTTTGGAACTAGTCTGACAGTGGAATATCCAACGTTATAATATGTCACAGAACACAGCTGGATACTGCTTGACCTATGGTGGGAGTGTTTTGTCTGACTAACTCTACTACAGCTACTGAGTATGGAGTAGGTGAATTGGGCAAATATTATCCAGATGTGTAAATAGTTGGAACTATCAATGCCAGTGTTGACATTTCAAAGTTTCAACTTGCCACTGTTGCCATGGCGACTGGGTAAACAATACCGGCCGGTGACATCAGCGTACGTCAGCGAGGTGACATGTCGGGCTGATGACACAGTTATTGAGGCATCCTGTCGGATGGCAGTGACCTGGAGGTGACATAACCTTGTATAAATAACACTTTTGCGGAAAAAATGGCTGTGACAACAATGAGACAGATGCAGGCAGGCCATAAGGTGTGTGTCACACTGCAGAGTGGGGGGACGTTTCTTACCAAGGCGCATGACTTCGTCAGAATACAGTGAGTGGGGCTTGCCAGGGGCAAGAAGTTATTTATCTTGTTATCAGTGCATGCAGATAATACAAGCAACGTAAATACATGTCAAGGAGCGGCAGTAAATACATGTCAACGAGCGGCGCATTATGAATGGTTTTGATTTGTGGGCCACAAAACAAACGGCCATGGCTGCTACAGTTAGGTACGCGACTTCATTGCAGCATTCAAGAACTATGAATGTGGAATCAGTCGGCACTTCTGCAACATTACGTGGGCTACCAGAGGGCTGGTTTTGAATTACCAATGTGTAGTGTGTAGGTGGGTGTTGCTTTTGTTATGACAGGAAATTGTTGACAGTTGGTGTGTTGGTTCAAGGAATGTACACATGCAGACCTTTAACGTCTCCTTGTAACTGTGGCAGTGTTTGTACCTGGCCAATGCAGAGAGGTGTGGTTGTAGCAGCACTGGGGACGAGGTGGGTGTGGGTGAGACAAAAGGGTAGTAGTGTAGACAGTATTATATGTATAGAAAGGTAAGCTCTTATATATATAGTGCAGTATCCAATCCCCTGAATTGCTCAAAGCGCTTTACACTTTACTTCACTGACAGACCTGTTCAATCAGACGCCGTCTCAACTTCTCTGGGAAACATCCAGCCATATGCTGCAATTAATACACGAAGACTGCTCGTACACATATCCACCACTGTCTATAGCCAGGTACTCATTTATACAGCTGAGTGAACTGGAGCAATGTAGAGTGACAAATTTGCCCAAGGTATTACAACTGTAGCACATGATTCAAACCCGGGTTCTCGAGAGTCTGAAGCTCTACCCTTGACCCACTGTGTTCTACTATATGTGTAGGAGTTCTGAGTTGAATGCTTGTTCTGATTAGACGATGGGTGGTTATGAATATGTGTTGCTGAGACTTAACCTAATGCTAGTCATTGCAGTAACCCTGCTGTGGGGCAGTGATTCAATGATTCAGACCTTTCGTGCAATGCCAGATAAGCTAGTTGACTAAACGTAATATTATTATCAGAAAAATCTCAAAGTGAAAATCGTTGGTGGCATAAAATCACCCTGGGGTATACCTGCATGCCTCGCTATTGACCCTCCACTAAGTATCAGATTAGAAATGTGGGTAACCTGTATATTGAGCGTTATTATGTGCATTATTATGATAATAACATTTTACCGCCTACTTTAATTAGCTTCTTTGTGAAGCCAGGTACGTATCATATTTCTGAGTGACTGTTGGACTACAGACTTTATCAGCCATTGTTCGATTATGACCCTGTTGGCACTTGTGACGTCTGATCGATGTGTCCAGATGGTGATATTGTAACACTGTATTACATTGAGGAAGTGGGATGGTTTCTCCTGGATTAGCTGATGTGGATCTACCTTGGCCAGGTGGATCACTTTCCCCATGACCAGGTTTTAATAGTCACCTGTACAGTTCACATTCACTGCTGTGGCCCAGACACCTGAGACTTATTCGTGTCGTTCCGCAAGACTACACACGTTTCTGTTCCATTACATCTCATTACACCTTTCTTGATGATGTAATTGTACTCTGATAACTGGCAGTAATAACTACCAAATTGTAATAGAAATAAGCTACGTTACACTGTACGTGTTTGAAATCAACTGTTCGCTAGGACATGTTCTACTTTATGGATATGGGTAAAGATGCTCCACCTTCCTCTACCAATCTTAGGGGTGTGGGTAATATGTCCTGCCCTCCCCTACTAATCTTAGGGGTGTGGGTAATACGTACCACCCTCCCCTGCCAATCTTAGGGGTGTAGATAATAGGTACCACCCTCCCCTGCCAATCTTAGGGGTGTAGATAATATGTACCACCCTCCCCTACCAGTCTTAGGGGTGTGGGTAATATGTTAGGTCCACCACATGTTCTGCCCTCCTTTATCAATTTTAGGGGTATGGGTAATATGTTCTGCCCCCCCCCCCGACCTATCTTAGTGGTGTGGGTAATATGTACCATCGTCCCCTACCAATCTTAGTGGTGTGGGTAATGTTCCGAGGATCTTTGGACATTTATGGGTTTTACAATGAATCATTCTTCATTTTTGTGTTTTGAAGCATACACAGTACAGTCCCACTGCTTGCGGTTTTTATTTGTGATGGTGTGTTTCAAGACATTGGCACATAAAATTAATGTGTGAGATTTTATGCCAAATTTGGTTACATCACAGACAATTATGTCTTTATTTTTTCTGTATGACCCCTCCTTCTCCGGTTAGCTTGCCCACTTGCAAATGTTCCTCGGAAGTGACTTGTCTCCTGTCACAGGCCTGATCTCAGGGTATGTGTAATGTGTTCCACCCTTCCCTACAAATCTTCATTCATGAATCTGAAGTTTGATCACAGTTCATAATTCTTGGTCAAACAATAGATGTAAGAGCATGGGTTTTGTGTGTGACAGCTTATCAGTGGACAAGCAGTTGACATGTTTATTGATGTATATAGATTAACCAGGAAGTGTGATAGGACTAGAGATCTAAAGATTATGACTGATGTGGTTATCGTGATATTGGTTACCCTATGCATTATGTATGTACAGCTTATGTAGATTAGAGAGTACAGTAGTGTGTTGGGGTAAACGGTAAACATTGGGCTTCTTATTGAAAATACCCTGAATTCTCCCTGGCCCTCTCCCTGGTATATTTGTAGGCTCGGCGCACGCGCTGCTGCTCGCACCACGCTCAAGCCTACTTAAAAGGATATATAGACCACTGTAAAGCAAGTTTAAAATATAAAATGTGTTTATTACAGTTTAACTACTAAAATAATACAAAATGTTTCTTAATAAATCTTGGTCTCACTTCGTGACCGCAATACCAAATACAATCGTCTTTAAGTCCATACAAATCCACATACAAGTTACTCCTGTAGACAACAATACTGTAGATTACATGAATGTCTCCACCGACGACTGACTACGCCGACGACTGTAGACTAAACGATTGCCTACGCCGACGACTGTAGACTAAACGATTGCCTACGCCGACGACTGTAGACTAAACGATTGCCTACGCCGACGACTGTAGACTAAACGATTGCCTACGCCGACGACTGGTCACTTTGCAACACCACAAGGGCATGCTGACTGTAGACGCTACATAACGACATCCATGATGAAGCTTGGAGGAATGATCCAAACTCCAAAATGTTCCTCCTTTTATACTAACAGTCGGTGGCCGGCATGGGGGCAGTAGCTTCCTGCTATGTCATGAGTTTCGAAGAAGCATGAATAGGATGCGGGGGCCTGTGTTGTTTAGGGGTGACAGTGTGAATCTTCCGAGAAGTGATACCAGGATATGATGGCAGGTGTGTCATGTCTCCGGGTTCTGGGATCAGGATGTGGAAAAGGATTTGTGGAGGAAGCGTTCCCTACGCGCAGACCATTGACTCACCAATTGCCCAATCCTCAGATACAATTACACAACAATATCAATATGAAGTTAACATGATGTTCAAACTGTTACAAATGTTCAGTGACCATGTCACATATTTCTATAGGTTTACTGGTATGTCCATGAACAGAAGTCTTCATGTAATTTCATAATTATACCGACTCATTAGTATGGTTATTAATATGTTATAGCCTTTTTAGCCTTTTAGGTAATACCATAATGACATAATGACAGTATACACTTCTTTTTTTACAAAAGTGCAACATTACACCAGACTAGAAGTACCAATATATACACTGTAAAATATATACACTGTAAGTACAGTTGTAGGTATATTATAATAATAACATTGTTGTTTACAACATCATGGTGATAATAACGGGCCATGCAGTTTAGGTAATTACATGCATAAACATTATATGTACAATTTTGCCGTCAGTACAATAAGGTCACATCAAACAAAAGCTGCACTGTTCTGAGAATCATTAATTATCAGCACGTTAATAAAGAAAAATCTCAAGTACACCATTCTGAGAACTGTAATAACCAGCAGCATTTACATTCAATATACAAGTGGGAATGAATGGTAAATAGTATAATATATGTGTGACTATCTATAAAGTGAGGTCATTATTTTCTTATACGTATCAGCCATGGGGTTGCTGTGGCATAGTGAGTGAGTTACATTGACAGGAACTTGGCAGAATTAGTAGCCTGGAAAAAGGGCTGGAATGTGTAAACAAACCAAATGCACTGAACTTCTAAGGAACTCATAATAAAACTTGGCCATCCTGGTGCAAACTGTGCTAACAGAGTTTTTAGAATCTGACGTTTTGTTTACAGCAGAAGCATTTCAGAGGTGGAATATTCATATTTCAGTTACTCTTTTGTGCTTATTAAATGTGTTATTGCAAAAGTAACAGTGTCAGAAACTACACACACGTGCTTTGTAAAGACTTATTTTCATGCAATCAAATTTATAATAAAACTGGCATTTGGTATGACGTAAATTTCTGTTCAGAGTCATTAATTGTGTAATTATGCCAGTTATCTAAATTTAAATTGCGATTACATGTTAAGATATTCTTTATGATAGAAATGTATACTTTTTTCTGGATTTGCTTACTAATTTTTTCCTTTTGCAGGTAATTGTCCCTGCTTATATCCCAGACTTAAATATCCTGACGAATGGTAGTACTATTTTGGCATTCTGCCAAGTTCAAAACCCCTTAGGAAGTTCACATTGAAATTATCTCCCCAAGCAATGTAAATAGGAAAACAAAATGAACGGTGCTACTGCACATTATAACCATACTGCCCCCTGTGTGCTGAGGGGAATACCCCTAGTCATGGCTTAATGGTAGGGGAATCTCCCTCGTATTGAAAATAGAAGTCAGTGTCATATATCATGCACATAACCATATCCGTGCTGTTTCAAGGGGATTCCCATGTGATATTGTCATAGGCAGGTAGATGAATGGATGTATAGCAAAGCCTGCCGCATTAATACTGGTTAGAGACGTAAGACCACATTTGAGTTCCCTGTAGGCAGGTGGCTGTTATAACGTTTCCTTCAATGCCTGCCAGGTTTTTCCTACTAGGGCATTCACATTTTCAGACATTAATTAGCCTTCATACACACATGTGCTGTATAAAACTCATGAAATTCAAGTACTTCATTCTTCCACAATCAATTCTTTAATTTAAATGGTTTTAAAGGGTGAATAATGTAATATTTTATGATGGCATGCTCTATTAAGTGCAGGACAAAACCCAAAAGGCAAAACCCCAAAAGCTGTTAATATTCTCTCACAACTGTTACTTCACTTATGTCCTCGTGGTGTGCGTTGATCTACGGCAACATTCCGCATTCTCAGTTCTTTATATGCCACGTCTTATCTGAAAATCAGTCAAACAAAAAGCTGAACAACAGTTGAGAATTTGGCAAATACCCAAAGTAAATTAATGGACCATCTTTCAGAAGTTGAAAGATAACATTTTATAACAAGGCCTTATAATTTAGAAAATTACTTTACTTTTGTTGCCACGCAGGGATTCAAATAGTGCACTTATATAATTATTACCTATCTTAAAGTATCATTTGACTGGTCAGTAACTGATTAGTTGAATAGAACAATTCTTCAAATTAGTTAACTGTAATGGTCTACATATCGACATAATTCTGGCCTGGGTGACAGGGGCTATTATATAAATGATAAAACATGTTTTTGACATGCATCTTTCTCTCTGTAATGTGTTCTGGTTACGAGACTTGTCAAATATACATGAATTAAATCAACCATATATTGACATTTGGTTGAATATTTACCAGAAGGCACAACAATTATTTATTGATCATGCCGACCATGTGACTGCGCTATAACAGGGAACCTGTCAGGTACAGCGTTTGTTACCCGACTCAAACTTGTAACTTGTGTCATCCAGCAGGTCCTCATTGTCCAGGCAACACAATTCTTAATTGAATTAAGCCCTGCTATTGTCTATAAGGAGGGATGGAGGGATGAGTGACCTGTTGTTTACCCTGCTAGGCAGGTCACACTGACTGGTTGTTTGGGTCGGTGTGACATGTCATCGTTTAGGCAACTTCAACAGAACCAGGTGGTGAATAATGCAGTCATGTATTGATGATAACGTCAATAATAATTACCAAAATAACATTTTGTCAATTTGGAGAAGATTTTTATTTTATTTCCCCAAATATCAAATCGTTTCGCCTATGGCGCAATTGGCGATCGACAGCGCTAGCCTAGATTATGTAATGACTGTACACAACACAATATTCGAGACACCACAGTGACTTGCTCTAACAAACTCAATGTGAAATTGCTGTTGTGTATATTTGTGCGTGTATGTGTGTGTGCGCGCGCACGTGTGTGCATGTGTGCGTGTATGTGTGTCTGTGTCTGTGTGTAGGTGTACATGCATGCATTTATGTATGTATTTATGTATGAATACAATGAGAAAGTCTAGTCACTCTTAGGCTGAGAATTGGGGTTGTCCATATTTGCAATAAGCGGTTTAATAAGGCTTAACAAAATTTAACAAGATTGCCATCTAGAGGTAAGCTCCAGATGGCATGTGAACAAGGAAGCCTAAATTCAACTAAAAATAATATTATTTATTATAACATTTTACATGAATTAGTATCATACATAAAATTATGAAATTTTTAAATTCTAAGATGCCACAAAAATGCTTGGTTGAGGTTCTGTCCTTGCACCATTCTGTGGCAACCAGTATTCAGTTTGTAAATAGCAACATTAAAAAGAAATTACTGTTTACATACAAAAGGACATTTAAATCTCTGAGAAAAGATTGAGCAGAGTGTGTGAAATGTTATCAGGACCCACCCAGTGGTTGACACATGCTTTCTGTGTTGTTAGGACATTTTTTCAATTGTCTAATACAATGCTTCCATGCATGGCTTAATTGGAATGTTGGAAACTATCAATTTGTGAAGCCAAGCGCTTCCAATGCTTGTACAAAATCATAGCGTTCCTTTTCATAGTCACATTACCCACATTCAAGTGTTGTAACTAAATTCCCACGGATATTGCATATAGGCAAACATTGCACACAAATAGACATGACATGGGATCCAGTTTATATATGGTTAATACATTAGAAGACACTGTAAAACTGAATAATTTTGGCAATTGATCAGCTAAGCAAATTGACATAATATTATAGCCCTACTCTGGAGACAAACAGGCAACTTGAGTGGGTGTCATGTGATAAATTATGACAAGGACTGGTATTGGAAGCAAATATATGCTATGCCACATACTGTGCTATCTGGGATTTGGGCCTACAAAAGCCAGTCAAGCTTCATACCTCAGGTGCTTCAGCTATACAAGGTCATTTTGAACCAGACCCATTGAGAAAGTGGCACAGGTTATACAAATGGCACAGCTTATACAAATCACCTGTTGAAAATAGCATTTTACCTACGATTGTCAGCCGTGCGTCGTGACGTGCTGCTTACTAATCAGTGGACTAGATATGTGCGTCATCTTTCAGGGATTAGCTTGCTGCTTGCCTCCTTGACCAAGTGGCTGAGTATAATGGTCAACATGAAGTGTCCACTACCTTGTGTGTGACCATGCATGGCCAAAGGAGCTGGACACCACAAGTGATAGGTGTAAACTCATTAGTGCTTGCATGTTTACCTGGCGCTAGCCTGGTATGTTTGAGGACAAGATGACAGTGCTTAATAAGTGCGTTGTTATTGAACTTGATTGAGTTAGGGTACGTTGTGTTAATTCTATATTCAGGTAGGGTCAGTATTTCACTGAGTCTGTCATTAAATATTCAGAAATATGCTAACATTACTAAACATGTTATATTGATGGTGGTGGCAATGGCCACTGTAACAGCCATCAATGCAAGGTTATATCAGTGATGTTGATGTCACCCACTCTGGGTTTGCAACATTGTTGGTGGAATCCAGTCTAGATTTATGTGTAGTCGGGTTATAACACTGATGTTGATGGAATGAACCCTTGGTTTATGTATATATTGTAGCCATGTACACTGTAGCATCATTTGAAGAAAGGTAACGACTAACTAACTTTTCAATTTTTTTACTTCTTAAATAAGTGCATTATTATAAAATAAATATTGGTGTGTCTTGGGCATTAGCTGTATAATTTCTATTGGGAATTTTGGTGGTAAAATAGTTTGTGTCAAATTTAGTTAGATAACCAACCAAAATGTGTCTACTTGACCAAGTTCTAATTGCATGTTGTATGCATAATGTCCAGCGTTATCAAGTTCTATAACACACAAGGCTGAAAGGGGATTTTAGTTGTGGGGCCAATCGTAAGTTTTTATTCGTCATAGGAAATGACTCAGTAGGAAGTCCAAGAATACTGACCCTACTTAGGAAGGAAGAGGCTGTATATTAAACAATGTTTATATGTATTTACCTTGTATTTACCTATATGTATGTGTATGCTTGGATGAGATTTATTTATACAACAAGATAAGATTTATTTGTAAAGTAATTTGTTGTACAATACCCAACAAACATTGTTTATGAAATATATAAATGTCATCAAAATAAAACAAATTATAAATGCAATGAATAAGGAATTCACTCTGTTCATTGTTCAATACCATTTATGAATGGTAGATTGTTTGTAAATGAATAATGTTGACTATATATTGTTCGCCATCTTTCATTTAATAATAATCCTTGTCATATGGTAAGCCTGAAGCAACGTTACACTGATGATTTTTTCAAATTTTAAACATGGAATTCACTTTATAAATAACCACTAATGACTCGTATTTTATAGACACTTATTGGGATTAAGTATAACCAATTCTGAACATTTTCTGCTAATAATTATGTATGGGAACAAGCCAGTATTTCGTTATGACACTAAGTAATCATCCAAGAATTCTGGCTTTCTCCTATTACTCCATTTCCATTGGAAAATATTGTATGTAAATAAAACCTAGTTGGCATGAATTTGGCATACCTACATGGCTGTATTTCTAAAGGCAGTGGTTTTAGGCCTTGATTTAGAAAATGAAACCACCTTATTGGGAATTTTTTCAAATTTTTTGTATAACCACACGACACAGCGATTGCTATTTAATGTAAGACCATTGGTGTTAAATACTGTTATGGCATCGATTAGTCATATGCAGGTGCGTGTTACAAGCAGTATAATCTACAGTAATTATCTTATGATAATAACATTTCCTTCTTACACTCAAGACAATTGTTTGACTGATTTTCAGATAAGACGTGGCATATAAAGAACTGAGAATGCGGAACGTTGTCGTAGATCAACGCACACCACGAGGACATAACAGCGAGTACAGAAGCTAAACATGGAAAATGGTGGGCAGTTTCAAAAACATTCTGAGGCGTGAGATCAACTGACTGTTTATGCAACTAAATGAACACAAGTGGCCGTGCGTGGGAAACAACAAGAGCAGCAGACGACCGCACCAGGAAGTGAAGTTGGGCCTGACACCCAGGCAGACACTTAGCTATAATAAGACCAGGACTGCCACACAGGAACTAGTTGCCATCTGATGTATTCAATCCGGCATCCACGTTGAATGGCGGACTGGTCATTGAATGGACCTTGGTCAGTGACAGATGGACATGGACTTAGACGATGATGTCACACCATGTGATTGGTCAACGAGTGGTCAGCGTGTGTACCAGGAGCGTGCGCCTGTGCTACTGACCTCCATGGCACCAGTAGAAGGCGTAACCCCACTTACCAGTGAAAACCCCGATACAAACAGCTGTGGGTTTAAACTCTACCACGACAACATGACTGAATCCACAGGCTATCTGTGTCGAAGCTGGCCAAGCAACGTTGACCTTGACAACAAGGTCACATGGCTCAGCCCGGTCCTGTCCGGTCGCAAAAAACCCGCAGTGAGTCGTTCCAGTAGCTGTGGGGAGTTGGTCGCCAATGGCAACCAGAAGTGCTGTGCCCGGCGATCACGACGATCGGGCGTCGTCGAGCGCCCCGTTGCCACGGGAAACCATCTTGCTATCGAGTCATTTGGTAGTGCTGCTGTTCACTCACGGCCAACAAGTTTGACCCTCAATGTCCATCGAGGTTTCTCCCTCCTGCCTCTGTCCAGCTACAGCCCGGTCAGCACGTCCAGCCATTTGTCCAGTGACTCCGCCATGGATATGAATACTCAGTTTTCCGAGGACGAACATTCTGATGTGACCTCGCCGCCTCATGACGTCATGAGGGCAGACTTTGCAGCGAGTGATGCTGACCAGTCACGTGACCTGGAGTATAGTGGACCCCCTCTTAATACGAGTGACTACAGCTGGAGTGACAGCGCGTCCAGAAAGACCAGCTCGTCGAGTGGCGACCGATTAGAGACACTGTCACCACCTGCCGTTGTCATCAGTGACCACAGTTTTGACTGTCCCTGGTCACCTGAGATGAACAGTGATTATGAGTCTGGGGACATTGACACGTTGTCATTATCATATGACTTGAATAGTTCATCAACGATTGAACTGCCGTTTCAGCGGCGGGCATCGCTGACATCTAGTTATGGTTCGGGATCGTCGATGAAGTCACTGCTGTCTGATTCGTCGCTGTCGGTTGATGATGACGGAGATGTGAGTATGCTTTTTGTTATGTCGGTTGATGAGGGAGATATGAGTATATGTTTTTTGTTCTATGATGCTGTCGTTTGATTGAAAAGGCAGATGTGATTATATTACTTGATCTATGTCACTATCAGTTGATGACAAGGGAGATGTGAGTATTCTATTTGTTCTGTGTCATTATTGGTTGATGATTAGGAGATGTGAGTATATTTTTGTTCTGTGTGCTATTGGATGATGACGAGGGGGATGTGAGTGTGTATTTTCTTCTGTGCCGATGTCGATTTACCACTGTGGACAGTAGCCAATTAATCTGATTAATCGGAGCAGATCACTTAGCCTTTATGTCTGAAAAATAATTGTATTGTATAATCGTATAATCCCTTTTCTTAATGTTCTCTCAGTTGAATTTAAAAGATAAGTACCCGGTAGGCGTATATACAATTTAAACAAATATAACACATTGCAACGATCTACGCACCGAAACCGTAAAATAATAAGACATGAAATTTCATAATTTTTTATAATTTTTTTAATTTGTGTATGTTATTATAAATGTTTAAAATTATGCTGAGATTGGGTCTGAGTCACGGCTTTATGCAGGAACAAATTATTGCCAGTCACACGTTTTGGTGGACACATGAATGTTAAGTGTTAAGCCAGTTTACAAACTTTAAATGTGTCAGATGACCTAAAATGGACTACAACCACATATGTGACACCATTTACACTCACTTTTGAGGTATAACTGACAATATCTATGGTTTCAGGGAAGACCTTTTTTGTGCTTCATATTTCTACCCATCCACAACGGTTTTTATCCGTCCAAATAAAGGGTGGACGGATCTTGATTATTTTGGGAAAAAACATATTGTTTCTTGATTATATGTAAATATCTTCCTCATTCTATCAAATCAATACTCCACACACACACGCGCGCATGCACGCACGCACACACACACACACACACACACATATTTGGTGGGTTGCACCACAAATCTAAATAATCGTGGACACCCTGGAGAAAAAACTTAAGACATGTTCCATGTGCAATTGTCCAGCATCTTGGGTGGTCTGTAGGCTCTGTTTTGTAATCTTGTTACAACTTTAGAATACAGTCTGTCAGCTGGCCAACCAGCCTTGAAATTGTCCTATGTATCCCATTCAAGTTGGCTGAAAATGAAGTGTGAAGACGTCACTCATGTATGAGTCCACAAATTACACCCGTTGTTTTTTGCATGTTTACAGCTCTGTGACTTGATTAACTAGTCAAATAAAGCATGGCCCAGTTGTACAGTAATTAACCACAACTCTAGGCTTTATAATAGATCTAGCAGAGTATATATCAATTTGTTTCAGGGTGAATGACAGCTAATGTAGCCTGTGTCGTTTCGTCATATACAAAAACAATTAATGAATAAGCACTTGAGATACATTGTATATCCTTAAAACAAGTATGTGTTATGTGTAGAAATTGTCGTAAATGCCACAGTACTAGTTAGTTAGAGATCTGATGGACTACTCAATATCAATCTGTATCAAGCCTGCAGTGACAGTAGATCAAAAGTTCTACCTAGATATCTGCAGATTTTGCTGTGCTCACTGGTCAAGTATTCTTTGACCACATGGCAGACATGGATGCATGGATGGCTGGTAACTTCAACCTAATCCCTCCTTGCTTCACTGAGTTACTTGCCAGTCACTTCCATTAAAATGTACTACTTTATTGGAGAGCACATGATTGACAACGTCACGCTGTTAGAATGGATAATGCACACCATCATTGCTGTCATTCCAGAACCAGTATCCTCTCGTGCATTAGTTGCTGGGATTAGACGTATCCTACTACTGGTATACAGAACACCTGCTAGAATTACACTTCAATATTTCACAATGCATTGTACACTGGGCGGTGACAATGTGTCATGGCCTAATGAATGTGGGTAGAATTTCCATTGGCATTGAAAGGTTGGCTTGGCGTAAATATCTGAAAAAGACTGACTAGTTCGATTAGACCTCACAAGATCATAACATTGTAACCACAACGTATACAGACTAGTCAACTAATAGAACCTTGCTGACTGCTGGAAACAACAAGCATTCAATAAGGACTCCCATTCCTATAAAAATCCTGAATTACTCTGAATCAGAAATTTTGTAGTTTGAATGAAAACATGAGTGTAAATGAGAACTTGCGTTTCTCTCAATAAGAATATGGATTCCTCTGAATGAGAACACTGAGGTATCTGAGTTGAGTGAGAACACAGGTCTCTGAGTTGAATGAGAACACAGGTCTCTGAGTTGAATGAGAAGACAGATCTCTGAGTTGAATGATAAGACAGATCTCTGAGTTGAATGAGAAGACAGATCTCTGAGTTGAATGATAAGACAGATCTCTGAGTTGAATGAGAACGCAGGTCTCTGAGTTGAGTGAGAACACAGGTCTCTGAGTTGAGTGAGAACACAGGTCTCTGAGTTGAATGAGAAGACAGGTCTCTGAGTTGAGTGAGAAGACAGGTCTCTGAGTTGAGTGAGAACACAGGTCTCTGAGTTGAGTGAGAACACAGGTCTCTGAGTTGAGTGAGAAGACAGGTCTCTGAGTTGAATGAGAAGACAGGTCTCTGAGTTGAATGAGAACACAGATCTCTGAGTTGAATGAGAACACAGGTCTCTGAGTTGAATGAGAACACAGGTCTCTGAGTTGAATGAGAACACAGGTCTCTGAGTTGAGTGAGAACACAGGTCTCTGAGTTGAATGAGAACACAGGTCTCTGAGTTGAATGAGAACACAGGTCTCTGAGTTGAATGAGAACACAGGTCTCTGAGTTGAATGAGAAGACAGGTCTCTGAGTTGAATGAGAAGACAGGTCTCTGAGTTGAGTGAGAACACAGCTCTCTGAGTTGAGTGAGAAGACAGGTCTCTGAGTTGAGTGAGAAGACAGGTCTCTGAGTTGAATGAGAACACAGGTCTCTGAGTTGAATGAGAAGACAGGTCTCTGAGTTGAATGAGAAGACAGGTCTCTGAGTTGAGTGAGAACACAGCTTTCTGAGTTGAGTGAGAAGACAGGTCTCTGAGTTGAGTGAGAAGACAAGTCTCTGAGTTGAATGAGAACACAGGTCTCTGAGTTGAATGAGAAGACACGTCTCTGAGTTGAGTGAGAAGACAGGTCTCTGAGTTGAGTGAGAAGACAGGTCTCTGAGTTGAATGAGAACACAGCTCTCTGAGTTGAGTGAGAAGACAGGTCTCTGAGTTGAGTGAGAAGACAGGTCTCTGAGTTGAATGAGAACACAGGTCTCTGAGTTGAATGAGAAGACAGGTCTCTGAGTTGAATGAGAAGACAGGTCTCTGAGTTGAGTGAGAACACAGCTCTCTGAGTTGAGTGAGAAGACAGGTCTCTGAGTTGAGTGAGAAGACAAGTCTCTGAGTTGAATGAGAACACAGGTCTCTGAGTTGAATGAGAAGACACGTCTCTGAGTTGAGTGAGAAGACAGGTCTCTGAGTTGAGTGAGAAGACAGGTCTCTGAGTTGAATGAGAACACAGCTCTCTGAGTTGAATGAGAAGACAGGTCTCTGAGTTGAATGAGAAGACAGGTCTCTGAGTTGAGTGAGAACACAGCTCTCTGAGTTGAGTGAGAAGACAGGTCTCTGAGTTGAGTGAGAAGACAGGTCTCTGAGTTGAGTGAGAAGACAGGTCTCTGAGTTGAATGAGAACACAGCTCTCTGAGTTGAATGAGAAGACAGGTCTCTGAGTTGAGTGTGATCACAGGTCTCTTAGTTGAAAGAGAACTCAGGTCCCTGTAACCAGCCAGGTATGACCGTATGGCTGTCAGTGTCAGTGTCACATGTTGTTGTGACAGACTTATCCATCAGAGGGCGTTACCTGTTCTGAACATCTTCACGAGGCCACGTTTAGTTGTTTTTTTGCCCAGTTAATTCTGTGTTGCCGTTTGTGTTATGTAGTGTAATGTGTTGGGAGTATAGTTAGTTGCCAGGACAGTCAGTGTCCTTCAGAGACTGCAACCCTAGTAGACGACTAGATGTTACCTCGGCTGCAAGTCACGGCAGGGGCCTGATTAATGATGCGTCTTAGAAGGGCACAGGACTCTGCCTTATACAGACTGATGTACCTTACTAAACAGGCATTCACAGAGATACATTAGCCATGTAAACTAGAACTACTGTGTTGAGTGCATAGAAAGTACAGTACCTTGTCACTGTGTAGCAAGCGACTACGTAACAATTTCATGAATTGTTATTTCATCTCGGGGGTTTCTTTCTAGAATCTGTTCTGTAATGGTCAAGGAACATTGGTAAAGTACCGGGGTAGGCCATGGTCCAGTTTTGTAGCTGTGGAAGGGGTCAGCCTTCAACTTTGGCTGCTTGTTAGAATAGTAAAACAGGGTGGATTTGTCTGGTAACAGTACAACATAATTGTATAGGCTATCTTAGGTATAGAGGCATAACACATAAACCCCACTGTTTTCTTGGCATGACTTTAGAGGGGCTTTCAAAGGGATACTTAGGAGGAGGCTTTGGTTGTGACCCATGTATGCAGGTTCCTGGTAGAGTAGATGGTCATTTTTGTTTCAGAATGTAAATGAGACGTGTATGTATAATTACAGGTACATATATAATTATATAATTATCAATTTGTGCATGTACATGTATGTATTCATGCATGCAGTATGTTTTTGCTGTATGTGGAAAGACATTCCTTTTAAGGAAAATGAGTACAAAAATGGGGAAGTGACCACAACTGTACAGTGAATGATGATGTCATGTAAAGGTTGATGGTTGCCTTTTAACAACAACAAAAACAGTTTACACAGTTGGAATGATGATACGATTGTTGAAACGTAATTTATATACAGTGAATGGTGGAGTGAAGTGATAATAGATCGAAGCCAGCAGTCAACCCACTGGCTTTGTGCACAATGAGTTAGTGATGCGAGTGATCACTAGGGGCAGCACAGTTTGTTATTCTTCACCAGCATAGCATGGGACAGATACAGTTAGCTTTCCTGTTGTGTTTCACATAATATTCGTGGTTTGTATTTAATCATATTAACATTATTTGAAAGACATCTTTTATGGAAAATTGGTGCGACAGATTTGGCATATTTGTATTTCACGTGGCTCATGTGGGTGCATAAAAAATTATATTTTGTTCAATATTGATGGACACCATACAATGCATGAATGTATTCTAAGAGCTGGTGATGTGTGGTTAGTATGTTGATATACAGTTTATATACTTGTTCTCAGACACAGTTTTTGTATAATCTGAAAGCGTAATCATTATTGCCACCAGTGGAAACTCAACACTGGTCTCTGGCCCAGTCACTAGACACAGCACTGGAGATTCACTCTCCTCTATTGGTTCAGTAGCCACTAGGGGGCAGCACCAGTTTGTTTTCCTCCAGTCTGTGAATGTTATCATTAGTTGTCTTGCTAGTCTCAGACCACTTGATCCCCATGTCATTCACACATTGATCCACCCCCTGGCTGCTGATAACACACAGAATCCTGAAATCTGTGGCACTCATCTCTTCATTTTTGTACGACTGTTTTGGTGAAAGTCTTTGGCAGTACATATGACAAGCAAGAATAAACAAATTGAGTGTTGCTGTTCCTATAGTTTTCTAGCTATGGTAGTTTGATATTTGCTGACTCTGCTTAAAAATAATTAACTTATTCATATGTCACTGGTTAAAATATCTAAGTAATTTCAACATGTGTTAACTGGTGCACGTGCAGTACGATTCATTTTAAATCCAACATTACAAACTGTAGTAGCTTGGAAACTATTACAGTTAGAGCACACACATTTTGGATTCTTGGTTATTTTATTAGTGGTTTCATCCAACAGATTCATAATAGAGTTGAAGAGACGGGTGACACCAGTTGGTTGCATTCACATGGAATGACCCTCTTGGGTCTCATTGAGAAGACCATATGTAAACATGAAGACCACATTGAAACAAGGACCCATACACAAGAAAGGGTACTGAGGAGTACATCTCCAGGCATCCAGAGCAGAGAGATTTTAATTGTGAACAATTCAAAAAAGTTTGCCTCAATTCTATTGAGAGTTGGAAGACACACATAGAAGTTTTGGAGATATCTAACAGTCACAGAAATATTAATACAACTATGTATTCACATTTAAGAAAGTTGAAAGAACAAAACGATGGTAGTCAAAGAAACGTTTAGGTTAGATATATAAGACAGTTTTAACTTCCTGAGAACTACAGGTGAATTGAACAGATTACCTATATAATTATAATACTTTTGTGAATGCTAGTGATTTGATTGTGAATACATTTAATAAACAGAACTGAGAGAGATGTCTTGCATGACGAATCACTGTCTTAACTAATGTCTGTATGTGACATACCCTAGTAGGTCTAGTGTGCCACAAATTCCTATTACATTCACTTAAGCAGTATACCATGAATGAATGCACATGTGTGTCTATAAATTAATCAGAAGCAATGACCTAACGCGTGTGTGTGTACCTGATATTTCGACGGAAATCACCCTCAATTTGGGGTGGGGCCACCTCACTATTTGGGTGACAGCCCACTTTGTGTATGCAACTATGCATACACCTATTTATTACACCTGGTGTGGGTACATGGTGTGTGCACAAGCACTGAATGATCTGTGGTTCAGTGTGTTGGAAACTTTCAGTGACATCATCTAGGATATTAACATCAAGGATATTAACGCAGACAGCCAACCTAACTAGGGGGTAAGCCACCAGCAAGAGGCGCCACTAAAGAGTGAGAAGTGATTCCGTGTGAGAACTTGAAAGAATTAAAATGAGTGAAAGTGTTGGTGTTGTGTTTTATATGTTGAAAGTGAGTGGTGAATGCGTTCGTGGTGCGAGAAGAAATCAGTTGTGTTGCAGAATGTGATTGATGTATCTTGGCAGGTTAAATTTGGCTCAGTGTAGTTACATTATGCAGATTGATGTGCAAAGTCAGTGAAAGTTAAATTTGGGTTGGAGATATAATGCGTACAAGCCCGGCACTGTAGCACTATGTACAAGGAGTGGGACCGCTGATAGCAATGGCACTATCAATAAATGCAAAACGATAACTGCAAGTGATATTCATATCTTTATGCTTCTTACGTGGAAGAAGAAAATATCCTGCATGTTCTCATTTATAATAATAATATAAAACAACTGATTAAGATGAATATTCTAAAACAAACTCTGCCTTGGTCTTGCATATTCATTGCATTGACACAGGATCAAACAGCCATGTCCACGCGGGCTGTTGTGTCAGATTATGCAAGTATCAGGATTCACAGAGAACGTACATGTTCATTCCATGCATACTGTTTTAATTGCACATGCCTGAAGACCTGTATATCTGCACATGCCTGAAGACCTGCATATCTGCACATGCCTGAAGACCTGTATATCTGCACATGCCTGAAGACATGTATATCTGTACATGCCTGAAGACATGTATATCTATGACACGAGAACAGATATCTAAGCATGTTGTCACACACGCACAGGGGACTCTAATACACAGATTAACACATCTAAAATATATTGAACGCATTGAGATAAATCAGTAGATCTCACTTCCTAGTGAGCCAATTACATGGTGGCTGTCAGCAATACAGCAGGAATGTCACTCATTAGCACGCTCTGACAACTTCTCAATTACATCACTAAAAGCCATCTGGTGTCAGTGTCCATATGTCACACAGTCGACATGGTAAATGACTCCTGCGAAACCTTATCTTGTAATGCTCCCTTGCTGCTATAATTACCTGCCAGTCACGTAATCACCAGCGATTATCCTTCATGTTTGGGTTTCAAAGCTCTGATGACGATTACCTGGAATAGGGCCAGCAGTGGCACAGGGGCAGCAGTGCCATCATTGCTACCAGTATTACCACTGCCACCATTGCCATCAGTGGCAGCATGCAGTGCCACCATTGATAGCATTGGCAGTGCTCAGTGCCAGAAGTGCCACCAATGGCAGAAGTGCTACAAAATGCCACAAATGACAGCAGTACCCTCATGCCATACCAATGGCACCATGGCTGCCACTGGTGCCAGCATATAGACATAAGTTTATACAGTCCTGACAGACAGTGGTAGCATTGCTAGTAGACGTTTAGAGTGTCACTTTCCTAGTGCCCCCACCAGTAGGTTACTGCATGGCAATGGCCATGTTACCATTGCAGTGTGTACCTGGACACTCTTGCACACAAAACATTTAGTAATTGTTTGGACAGTGTTTAGGAGAGTTGCTGTAAAGGTTTGAGTACAATACATGTTATGACACAACCATTGTTATGGTAGTTGTGGAATGTACAGTTCTTGCACGATACAAGCAATGACTGACCTGATGGCAGTTTGATCAATCATGTGTGAGTCTAATTAAACGTTAATTTTAAATGGACTAATGGTATGGTTTGATGATTGCCTGTGGTCAATGCTAAATTAGGGCACCCTTAATGGACAGACAGATCAATTATTATTATTCTAAGTATAAATTATGTATATATAATATTACCATAGTGTTATGTGATTGCAAAGTTGTTGAATTAACTATTCACTCAGGTCTCAGTCTTAGGTGGTTTCCTCCAAACAGCCCAAACTTGGGCTAACGCATGAGTTGTCCTTCTCTAGAAGTAGTGAGTCCACTACAGGTTACACATTTACCCCCTGTGTGGGATCTTTCACTTCCCCTGGCATAGACACCAGATATAAGGGACCTCCAGCTTTTAGTGTCTCTTCCAAACGACACAGGCAAATGTGGGGTGAATGAAACTGCCTAAGTTTCGAATTGGCGGTAGCTGGGGATTGAACCACCATCCCCTTGATTGACAGCATGTGCAATATGTGACTATAGCGATAGTGAAGATACTAAGGTTACTTGTGTGCAATTTTTGTTATGGAGATTATGTTTCAGATAATGATGTTTGTGGCGTGTCAGTTGTGTTCCCAAATTATTATATGGAAGGCATCCATCGGTGCGCAACTAAACAGTGGTTTATCTTGATTATGTCTTTGGCACTGACCACTCCTTAATAATGGTCAAATGTGGTGGTGGGAGCTTAATGGATGTGGTTATTGCGCATTATTGTATAGAAATAGAAACGCACACCTTATGGCCAGGCGGCTAAAAGACCCAACACAATTGGCATCACTTGCAACATTTCGTTATGCCACAAATAGTCATGTTTCCCGGGACCAGGCCAGCCCACGGACTTATGTGCATATAAGTCCATGGTATGCCACCCCAACATGCTGATGGCAGGAACACACCAAAACATGGTTGCCATTTGCCAGATGGTCATGTAGACTGGAGAGCTGGAGTTTCAATAATTTGAGCATTATTGCTGTGAATGTTGGTTAATTGGTGCTATAGATATCGAAAAATGTATAACTGTAAACTTTTAAATTAATTTTGTGTAGCGATTACAAGTGTTATCTAGATTTTGTAACTGGTTGGAATGACAAACTTGACTTGTCAAAATAATGGCTATTATGTAGAACACATCAGTTATTAAAAGTTACGGCATGTTAACATAGTTAATATATACCATTTATCTTCACAAGATAATACTTTGATTGAATTAAAATTAATGTGATGAAGTTACATTAATGCATCAGTGAAGTGTTGTATATTTGTAATGGTTATGACAAGGCAGCACTACCCACACATCTGACTGTGTGTACTCATCAACTTGTGGGCAGTCTCAAACACTGTGCTTGAGGTTTGTCACCAGAGTACAAAACATAATATCACAGGCAGCATTCTATATTTAGTTCAGACTCAGACATGTGTAGTTGACATAACAGGAAAATTCAATACACTATGTGCATTAAGAGGGCCTCCCTACTTAGGTAAGACAAATATATAACTGCCACATAAACACACAGACACGCACGTACGCACGCACGCACACACGCACGCATGCACACAACACACACCCCACACAAGTATGTGGATGTTGATGAGTACATACATAATTCAAAGCTAGTGTAATTAAATGTATGTATAAACAAATACGAAGTATACAGTCAGACCAGGTTCTCTATTAATTCATAAACAGTTTTCGTCAGTTGTCCACTTGTTTATAAAAATTATACATGTAGTAACAGTTTCGACAGATTGTAAATTACTTACTTCATGATTCACTATTTAAAAATGTATCAGAGATAAACGTTATGCCATATATGTTTTTAATATTAACCTATTTCTGTACTACCTATTTGTATTCACTCTTTACATGTTTAGAACTGGCCAGTCGCCAGGACTAGTTGGCTGTTGGCAGGCAACAGTCAGATTTAACCAACTTTTGACAGCTGTATAATTGACACTGTTACTATGCGGAAGAAAAATGTGTAATTACACAACTAGTTAACTCACTTATTTCAGGGTTGCTAGTCATGTATCTGGTGAAGCAAAGCCGAAGCTATGCTTAAAAAGCCCTGTCCTCCATTCTAGCTGCATGCATGTGCCGAGGTAAACATTTCTGTTCTGCTCTGCTGCACGGCTGGTTTGATTGACCGCCTGACAGAATTTTTGTGGCAGGGTGTAGTTGCTGTCATAGGTGGAATCCCCTTGACGGCGGCTGTGTGGGCGGAGTATTGTGGTTGTGTCAGCGGGCCTATTGAGGGGTGCAGGTAGAGAGAGAGTTGGAGCAGAGTTGTGTGCCTGTAGAGGACAACGCAGTGCGCAGACACACACAGTGCTGTTTGTATTCCGAGCAGCATCCTCAGGTTTGTGGTGCGCCGGGATAGGACAGTTCGTGTGTGGCAAAGTCGTCAAAGTTTCAGCCTCATCTGTGTACATGTGTCTCTGTGTGTGTGACACAAGTACCTGGATGGTGGTTAACCGTAGATGAACCACAGGAAGACTGTAAGTGTTGGTGGATGCGGGACAGATGACCCACGCATAGATGCCTGGCTGTGTGTTGCCACAGAGGTGTGTTTTGCACATGCCATGGACTGACCACCTGAGCAGTTGCTGGTGAAACACCTTGCAAGTTGCACCTGGCTCACTCTCATTGATGCTGGCTCAGACTGGACACAAGAGGCTGTCTATAGAGACGTGTACAATGGCATCCTCATTAGACACCCCCCATCTTGAGGGGTTGACCCTGAATGAGAGCCACAAGGAGTTGTCAACACACAACTGCGTTGACGTACATGACTGTGAACTGTCAAACCACAACCATGTTACCTCACAGACAAGCCGAGGTCTTAACCATGTTAATTCTGTGGAGGGCGAACAGTCAAGCCAGAGTCTTAACCGTGTTAATTCTGTGGATAAACAAAGTGTGAGCCGCACGAACTCTGTGGAAGGACATGGTCTTAACCGCGTTAATTCTGTGGAGGGACATGGTCTTAACCGCGTTAATTCTGTGGAGGGACATGGTCTTAACCGTGTTAATTCTGTGGAGGGACATGGTCTTAACCGTGTTAATTCTGTGGAGGGACGTAGGCTGAGTCGTGGCAACTCTGTGGAGGGCGCCTACCTGGACTGTGACTGCGATGCGTGTCTGCTCGGCTTTGATGACACCCAGTCAGATGGAGAGACAAAACCAGAGAATCAGGCAAAACTGAAGAAAGCGGTAAATGTTTTATCCTACTTCCACCCATTGGTAATAATAGTTTAATAGTTGTCAGTCTGTCTCACCAATACAACTGTTTTCGTTGAATGCTATTTTGTTGCATCTTTATGCATGTGCAGATTCCATCAATTTTTTCAAAATGTAAACGACGTTTTATCTACTGACTTATGTTAACCAGATATTAAACTGATGTTTTTAAAAGGCTTTCCACTGTACTAATGCGGATTGCATCACATTGGAGGAGTTATTATGAGAGATTATAACAGGAAATGTAAACAAAAGTTAAATGTTGCTTCTAGGTAGACATAATGTGTAGTCAAACATGTTATATAATCACCTAATAAAGGTAGCATTCTTTTACTTTTTTATTTTCCTTCCTTTAACATAACTTCCTCCCTGAACTATAATACCTGTTCCTTTAACATGTCTTCCTATCTGGAGTATAACTGAACACTACAGATATACGTCTGTGCCACTGTTGTTGTCCTGAGTGTGTTTAGTTGAGTGAAGTACAATGGAACAACGGGTGGTGTTGATGGAAACAATCCCTTTGTTGTGTGCACAGGGGCGTGTCAAACCGTCAAACTGACAACAAAACTACTGGCACAGGTCTCAAATTGGAGCCCATCCTATATTGGCCATGTAGAACTGATATCAGCTTAGCAACCATGAGCAGTGCTCTCTACACACCAGTGGAATACATATTATGTTAACTATTGAATTCGACGTTTTGTATTATGCAACATTTATTTTGTGATGTTTCCTGAAGTTAAAATGTACACGTTTAACTTAGTGCTTTCTTTCCACTTCAACTCAATTTTTTTAAATTTTATTTGTAGTGAAAAGGCAGTCATTTACAACATGAGCCAAACTGTATTGTGTCAGCAGCTAGAGATTTGTTGTCAACCTAAACGAGCAATTACTTTGTGGACAGTTTTTTGTGTGCAATTGTCTTGGTCTTGTTGACGTCTGGCTGTATATTTCATGTGACACCACTAGCGAGGTAGGACCATCAAAAGGCAATTAACTACATGACAGGACATTTATAGGACTGTCAAAGTAGGATTGTATTTTCTGCGGTGTTCTTAGTGCATATAAAGCAGTGCAAGTTCAGTTGGTGTGAAAGTCATATCACCTTGCTGTTATATATATTATGTCTACATAAGGGACCATATACATGCTGAACAAACATCACAAACTTGTTATAGACATTGTTCATGTGCCATTTAAATCATAGCATGATAATAGCTTGTTTTATGGTCATCTCAATAATGCAGCCACTTTGCAATTAAGATCACCCTTGGATTCTCATTAATATGGTAATCTCATTTTATTCAAATCAGTAATCAAATCCCAGGGGTGACTTGGTAGTGATGTTGTACTGTTATGGGCATCATAAGCTGCGTTTCACCTCCAGAATTAAAACGGCTTAGTTAAACCGGTTTAGTTAAACTGGTTTATGCTTGGAAATTGGGAGTGTTCACATGTACAACAGCTAAACCGTTTTAAGGCGGAAGTTGATATGAAGCACATGCGCAAACCAGCATAGCAAAATGGCTGATGATACCGTACTTGCCGCCACGCAATTCTCTTTATTTACAATGGCAGCATCAGACAGGAGACGTCGCTTGCTGCCGACTCTTTATTTTGGCGCAACAGGATTCTGCCTTCTGTTCTGACCTCCCAGTCATGCCTATACCCACCTCCCCGCCCTCGGCCAGCACATCATTCAAAACGATCGGCAATGCGCCGATATAGTGTAAAATTTCGGCTGGTGCCTTCCAAGTCCAATTGCACACGATCTTCGGACCATATTTCCTACAACAGGCGGACATCCCCGTCATCCTAGTTATCTCGTCGCGTTTGTGCTGGTGAATCTTTCATCGGAGACATGCTGGCGCCAATTCACCAAAATGTTTACAACAGGAAGCAACGAGACGTGAGATCAAATGCGCATGACTGTGACGTACTTAAAACGGTTTAGCTAAGGTATTGGATGTTGGCCCTAGTACTAGTTTGGTCAGAAAGCCAGTAGATACATGAGGCAGCTGGTTTTGTACTGGGGAGTATGGACTATGTCAGTTTGACCAGGATTTCTCAATAGAGGTCGGTCGGTTCCACATGGGTTACAGGGTTCTGGGATTCTGGTGGAATGGAATTTTTCAGGGTTTGTTCATTTGGTACCTCTCAGGGTGTATTGGTACTTGGGACTTGGACTTTAGTAGTAAGCTAACAGTAGTAACTGTACTGAAGCCTCCTTCCTTGTGTAGTAGCTATGTTCTTCAAGTAAATCTTGCAGAAGTTTGGATTACCGGGTTCTTGTTGACCTCTAAAGTTTGGTTAGACATGCAAAGTTTTATTGTGCCCATTTAAGTGTTGGTGTAGTGATATGAAACGTACTTAAAACTTGCACTCAGAGTAATTAAAATGGATTTCCATCCCATTATCATTGCCCTGTTATGTGACAGGTGAAATTGAAGTCTTTGTATCATCACAGCTGTAACTGTATACACGCACATGTAGACAAGTGCAAACTGGATACATTGTCAAAGTGGTCTGATATGTAATCCGTAGTAGAGAACCTCTGGGTGCTCTTTGTATATGTCACCTGAACAAGCCTAGAGCAGCTGTCTTATCTCAGGTGAGAGCTCTCCCATGCCGCAAGTTTAGAGTGCAGGTAACATTCCGTAGAGAAAGGTGTTTCTTTTCACATCGCATTCAAATGTACCCATTAACTCGACACACTACAGGTTGATGTAAAAAATGTAAGCTGAGATTACACCGTTTCGATATCATTCGTTTAAAGTTACCACAATGATACGTACATGTGTAAATTTATCGTTTTGTGAGGTGGGTTGTGCGGAGTTGAAAATAACAACTTGAACAGAATTGTTACATAAATGACTATTATGTGAAGGAAACTGCGAGCATAGTTTTTAACATGTGTCATTATGTTGTGCGTGTATAATTAGTATCTTGATTTATCGATTAATGTGATATGTGTTGCACAAGAAACAAAAACTCAAGTTCCGGGATTACTTCCCATGAAAATTGCTCAAAGCATTGGGTAAGTTCCGAGCAGTTGATAAAGTATTTCCTGATCATTATTACACAATAAAGAGCTGATTTAGAGTGTGATATGTGTCAAAGTGGCAACAGGACGAGTTCTGTAGTCTGCCTAATAACAGATGACCAAGAGATTGACAGGTTGCAATGTCAGTATCTAGATTACCCGACTGATGATGCTCAAATTATGGGTGTCCTTGAATGTACTGATGTCTGATCACGCTTGAAATAATATACATTGTTTTCATGATAAATTATGATAAGTCATGACTTTAAAACAAGGTTTTGACAAGTTTACAGGTTAAGATTTTAAAACAAGATATGTTCATGGAATTAAATAATTACATTAAAAGAATAGACTGGATAATGAAGGAAATCTGTATTAAAATAATGGATTCAAATAAATTAATGGTAATATAAGTAAATACAAATGCATCAAGTTTACTAAATTAGGGAATATATTGGGGCATACATGAGCTGCACAATGAATGGTTACAAACATGGATAACAATTAATACAAGAGAGAGTGTGAGGGCATTCCATTTGCTAAGTGAAACACTGTTTTGTTAGAAAAATAAGTAATAATTAGTCAATTATTTATTTACCGGCCAAATGAAATTGTATTTGCTATTTATTATATTTTTATTTATTTATTAATTTAATAATCTTGATTGTAGAAATATCATATCCTATCAAGTTTTGAGCATACAAGATATTTTTTTTACAAAGTGTTGTTACTTTGCAAGGAAGAACTATCTAATCAAATTGGAGACAAGTTGGGATTGGCGAGGGAAATAAACCATCATCTTGACTGTGGCATGAGAGGTTTATGTGAAGTATGTACTTAACCATCGTTCAAAGTAGAAGTATTAATCAGCCATGTCTCCGCAGAAATAAAACAAAATTGTACAGACTGTATTAACTTTGGGGTGAATACATCTCAGTACCAGGAAGAGATTCCATGAAATCATACTTTCAAGTAGAAGAAGCCTTTGGATAGGTAAGGCATGTTTTGGACTCGTAAAATATCACAGGACGGTGGTGGTCGTGTAAAAAGGAGCATAATTTTAAAAACTAAAAAAATCATAGATATTGTCAGTTATGCTTTAAAAATGGGTGTCACATATATGTTTGTAGTCTCAGGTGATAGGTACACATCTCAATTAACTTGCACCATGTGTCTACCAACACATTTATGACTGGCAAACATTTAACCTGCATGAAAATGTGATTGGATCTGCCTGTCAGTTGAAATATTCATGTAGCATATTTCATGTGGTCAACATTACCAGGGTAATTAATTATTGCAATCAGTCTCCTGAAATGGGTGGGTTATTGGTGGACTCCTAGCCATGCTAAGATTTAACCAGATTTAACAAGATTTAACAAGATTGCCACCTAGAGATTCAACTCTAGATGGCAGGTGGACTAGGAAGCCATTTGGCTTATCGAGAGTCCAACCTATCTATCTAAGTATACCCCGCCCGTCTTAGGTATATGTCGATTTTATTTTTAAATATATTAACACTACTAGCACCTACACAATCAGCTGATAATCTGTTCCATTCGTTTACTGTTCTTTGTGAAAATGAAAATTTTCTAATATCTAGTCTACACTGCATCCTAGATCACTGAGAATTAGGGGTTTACATGACTACACGTACGCATGATAGAGATAGCATGTGGTACTGTAAAGGTTAGCAGCGCTTCACTACCAATGTTTTATTTGAAACTGGGGTACAGGTGTATTTATGAGCATTTCAGAAGTGCATCAGTGAATCATTGGCACTTTATCAGGACGGTGTATGTGGGGTGGCAGATATGCAGAAATCTGATCTTAGGTGTGTAATTACTAAGTTATTACCTATAATTTGGCTTGTAGCTTTTGTTTGGCCGGTTACCAGTTGGAATTATGCCAGGTGCCAGTATTGGCAAACATTTATCCTGCATAAAGCCCTGCGTGAAAACGTGATTGGATCTGCCTGTCAGTTAAAATATTCATGTAGCATATTTCATGTGGTCAAAATTACCAGGGTAATTAATTATTGCAATCAGACTCCTGAAATGGGTGGGTTATTGGTGGACTCCTAGCCATGCTAAGATAACAGTTTGCATCCTAGATCACTGAGAATTACGGGTGTAAATGTATGCATGATAGAGATAGAATACGGTACTGAAAGGTTAGTAGCGCTTCACCATCGATGTCTTACCTGAAACTGTGGTATTTATGAGCATTGACTTTGGAAGTGCATCAGTGAATTACTGGCACTTTATCAGGACGGCATGCTTGGGGTGGCAGATATGCAGAAATCTGATCTGCGGTGTGTAATTATTAAGTTATTACCTATAATTTGGCTTGTAGCTTTTGTTTGGCCGGTTATCAGTTGGAATTATGCCAGGTGCTGATAGTGTTACGCCCATGGCAAATTACTAAATTGATTACTGCCCACACAGCCTCAAGAAAACAGGCCAATCTGGCGGTGATAATCATTATAAGAATAATGGCGGTGACATCAAAGGAATATACCAGTCAATGTAGAGAAATCAAAGAGGAATAACAAACAGATTTAACAAGATTTTTTTAACAAGATTTAACAAGATTGCCACCTAGAGATTCAACTCTAGATGGCAGGTGGACTAGGAAGCCATTTGGCTTATCGAGAGTCCAACCTATCTATCTAAGTATACCCCGCCCTTCTTAGGTATATGTCGATTTTATTTTTAAATATATTAACACTACTAGCACCTACACAATCAGCTGATAATCTGTTCCATTCGTTTACTGTTCTTTGTGAAAATGAAAATTTTCTAATATCCAGTCTACACTGCTTCTTTGCTAATGTAACTCCATGTCCTCTAGTCCTTCTCTCTTCCTTGACTGTGAAAAAAAATTCTGTCAATATTTTCATATCCATTTAATATTTTAAACACCTCAATCTGATCTCCTCTCAATCTTCTGGTTTCTAGTGTTGTTAAATCACATTCTTTTAGACGCATTTCATAACTAATATTCCTGAGTTTTGGTATCATTTTGGTTGCTCTCCTTTGTACTCTTTCTAGCATATCAATATCCTTCTTGCGATATGGCCTCCATGCTTGTATACAATATTCTAAGTGAGGCCTAACTATTGTTTTATACAGCGGTATTATTAGTTCTTTTTCTTTGTACACTATATTTCGCCTAATTAATCCAAGAATTTGGTTTCCCTTCGCTGCTGCAATTCCACACTGCTCTGATACCTTCATGTCAGCACTAATAGTTAACCCTAAGTCCTTTTCCTTTAAGGTAGTATTTAGTACAGTATCACCCATTGTATATTGTGCATCTTCATTCCCATGTCCTGTGTGAAGGCACTTACACTTTCCAAAATTAAACAGCATTTGCCACTTCTCAGACCATTCTATCAACTTATTAAGATCATCTTGTAAATGCTGTCTATCTGCATCACTTTTAATTTTCCTAAACACTTTGTGTCGTCCGCAAACTTCAACACCTTGCTTGTTATGTCATCATCCAAATCATTGATATATATTAAGAATAAAATAGGTCCCAGTACTGATCCCTGCGGTACTCCACTCAAAACCGATTTCCAGTTTGAAACCTCCCCATCAACTACTACTCTTTGTCTTCTATCAATAAGCCATTTTTCTATCCAGTTGATCATTCCATTTCCTATGCCATGGGCCTTTAGTTTAAGTAGTAGTCTTTGGTGTGGCACTTTGTCAAAGGCTTTTTTAAAATCTAAGTAGATTATATCTACTGGTGATCCCTCATCTACCCACTTTGTGACATCTTCCAAAAAACATAACATATTTGTTAAGCATGACCTAGCTTTTAAAAACCCATGTTGAGATGGGTTTATCAATTTATTTTTAACAAGAAAATCAACCAGGTGATCTTTAATTAGTCTTTCTAATAGTTTGCAAATCACCGATGTTAAACTCACTGGTCTATAGTTCTCTGACTTGTTTCTTGAACCTTTTTTAAATAATGGTATAATGTTTGCTTCTTTCCATTCTAACGGAACTATTCCCTCCTCTAATGACAAATTGAACACTGTTGCAAGCGGTATGCTGATTTGTTCTACAATTTCCAATAGTAATTTGGGAGGAATCCCATCCACTCCAGGTGATTTATTATCCTTCATATCTCTTATTTTCATAGCTACCATTGTTGGGGTTACAATTAGTTGTCCTAAATAGTCAAACTCTCTCCCTTCGAACTTAGTCTCAAGTACTGGTAATATACTAATATCTTCCCTGGTAAACACCGAACTAAAGTACTCATTTAGGTTTTCTGCCATTAAGAATCCCTCTGTTATTATGTTTCCATCACTACCTTCTAGAGGACCGACCTTATCCTGAACTTTCTGTTTACTTCGAACATACGCATAAAAACTCTTGCTGTCATGTTTTATATTAAAAGCTATTTTTTGTTCGTAGCTTCTCTTTGAATTTCTAATTTCAGCTGTAGCTTGATTAAGTGCTTCTTTATAAATGCTATAGTCTTCTTCACTTCCGGTATGTCTATATGTCTTCCACATCATTAGCTTGTACTTGATTTTTCTAATGGCTTCCTTCGATAAGTGTTTCTTCTTTGATCGTTTCCCCTGTTTTTTCAAGGGGACAAATTTGTCAACGACGCAGTCAATTTCACTCTTTAAAATATTCCAGCATTCTGTTGCTGTCTTATTCTTCAGTGTGTTATTCCAGTCTATCTTTGCTAAATATTCCCTCATGTCCTTATATCTTCCTTTGTGAAAATTTTTCCTGTACCTTATTTTTCTATTCCGTTCTCCCTTTACTTTGATGATAAAATATATCTGGTTGTGATCACTACACCCCAGTTGCTCACATATCTTGACATTATCAACAAATTCCTTCTGTGAGCTCAATACTATGTCTAACACGTTCTCGCCCCTGGTTGCTTCTAACACATGTTGAGAAAGGAAACTATCTTGTACTAAATTTAAAAACTCTTGATCCTCTCTCCCGGTACTCTGTAGAGATGTCCACTGTATATGACCATGGTTAAAATCCCCCATAATAATACAGTCCCGTTTACTCACTTCTTTGATAGCGTTATGTATTTTTTCATTCTCTTCCATGCTTATGTTTGGACTCCGATACACTAACCCAACAGTTAATGTTGAGTTTCCTGTAACTATGTTACACCAGACAGCTTCTTCACATTCTGCTTCTTTTTCTAATTTTATTTCATAAGCTTGGATGGATTCTTTAATATATAAAATAACTCCGCCTCCCCTTCTTCCTAATCTATCTTTCCTAAACATTACATACCCTGTCATTCCTAATTCGGCATCTGATATATCGGGTGTGGCCCAAGATTCAGTTATACCTATTATGTGAGGGTCAATATCTTCTACCATAATGTTTAGTTCATTTCTTTTGTTTACTATGCTCCTTGCATTTAAACAAACACATTTATAACCAAATTCCGTAGGGCTTTCCAGGCTGTTCTTTGCTGATGTCTTTTTGCTATCTTTATCTATGCCTCTAGTATTTGTCTTCTCTGTGTATCCCCCCTGCGAAACTAGTTTAAAAAGTTGCAACCTGTTCCATTATTCATCGATCGAAGAAGGTTCTCGGAGAATACTGCTGCGCCCTTTCCGCTTAGATGGAGGCCATCTCTCATAAACATGTCTTCTTTACCAACAAAATATCCCCACAAATCTACAAATCCAACTCCTTCTTCTTCACACATCTGCTCTAATAGTCCGTTAATTGCCATCCTCTTACAATTTCTAAATGTTGTTCCCCTTCCCCTCATCACTGGCAAGATTCCTGAGAGTATGATCTGTTCAACTCTCGTCTTCTTCAGTGTCTCTACCAACTCTCTGTATCTCTTTACTATCCTGGTTGTTCCATCCCTGTCTGCATTGTTCGTCCCTACATGTACTAATATAGACCCCCTTGGCCATGCCCCAATACGTTCTCTACCCGTTCAGTCACATGCTCTATCCTAGCCCCCGGAAGACAAACAACAACGTCTTCTCCTTTGCTTAATGTCCTGTCTGTCTTTCGCAAAATGGAGTCTCCCATAAATACCCTTTCTGTTCTCAATGCCCCCTCGATCACTGCTTCAGAGTAGCTCCTCCGTTTTGCATCTCCCTGGTTGCTGACTTTTCCCCCTGCCGCTTTCTCTGTTGTTCCTTTCTTTCCGGTCTCTTTTCTTCCTGTCATCGTCCTTGTTATTGACTTCCGTTTGGTCACATCACCTCTCACTTCCTTTCTTCCATTCGTCTTACCTCCTGTCGCATCTACTTCTCTCATCTCCTGTCCCCTTGTCCCTCCCTCCTTCTCTACTGTCACTTTCTCCCCTGTCACCTTCCTGCATGTCATGTTTCCTGTTGTTCTTTCTCCATTTGTTGTCCTTGCAATCACCCTCCCTCCACTCTGCATCCCCTTCACAATATCCGTTAGCCTAGCTAACTCTGCTGTCAGACAGTCCACTTTCCAACACCCTAAACATTGGAACGTAAACCCTTCCTCCGTTGTCTCTGACCAAGTTTTTCCGCACCCCGATACGGCAAAATCCACCAAGCTGTGGCAGTGGTTACACACCAAGTGCCTCCTTGCCTTCACTTGCCGCTTGCCAGGTGCCATATTACGATTTGTCAAAATCAACTCTTAGTTTAAACCAACTTAGTCTTTAGAAAGACTGTTTGTTTATTGTGTACAGCAACTGCAGCACACTTTATGTTATAAACAACTTACTACCTATGCTACCATGAACAATAAGTTTAGTCTGTACTGGTACCGTTCCCTAGCGGAAACGTTGGACACTACCTATATAAACAAACAAGGGTTTCCTACTAAAACGCTTGTTTATTTTTAATAACAATGATACCTATTGACAGTTTTATCTTACATATGTAGTTGTTACTCTTATTGCTTTATCTCTTATATACTATATCAAATAAAGAGATTTGCTCAATCTTGTTTACAATTTGTCGAAGCCTAGATTACCCTTTTATCACCCACTATACTAATCTGTTCAAAAATACTGTTAACTAACAAACTTTAACCAAAACTACTACTCAATATATGTCCAGTACCACTTTATGAATAACCTTAACACAAGAATAATACTTTCAATCAATATTTCCGCTTGTTTTTCAAATTTTATACACCACCAATTTCAAACCTCTACATCCACCAATTTTCCCGCCAACAACGCAGAACAATTATAATTTATGTAACAATTTGCATTAAGACTTCAAGCCCTGATGGACCTCTGGAATAGTTCCGTGAAAGCCTGTGGTATAATTTCCTGACCCTGAAAAACTTGTGGAAGCACTCATTGGCAGGCATGTAGAATCACTGACTGACAAACTTGTGGAATCAGTCCCTTGCTGGCAGACCTGTGGAATCACCCTGGCAGACATATGGAATCATTCCCTGGCTGGTAGACCTGTGGAATCACTCTGGCAGACATATGGAATCATTCCCTGGCTGGCAGACCTGTGGAATCACTCTGGCAGACATATGGAATCATTCCCTGGTGGGCAGACCTGTGGAATCACTGCCTGGCAGACATATGGAATCACTCTCTGGTAGAGCAGTGGAATCAATCCATGGCAGACATGTGGAATCACACACTGGCACATCTGTGGAACCAATCCTTGACTAACGTTCACACGAATATCTCACATTTGCTGGCAAACATTCAGCTGTACAAATGACACAAAAACTAGTCGTGTTTGATTTCACGACTCATTATATGGCGGGATACTTATTTATGTAGTTGAGTGAAAAATGTATTAAGTCTCTTTTGAGATGATTAATTTTGATGCTAGAATCATGCCCAACATTCCGGTCACAAATATTGCTCGCATATTGGATGACGTCAATCGTTTTAATGTTTGCCACCTTAGATAAATGGTACGCCACGCATGTAGGCATCAGTGACAAACCAGATGGGTGTGATAGCAAGCTTTTGTTGTACCCTGTCTAACACTGGCTGCCCACAGGCTGATTCTAGTGATCCTACAGCCGTAGTATATCTCACGGGCATCATAGTGATACCAAATGAGGAATGTGGTAGTTGCGTATTGTGCGCTGGAAACAGGGATGTTTCGCAACTATATTCGTGACAGATATGCTAAAATTACAGTCTGAAACACGATCCAGTATACACAGACGGATCTGGTTCCCACATAGTTATTTGCTTGGCAAGTTTAATAGCTGATAATGATGTATTCGTTATTTTATTATATTGGTTTGTTTTACGTAAGCTTGCCAACTGCCACCACTTCCACTGGCTATTGAGTACGATAATTATTAGTGAAACAACAGACGTTTTTATGTGTCTGTTATAAGAAGCAGCTGAGTCCTGACTAAGTTGGATGGAACTGTGGTAATTACATCTGACGTTTCTCACTAGTTGCCCAGTAAATAGACCAAAGTGCAGTGTCTTTTGTGGATGATAATAAGTCATACCCTTCCCACTAGCACAAGGATTACCCTTCCCACTAGCACTAGGGTTACTCTTCCCACTAGCACTAGGATTACCCTTCCCACTAGCACTAGGGTTACCCTTCCCACTAGCACTAGGGTTACCCTTCCCACTAGCACTAGGGTTACCCTTCCCACTAGCACTAGGGTTACCCTTCCCACTATCACTAGGGTTACCCTTCCCACTAGCACTAGGGTTACCCTTCCCACTAGCACTAGGGTTACCCTTCCCACTAGCACTAGGGTTACCCTTCCCACTAGCACTAGGGTTACCTTTCCCACTATCACTAGGGTTACCCTTCCCACTAGCACTAGGGTTACCCTTCCCACTAGCACTAGGGTTACCCTTCCCACTAGCACTAGGGTTACCCTTCCCACTAGCACTAGGGTTACCCTTCCCACTATCACTAGGGTTACCTTTCCCACTAGCACTAGGGTTACCTTTCCCACTATCACTAGGGTTACCTTTCCCACTAGCACTAGGGTTACCCTTCCCACTAGCACTAGGGTTACCTTTCCCACTAGCACTAGGGTTACCCTTCCCACTAGCACTAGGGTTACCCTTCCCACTAGCACTAGGGTTACCATTCCCACTATCACTAGGGTTACCCTTCCCACTAGCACTAGGGTTACCCTTCCCACTAGCACTAGGGTTACCCTTCCCACTAGCACTAGGGTTACCCTTCCCACTATCACTAGGGTTACCCTTCCCACTAGCACTAGGGTTACCTTTCCCACTATCACTAGGGTTACCTTTCCCACTAGCACTAGGGTTACCTTTCCCACTAGCACTAGGGTTACCCTTCCCACTAGCACTAGGGTTACCCTTCCCACTAGCACTAGGGTTACCCTTCCCACTAGCACTAGGGTTACCCTTCCCACTAGCACTAGGGTTACCTTTCCCACTATCACTAGGGTTACCTTTCCCACTAGCACTAGGGTTACCCTTCCCACTAGCACTAGGGTTACCCTTCCCACTAGCACTAGGGTTACCCTTCCCACTAGCACTAGGGTTACCCTTCCCACTAGCACTAGGGTTACCCTTCCCACTAGCACTAGGGTTACCCTTCCCACTATCATTGGGGCTTGGGAAACAATTACAGTGTTTCCAAAGATTCTGCAGTGTTTAGCTTCATGTAGACTGTAAATGGTTCATTTATTATTGTGACAACCTGTGGAAGCACTTTCAATTTAGACGGTAATAGCTCAAAAACAGACAGGACAAAACGGACACAGACATCAATCTTAATACCAATATAAACTGTGGCACCCTGTAAATTAGGTTGTTAAATCATAAAAAATACAATTTGGGGTAAATTGTTGTTGTTTTTTTCTAAGTTGCGTTTTCACAATATTAGGGTCAGTTGCTGTAATAATGATTGCAGACAAAACTATATGTTGAGGTTCTGAGGTCAGATTAATAGGTTCCTTCCAGGTCTGTCATAAGTAAATTTAATCAAACTTTGCTCTTTCAAGAATTGGTTGCACCTTCAAAAATATTTGACAGCAACATGAGACATAATCATAGTCTTAAACTGAATTATTCAGTGCACTCATGATTCACTTTAAACATTGGCTTATTAAACATTCAAATAGAAGTATAGCAGGAAGCCATTGTTGTGTAGCCAATGTATTACATTGTAATTGTGCAGCGGACTTTCATATGTTCATTGAGGGAAAGAGAGTGCAAAAAACTGTAAGTTACATTTTCCCTTTGAAACTAATATTGACAGTTCAACAGTGCAATAATTTCACAACTTTACGATTCACTTTATTGAAAACACTACTTTCTGTGACCACCCGTTAACATTTTCAGAATGCAAAAATTTGTAAAAGAAAAAGTGGCACTTTAATATAATAAACATATATGATTGTGAACCCGGTAGTAAACCAGTTATTTATCCCCACATCACCAATATGGTATAATCGTCACCCTGAGAACATGTCATGTGGCTGTATTTACATGTGAATTGGGCAAACATCCAAGCCGCCTGGAGACAGTTAATCAGACATATAAACTGCCTACAGATGTACAGTGAACGGAAGGGGACAGATCAGTGTTAATTCAGAGTCACTTCCTGTAGACGTTTATTTTAATATTCCTTCCTCAGTTCAATGAATTCGCAAACGTTTAGTTCTTGGTCTGGCTGTTACTTTATACCACTGCCACTTTGTTAGCTAATGCAAGAAACTGACAGTTATTCTCCCCCGACTTACTTTCTAAAAGACATAGGACAAGTTGACCCTTCACTGTCCTGTAGGGTGACACACCCCGCCATTTGCTCTGTCTCGATGACACCAGTCAGCTGATGGCAGCGGGAATCTAGCGTCATGTCTGACTCGATCACTCTATCTCTTTCATTGTCTCCCAAATATCCAGTTTGTGCATAACAGAAATATTCCACAATTCAAGAAAAGTGTAGTGATATATATATATATATATATATATATGCCATAGTTAGTAGAGAAACAGCACAGTAACTCTTCCCACATCTGAGAGAAATCATATGATAAATGTCATTTATTTGACAGAGAAATAATAAAAAATGGTAGTGACCTTAGTAGATTAAAAAAATTTTTTTTTATATGAAGCAGAACTGGTAATGTGGCACAGGGCATGTGGTTGAGATACGCACGCGCGCACATGCACGCACGCACGTGCACACACACACACACACACACACACACACACACACACACACACACACACACACACACACACACACAACCATATGTCACATGCCACATGCATGCACATGTCCACTTCTAGATTTCACCAGTAATGCTGTCAGTGGTCATGTACACAATTTAGGAACTCTTAATAGTTAACAGTAGCACCTCAGGGGTGACGTTGTTTTGGGGGTAGCATGAGTTCACCCTGGGGTAAATGGGGGCGTTGGTGCAATCTCTTATGTGTGGTCTATCTACAGTGTATGTGTGGTCTTGGACAAGCCTCTGCGTATTTCCTTTTTATGTTGTTAAAAAAACACTGCTTTCTTGATGGCTTCACTTCTTTAAAGTCTACAAAGTATATTTCAACAGTTCTAGGTAACAACAATTGGTTTTCCTACACTGTGACAAGTGAATTCCTTAATTAAGATGTCCTATTTGTCTTTGGGCTGCCATGGGTGTAATCATCCTGTGTGATCTTGATTACTGTTAGTCTTCAGGCACAGTTGAGGTATGAATGTGACCATGGGTGTATCTGACTGGAATGTTTTTGTATTTGAAATCTGTGACATTCTTTAGTCTGATATTTTCATCACGACAAAAGTGATATAAACTTTATCTCACTTGTAGTCCAGTGTAGAAACAGTATCACAAAAAGATTACTGTTTAGATTAATTCCTATCATGTTCAACGTTAAGGTATAAATAATAATTAACAACATTCTTTGGTTGGATATTTCATCACCCCAAAAGCCATTTACATTTTCAAGAAATTTGTGACGTACATAGCTGATCTGAACTGATTTTGATTCCGGAATCGGAATTGAAGCCTGATTCTGATTCTGGATTGAGAATCAGTCAGCATAAAAGTAATAAAATTTGAATCGGTTTGAGGAGAAATGGAATTAGAATCAAACAATTTGAAATATGGATCTATGGATGGACTCAAAATTGGTACAAAAAATATTTTGAATTAAAATTGCCATATTATTGGTGGAACCAGAAACAAAATCGTTAGGTGGAATTTTATTATAAAATTTTGTTAAGTTAATACAAGGTTGACCAACTGCTCACATATTTAACCTAACTGTAACCTGGCAAAAGTAGATTTCTCACTTAATTTTCCACTTAATTACAACTTTTTCTTCACTGTTGCTGGGGCAATTTGGATTGAAGACTCACTGTTTAGTAGCATTTATTTTTGTTACCTATTATATAACTGAATTATTGTTAATTGAATTTATATTAATGTCTTTAAAGCAACCGTCAATTTAGAAAGTCTGTTTTGTGCAGTTATTTAGAACAATTTTAGAATTGAACATGGATAGGCACATGTCTTAACAAGTCACAATCTTGATGCAAACAACAGTTTATAGATAGAGAGTGTGTAATGTGATATTGTGACAAGATAACATGTAATTATCTTCACAGAATATCACAAAGACTGCTATCTAAAGCAGCAAAATAGATTTATAGAGATGATTAAAAGTCACAAGAGAGAGACTCACTGCTTGGACAGGTTGGATGCATCCAATCTGCATAATATGTATATTGCAGAAGAAGATACATATAAATTATATTAGCCATAAAATATATTCTTTACAAACAAGCATTTTTTCAACCTACATCCATTTCTTAAGGTTAGAAAGCTTTTGCATAAACAGCGCATTACGAATTTACGAACAGTGCAAGATAGATGGTACGAGTGCCTAACAACACGATCTTTTGAGTTTGAGATATAACATTAGTTTTGTGCGTGAAATCTCATACGCGAATTGAACGTGTTCTGAACAATTGGACATGTTCTGACAGATGAATTGCTAAATATGCTGGTTTTCCTTTTGTGTCACAATTCTATTCAGACCTGTCTTGAGTCGATTTGTAACGGGTGGTTCTCTGACTTACCCAGCACGCTGTCAACTGGAAACTTTCCCATAGCCACAGGGCTGATAGCTTCCTTAATGATCATATGACACGGACATACTTAGCAAGTTATGGTGAAATAAAAACACCAAACCTAATCATAATTTATTGTGTGTAACTAAAAGATGTTGCATTAACCCAGCAGTTACACACTGCAGGACGTTAGCTATGCAAGATCGAATTGCAAACAGTAGAATAAATGCAAGTAAATATTCCACATAACAAGGTTATTCATTGTTGTTGAAAGAGTGAATGTATTATTGTGTGTATTTCTGTACATGTTTCTAGTTACTATGTACATATTTTGACTGGATTGTAGATGTGTATGTGTGGGTATTGTTGAACTGGCACAAATGCGATCCTACATAAAGGCTTGGGGTTGGACGATGACATAATGGATGCTACATGAGCAGTTTGGACACGAGAAAACAGGCAGAGAAAGGATACTAGCAGTGTCACATCCTGTACTGAATGTGTCTGGTTCAGGTGAAAGGTGAATCACGGTAGTTAGGGAAGGGACATCTGCTTTGTGTCACAAGTGTGCCTATGGTGACTGATGTCACTCGGTGTTCGACATGGACACTGAAATTGTTCACTCAAGACACCCACAACTGGCCGTGTTTACTGGCTGTCGGGTGTAGGGAGGCTTTCTGTTTGATCTAGCAAAGAATTTATTATGATTGACTAGGCAGCAAGTTGTGTCGTCAGTGAAGTGTTCATCATGAAAGAGACCTATTTAATAGTCTGGTTGCATTGTGATGCCCCGATCAATTACATTATCAACTACATGCTCATATTCTCATTCTCTTATTACTCAATCCTTTAGAACTTTTTTCTGTGTCGGTCACCAGATACTCTGTTCATATCGCTTGAATCAGTCTGCTGGGTGAACTTAACAACAAGGCAGGCAACTGTGCAGTAGTGTGTGTGTGTGTGTGTGTGTGTGTGTGTGTGTGTGTGTGTGTGTGTGTGTGTGTGTGTGTGTGTGTGTGTGTGTGTGTGTGTGTGTGTGTGTGTGTGGGTGGGGGGTGTGTGGGGGTGTGGGTGTGTGTGGGTGGGTGGGAGGGGTGGGTGGGTGGGTGTGGGGGGTGTGGGTGTGTGTGGGTTTGGGTTTGCCACATACATGCACACATGCAGTCATGCACGCACACATGCAGTCATGCACGCACACATCCCCACACAAAAAACTACTGTCAGTTACCACCACACGTAGGGGAATTAGACCCTAGTCAGTTTACAATTTTCCAACTTTGATCTATTCCATCCAGGTATAAAATCGCATTGCAGTCACACATCTGTAACAAATAAAAACATCCCTGACATCACTGTTCATGAATCACAGACATTTGCTGATTGAATTGCAGCAAGTTGTCATTGAAGCATTCAAAAGTTTAATAGTCTGCTTGCACTGTGATTCATCGACCAGCTAAACACTCAATCTTTTGGAATATTTTTTCTGTATCAGTTACCATATACATGTGTACTCTATTCAAATCACTTTGATGCAGTACATACAATTAATTTTTTAACTTTTATAATTCCAAACACGAAATCTCATCACAGGTCTATTAAAAAATCATCCCTAACACCACTGTCAGTATTCGATATGGGTCACAGATAGTTGTTTAAAACACATAAATATTCATAATATAAAGAGAAACTGTATGACAGTTATTACACAATTTGTGGTGGACATAAATTCTATTTATAGCACTGACTCATGCTTATTATCAAGTGGTAAAAACTTCTCTACATACATACTAACAATAACCTGCAGTGTTAATAAGTAGTTTAAAGATGTGGTCCAGTGTCAAATACACTACACGGCTCTGAAATGATCCCCTGGTCAGAGAAACAATGCTTCCATACCGTTATCATTTGCATACAGTGTGAGTGTTTAGTAATCCCAAAGGTGTAAATATGTACACATTTGCAAGTGGCAAGTGAGTGTGTTGTGACGGTGTTGACTGGCTTTATACGACACAGGGCGGGTCATTTCCGAGCATATTTGTCCCAATAACAGCAACACCAGAATGTTGACATCTGTGATGAATGTTGCATTGTGGCAATTTGTGAAGAGGGACGTATCATTAGTGTGTGTGATCACACCAGCGTGTCTGTCCATTAAGGGCTAATTCTTACAAAGAAGCCCACTGGTGTGCTGTAGTGTGACAGCTGTATGGTCTAACGAGTGGCCATAATTAAGTAAATTGCTTAGTGGTTCTCTGACCGATAAGCATTACAAAAGAATTAGTCAGTGCAAACTATTTTCAGTTAACCATAACCACATAATGCCATTAACAAACCAAAAGTGGTAGACACTACACAACATGTATAGGTGTAACAATGACACAACTTCAGACAGCCGACTTCTGGCCAGTAGTGGTCAAACTAATCCATTAGTCAGGCTTGTTAAAAAAACGGGAAATTTTTGAATTACCTTTAAGGCTTATCTAATGGCCACATACCAATCTGCATACATAACGATATACTGACAAGAATATACAACATCAAACAAACTACAAATGGTTTTGTGTGAACTTGAAGATCAACATGCATTTTATTAACATTATGCAATCCCATTTCACATAATTACCCAGAACATATTTTATGTACCCAACAAAATAACCATGCATATTGTAAAATGCAATCTATGAAAAACTACTTGTATCTTAATACTACAATACAAACAACGACCGTCTGCTCCCAAAGCCGGGATGGTGGGGGGGGGCTTATAAAAACTGTCCCAGTCAGTGGACTCAGTGCACAGACATTTCTTGCTGATCTTTCAAGTGTGGCATTGGCACCAAACATTATGATTGTGTCAACAGCCGCCTGCCAACAGGCACAGCCAAACATGTGATGGTAGTAAAACCCAACCAGATGGGCAACAATTAGCATACCAAGCTAGCACTGCTCCTGATTAATAACACATTAAAAAAGTGTTTTCCTCATTAATCGTGTTCATTTAGAACGGGAAACAGGTGCGAATTACCTTATCAAAGAGCAGTTTCCAGCACTTACCAGCCTACAAAACATGTATATTTCCACACCACCAGTTGGGTGTAATAAATAACTGATATAAGACACACTACCGTGGTCCAGCGTGGATCATCCATTGAGCTGCCCGCTGTATACATGCAGTATGGAAGCATGCAGTTGAACTCAGAACGTTAAATGTTAAAACTAATTGCGCATGGTTCATTTAAACAGACTTGGGCAGTGAACCGGCAAGAATAGATGTACAGTGTATCATGGTTTTACGGCAACGAAAAGACGATGAGACGATCATATACCTTTAACTGGTATTTAATTAGGGTGTTTAAAGAAGGGGTTAATTTACCAGTCCCCATTTATGTATTGATTTGGGCGTGGCAAAACTTTATTGAAAGATAGGTCAAAGTACCACAGACATGCTTTTAAAGTGTTCTATGGGGCAGACTAACACCATTAAATAGCTGGTCATGGAAATAGTCTACCAGCAATTTAGATCGGTCAGTTTTTTAAATGTCACATATTTGTTGATCTAGCTGTTGGCACCTACAGTTTGCTCCGTTGTACAGACGGGGAAAACGAATAAGTAAAGAAGATGCAAGGATCAACATGTCATTTGTACCCTGAGTTTGCACCCAGGGTTGACGTGTCATTTGCACTTAAGGTGCAATACTTGACTTGTCACTGACGTCCAGGATTGACATGTCGTATGCATGCAAGTGTCAACAATTGACATATCATTTACAACCAATGTTGTTGTGTTATTTGCACCCATGGGTTGTCATCAACATGTCATCAACATCTCAGTTACACGACATCTTCACTCATGGGTTACTGTCGCCATGCCGTGTCTTTTACGTCCTTATACGAGATGTCATTTGCACCCATCATTAGAACCCACAGGACGAAGTGTCATTTGCATGTCATTTGCACCCTTACTGACATGTCATTTGCATCCTTACTGACATGTCATTTGCACCCATAGTCACTTACACCTAAGGTGTCAACTTGACTTTCACCTTAACTTTGCGTAATGTTCACATGCGTTTTGTTGTTGACACAGGTTGGAGTCATTTCTTACAACGCAGTTTACTGGCTGCACTTAACTTTTTAGGGCATCGTAATTATATTAGGGTCCCTTGAAAGCAGCAGCTGGTTACGGCAGCCTGGCCCCCCATAACCAGTTTGTTGAGAGTGCAATTTACTGCTCCCTCCTATATTATCAGTGCTTACTTCGGTCATAACAACATCTCAACCATTACGGGTGCATCTGCCCGTGGAATAACGACATAGCCCCAAAGCAGTTTCTGGATCATAATATTAGCTATCACCTTCACTGTTACATCATGGGCATGTTGTGCGGGGAAGTTTAAGAGAATGTGTGAAATGTTTGTGTCGAGTCAAATAGGATGGTTAGATGTATCATGTAGGTGTGCACCTGGCTATGCAGGGCACGGTGTTGAAGTAACACTCACTGACCACTACTGACCACCATTGACTGTGTGATCACAGGTATCAACAATTGATTGACTACAGTTATTAATGGTTTGTTCTGATGTCCGACACTTGCGTTCAACATTATTGAGTCTGACACACTGAATAGAGCTGTAAAGATATTTAATTTGTTATGTTTATGAGAGACTGGAAGTAAGAGTGAAGAGAAAATGATTAAGGAATATTTAAGCAAGGGATCGGGTTAGAATTGAGACGAAATAGGAACTGTTTTTTTTTATTTGTAAAGCTTTCAAATGTTTAAATATTTCTTTTTTGCATAACCAAAGAGTATCTTACTGGTTAGGGGCTTTTGTCATACTTTCACACAGGGGCAGTGATTCAGTTAAAAGTCTGGGGACCAATTATATTTATTATATGTAATATATTATATATATATATATATATATATATATATATATATAATATATATATATATATATACATATATATATTTATATCACATATATAATGTCAGATATTACAACGACCCATCACACAGCTCAATGGCTGTCCTCTACAGGATGTGATACAACTAAAATACACTGCAACAATTAAGACTTGCAAACGAATATGACCATCAATAAATTAATAAATGGTGTTTATATTTACTAAAAAAATATATGTTAGGTCATATATATATATATATATATATATATATATATATATATATATATATATATATATATATACACAACATTATATATACACTATTATATGTGTGTATATATATGACCTAACATATACAATTTTTAGTAAATATAAAACACCATTTATTAATTTATTGATGGTCATATTCGTTTGCAAGTCTTAATTGTTGCAGTGTATTTTAGTTGTATCACATCCTGTAGAGGACAGCCATTGAGCTGTGTGATGGGTCGTTGTAATATCTGACATCTCTGTGACAAAATATAGAACTTCTCAAGCAATATTTTGAAGTACAACAGAACAGTTGAACATTTAGAATCTTGTGCTATGAATTATCACTAAGAAACAGTGATTAAAATTGTGCACAGAAGACCAACTGCGACATTGTTAGAGGTCTTTGTCATTCAACTTTGAATTAAGGTAAACTAGGAGGGGCTCAACATGTGACAGAGGACCTCCTGCGAAGCATCTAGACCCAGGCACTCGGTGACTTCCACACCTATATCACCTCTGTACGGCCCTGCAATAGTTCCCACACCCACATAGCCAATGTATATTGTATACTGCACTGTGTGGGTTGCTTTAGTATTCAAAATGTCAAACGGTGTGCATTATTGAGAATGAGTTTATGAATAAGGCTATGTCATTGTCATCATGTGCACTGTGTTTATGAAGATATTTAACAGATTTTAAAATTAATTTCACACATCTGGTGGATGTGCAAATGAGCTGTATCTCATTGTGTCAAACTGTGGTGGGCGAAAGTGTAATACATCATACCGAGACTGAATGCCATGCTGTGGCAGAACCACGTTTCACTTAGTGCAAGTTTAGTTCTACGTTTAAGCTAACATCTTGCATCTGATTGACACTCTAACAATTTAATTTCACTGTGACATTGAGAATCTGCAGATGTGGAAATTGACTGGCCCAGTTTTTTTTCTCAGTTGTAGACATAAAATAAATGCCACAAATGTATTTATTTATTTGTTTTATTTGTTTATTTATTTACTCATCATTAAATATGTTTTCTGTATCTGTTAGTCAAACACATTAAACAAAGTTCTAACGCAATGAAATATGACTATAATTATATTTGAAAACAATATATGAAAAGGTGCTATTAAATGTAATTATTTTATAATCCATTTGTATAATTTAGTCAGAAAGATGCCAAATGATTTTTGTTATTACCATAAACAGCCACTTGAATTTTTATTGTGCTCTTTAAATATAATTGATCATCTTCACTGCGGGCATTAAAAGACACCAGTCCTATGTATAGCTAGGCAAAATTAAGGGAAATTGAAATGCTGCACATAGGTTTTTATATAAGTATTCACACATGCTGGCTGGCTGGCTGGCTGGCTGGCTGGCTGGCTGGCTGGCTGGCTGGCTGGCTGGCTGGCTGGCTGGCTGGCTGGCTGGCTGGCTGGCTGGCTGGCTGGCTGGCTGGCTGGCTGGCTGGCTGGCTGGCTGGCTGGCTGGCTGGCTGGCTGGCTGGCTGGCTGGCTGGCTGGCTGGCTGGCTGGCTGGCTGGCTGGCTGGCTGGCTGGCTGGCTGGCTGGCTGGCTGGCTGGCTGGCTGGCTGGCTGGCTGGCTGGCTGGCTGGCTGGCTGGCTGGCTTATAAAATACCTTATTATCACAGACATCAAGTGTTATTTAGTAAAAAACGAGTTGTAATGCTCTTGATCAAGACTTTGATGTTCTATCCACTGTGCCACGGCTCCCTACATGTGACGGGGAAATGAAAGACTGACTGTGTTGGGATGAGTATATTATATGAAGTACACTGGGTGAGATTGGGAGAGGTGAGGAGAAGGAAGAGATGGGAGAGATCAAAGGGGTGGAAAGATAAAGAGACAACAGTTCGGGATCACTGTTGGAAGACGTAAAACACTAACTGACAACCAGCTTCATTGTGGACCACAGGGCAGAACGGTTGTAAATGTAAACTAGATGTCAATAAAGCTTTATTTATGATATTATCTTGGCTGTTATAGATATGATGTTGACATCTCGCTGGCTGCAACTTAAGATGAAGAGACACTTACTGACAGTTTAACTTTAATTCTCAAACATAATATATCGTACAGTTGACAAACACAAACCTGTTGACCTAAGAGATATCAATCTTCTAAATAGCTTATGACAATATTTGTTCTCTTTCTGATAAAAATAGCACACTTTTGAGACAACGCCAAAATGTAATTGTAGATTTCGGAGACTGGTATGATTGATGAGCCCAGAGCAAGACATTTAGGTAACTATAAGCCATATGTGGATGCCTTGTTTTGGTAGTTCTGTTTTCAGTCAACTCACACTAAGCATATACACAATAATTCGTAGCTGTGTTTAACTTCTGTACCTAACGGTGAAACACAAGGCTATTGTTTGATGTTATGCACCTAAAATAGTTAATACAAACTAACCATTTGCAACTATGGTCAACATTTCCACATGAATAGTTAATTCAGAATGCCGCGTGAAAGTGTGAGAATGTACTAAAATGTCAGACATCCCAGAAGCTGACATCTTTTTCCTGCTGAGTGATTTGACTAACAAACACCTCAATGGATATACAGATACAGGATTTATGAGGGTTATAAGTATCAAAGAAGTATAAATGTTTCATTGCTGTTATATGTTCATAATATATACAAGATAAAGTAAATATTGTCATACACAATATAGCATGCCACGGATGACAACAATTTTAAATTAAGTGCACCTGGAAATAGACTATGTATCACCAATTCAAAGACCGAGAGAGTCCTGGAAATCTGCTTCCTGATGGGACAGACTCATTATTAGGCTACTGGGATGGAAGTGGGCTGTCTCCAGCCATGTGTCTCCAGGCGTGTCTAGCCCTCATTCCTCTGTCTCCCCCAGGCAAAGCCTTCAGGCACCTTCCTTGTCTTAGACAGTCAATAAAACTAAAAAGCTATCTGTTGTCTGGTCTCATTTGTTCGTACATTTGCCGGATGCAGGATGGTCTTAGATGTTATTTCTGTCTTGTGTCTGTTGGAGTACCCTGTAAACATTTGCTTCCTCTCCTGTGTCTTCTCTGCGTGCGTGCGTGCGTGCGTGCGTGCGTGCGTGCGTGCGTGCGTGCGTGCGTGCGTGCGTGCGTGCGTGCATGCATGTGCAATCATAAAGCATCCAGTCTGCTTGGTGTGTCATGTACATCCAAACAGGGAGCAACTCCTGTCACTAGTTAAAAAGAAAGCAAGTGGGTTAGAGTTAGTGAGCCCACCACTACCATTCCAGGGAAGTACAGAATCCCGCTCATGATAAGGCCTAATGTTTGAGGTTTAATCCAGTGGGTCAAACCTGGAACTAATTAGTTAATCCACTGTCATGCTCCAGTGATGAATCAGCATTTCCACATTCATAATTTGTCCCCATTCGTAATTACCTTAATCATTTTGTCATACTTCTGAGCTCAGATTCTAAAGGCACATTATTATTAATAGTAATTATACTGCTTATGTTTTTTTTACCTGAAATAAATGTATTCGTATTTTTATTGTTAATATTACTTGGCATGTGGCCTACACATTAACTTTAGTTGTGTTTTTGGCTTGTCCTAAAGGATTATTGTAAAGGTATAAAACTGGCTTGTCAATCACAGCTATTTATGATATTAACAGATCAAAGGAAAGGTGCGCCACGTAATGACATTGTCTGACGGGTCACCGTCAGTGCACTTGTAGTTGCAATAGCTGCACAGAATCTCTTGAGAAGAATGATATGGTTATTTCACAAAATAATGAGACTACACTGACAAATAATCGTGATCTAAAAGCAGGCCAATGCCAGTACCACCCTATTGATATTGACAAGTTAATTGGCAAGATCAGTTATCTGGAGGTCTCAATAACGTCAGAAGGAGAAAACTAATTATGATACCAGGAACACTGGATGCACTAATCTTTCTGAAACGTTATTGTAATCAGCAATTAATTTTTAAATCAGGAAACCTTATAAAGAATTCTTACTTTCATTTTTGACTTTGCAAGAAAATCTTATGAAAACACCAATGTTGTAATAAATGTAGTATAAAAAGTAAACTATTCTAACTGCCCGAATATATTTTAATGAACCGCAATCATTTTTAATCTATATTAAATGGCACATTCTGTATTTATAGAGCTATATTTTTGATAAATAATATTTTATTAGAGGTCATTGAAACACATTTGGGTGATCAAGTGAAGACATAAGAAAATAAATAAATGCTTTGTAAGTTCACTGTCAAAATTATCAGTCTATGTACCTTGAATAAACAAAAGGTTTAAAGTGATTTTGTCTGCTAATATTTAGTTTTTTCACTTTTCTCTGTTAGTTTCAAGTAACCCAAAAAGTAAGACGAACATTAACTTGATTTGTTTATTTGAAATTTTTTACCCTAACCCCAGTATGTAATGTAATCCGTCAACAGTCCATACCCAATATGTGCAAATAATCAGCGGTTAGATTCATGTCCAAGTGACGTCAATGGCCGAACCCCTGGAGACTGAAAGGTTAAGTAGTTGTCACCCTGCCAAATTGCCATGGGTTCTGCTGTCAAAGTGACACATGACTTTCTGATGAAAAAACTGATGACATGTTGGACAGACCTGCCTGACTGCAGTGGGTTGACAGATACAGGCATTGAAGTCACCGCAGGATTGAATTACAACGTTCTGCCAACTCTACTATGTGTGTAGCTGTCACTGTAACAGATTTACAACTTGTACGTAGTTCAGTTAACTACAGTGTCATGTTATTGACGGGCCCATTCTAGTCACTTCTGGTAGGGCACAGTGACCACCCTGAGTGCCCTGAGAACAGAAAGATTGGTGTAGTGATAATGTTCTGATTTATCATATCCAGGAAGCACAATCAGGAGATGTCATTGTGTCCCCTTGGTTTGCTTGAACAAGTTTCTATGTTCAGTTGGAGGTATCTTGTAGATTCTGGCTACATGCACTGCCCTCATGATGTATAGTGTTCGGGGTGCATTTGAGGAATTTAATGGTCTCAAAGGGTCGCTACTGGAGCTTTATGGTGAGCCTCAATGGGGTATAGTTGGGTCTTTAAAATGGGTGGCTGTGCATATGGGGTCAAATTCTAGATTTCCCCTACTGTGTAGTTGAATTTGAGACCATTGCTGAATGCTGCACACAACTTAGTTGGTCCCACTAGAAATAGAACCTTGTTATTTGTTTTCTTAAAGTATCAGGTTTCTGTAGTTGCATTCATACACAAGGTCAAGGTCAAGGCAACATATCAATTCACAAAATATACTTAATTCATGAATTGAATATAAACAGACCTTGGAAGATTAATTCATTAATCATCAGTACATTGAGCCACCCTGTTAGTGATCCATGTTGGTGACCTCTGTCACCACCCCAGGGGTGCTGTAAATGCAGGATGGCATGACAATTTGACACAAGTTTGTACCCACCCACCCACACAATAAGAACGGCCTGCTCCCACAACGGTCAGTCTGTGCAGCATGGATTTATTACACTTCTAAATATACATTTCAATTTGGCAATATTTGTACACGCCTAGGCTGTTCAGTGCCCTCATATGGGAGGGTTGTTGTCGTGTGATTTATGACGACAGATGCCCCCCTTACTGACGTCAGTCCACTGTGAGTAAAACTTCACATGTAAGTGCCTCCTTGTCCAGCAGTGTCATAAATTCTCCCTGTGACGTACTCATCCAGCTGTGTGCATTTCATCTTAGTAAGGCACACCACTAGCTGCCAAGGAAAATTGTAGCGTGCAATTATCGCAATTGTTTAACACAGTGATAAATTATTTTTAATGCACCAGTGGCAGAGTTAAGTTCCTAATGTCACATAGATTAACTGACTTGTGCATAAATCAGGTTGTTATGATAATTATACTGCTTATGGTTCTATTGGCTGAATTTTCTATTCTTTCATCAGATTATTGTGGAAATCCTGGCACTTGAGAAATAACTCACAGTTGTGCATGGTTTAAACAAGTACCCAGGTATAATGAATTAATTAACCAGTTTACATGTATAATATTAATTTATATAACATGTATATTTTTATAACTATAATATAATATTATTATGTTACAAGATATCTACGCACAACATAAAAAGTACAAGATGAAAAAAATTCACTGTGCAATGCGCCACCTAGTGACTAAATGGGTGGTATAGCAGACAAACTAACATTGTGAACATGCATAGTTTATTTTATTGTGTGACTTGTTTCAGTGGTTTAGAGGTTGACTAATTTCAGACGCATTCAGAAAAGTTTTCAATCGCCATCTCTGCTCATTCTGGGAACTGTGCAAACCATAGATATTCCAGGCCTTTATCAGTAACAATAAAGTGCTGCCACCTGACTTTGCCTGGATAGCCAAGACTGCATGGAAGGACCTGAAGCCTGGGAGAGACTGGGGTAGACAAGGAGGGACTGGGGTAGACAAGGAGAGACTGGGGTAGACAAGGAGAGACTGGGGTAGACAAGGAGAGACTGGGGTAGACAAGGAGGGACTGGGGTAGACAAGGAGAGACTGGGGTAGACAAGGAGAGACTGGGGTAGACAAGGAGGGACTGGGGTAGACAAGGAGGGACTGGGGTAGACAAGGAGGGACTGGGGTAGACAAGGAGAGACTGGGGTAGACAAGGAGAGACTGGGGTAGACAAGGAGGGACTGGGGTAGACAAGGAGAGACTGGGGTAGACAAGGAGAGACTGGGGTAGACAAGGAGGGACTGGGGTAGACAAGGAGGGACTGGGGTAGACAAGGAGATACTGGGGTAGGCAATGAGAGAATGGGGCAGACAAGGAGAGACTGGGGTAGACAAGGAGGGACTGGGGTAGACAAGGAGAGACTGGGGTAGACAAGGAGAGACTGGGGTAGACAAGGAGGGACTGGGGTAGACAAGGAGGGACTGGGGTAGACAAGGAGATACTGGGGTAGGCAATGAGAGAATGGGGTAGACAAGGAGAGACTGGGGTAGACAAGGAGAGACTGGGGTAGACAAGGAGAGACTGGGGTAGACAAGGAGAGACTGGGGTAGACAAGGAGAGACTGGGGTAGACAAGGAGAGACTGGGGTAGACAAGGAAAGACTGGGGTAGACAAGGAGAGACTGGGCTATGGAAAGATGGAGATGTTTTAGTTTTTAAGTGGGACATCTCCAGATATGACGAACAGTGCAATGGATTCAGTATGATTGAAATGTTTTAAAATTTTTTCAAGATAACAGGACGATTAATCATAACATCCAACCATTGTCGATGCATGCGATTTGCTGTAAAAACAAAAACTTTGTTCAACGTTTCCAACATGACGCAGTGATGCCCCAGACTTGCGTGTGAAATAAGATCTATTGTGTGTGAAATATGATCTATTGCGAGTGAAATATGATCTATTGACTGACTGCTGTGTAACAACAGGAATATGATGTCATCCCTGGCTGTAAGTTTTTACTTGTGACACAAGATGACACATCGGCTAGCCAGATGCATAACTGTGCGGAAAGTTGTGGTTAATTCAACCACAACTGAATTACCTTTATTGTTACAGTTACATAACCCCACTTGAGGGTATTTTATTTTTCTCACTTCAGAGAAAGGTTTACACGACAGTAAATATGTGGGAATGTGTCTTTCGCCCTCTCATATGCACTACAGAGAAAACTACACACCACAGAGAAAAGACCACCAACACATGATATCATGCACTATTACTTTCTAATTAAAATGGTGTAAAAGTACATGTAACACAGAACTGGAGTAAATTGTTGTCAAACTACACATTTTCCAGCAACCCATATGTCTAACTCCGCAAAGTCTATCCAGAATCACATGATCAGAGAGTTTCAATTAGCATACCCTCGTTGTTTACAGAAGCACCCAACGTAACGGCCATTGTCTGTGTAATTGGCGTCACTGATGCCGTAAAGTTTACATTAAATTGTAGTGGCAGGTAAATCATGTTACCAGATTTTCACACCAGTAAATATATGACAGAGTTATGACCAGCAAGTGGCAATGTCCTTACCATTAAATCGACACAAACAAAAGGTGAACAGCTTCTTCTGACAAAGGTCAGACTTAGGGGGAGGGTCATAACTTGTAGTTTATAGAATCAATGTTTTATACTTGCTCTATGAATGTTGATATAATTCATCTAAATGTTTAGCTGGAGATATTTGTAGGTGGATGTTGTATATCACTGTGATGCTCATGCAGAGTAAACTTGGAATGGTTTCATTTTGTATGTGTGCTTCAATTATCAAGATTTCTGATTTGAATGTATATGTATGCATGTGTATATTGTGTGGGTCTGTCTAGATAACTTAACTAGAGACCCACTACAGAGTTAGTTATCTATGAGGCCCACTCACCTCACCTGTCATTTAGTCTGCTAGAGTTTACTTTAGGACATGTAAAAATGTGTGGTTGGATTTGAGGAACAACATTCGAGGAACAAAAAACTTCCATAATTTGCATCTGTTATGCTCTAAAAATGGGTATAACACTTGTGTATGCAAACATTATGCATATATTATTATGGTATATAATTGTTATGTTGTTTTGTAATCGAAATGCACTTTGCAAAAAAAGTGTGGAACTTTGTCCTCGTTTCAGAACATACAGATGAGTCAAGTGTCGACATCTGTTGGCAACATTTTCCGAACAGTTCCTAATTGAGTGATTAATGTGACGGCTTCTTAGTAAAAGCCTCCCTTTGAACTGAAGAACAATTAGCGTTATTTTTTAGTAAAATCTCCAAGGAACTGTTGCGTGACGCTGTGTGAAGGCAGCATACATAATCTGCTTAGTCACCTGGCAGTTCTTGCTGTAGCCACTTGTGTAGATGTCACCACATCCACCATCAGACTGGAAGAACTGTCTCTTGTCTGTTCGTAGAAGACATCCTGGCGTATGATCCGCAATGCAGTGCACTGGTCACCCTTCGTCCAGCAGTATAAGAAGCACAAGTACCCATGGATACAGCTCGCTGGACATCAAGGTCAGTGCCCTGGTTCATTTCTGATAGTTATGTGATGTTCGTATTGTACCTGTCATGTGCCTGTGTGTTCAAGCTTTGCGTAGATCTCGAGTCATATTGCCATGGAAGATGTTGGTTCGTTAATGTTAAATTAACCAACTGAATAGAAATTAAACACATGGTTAAGTGTTCAATTTATAAAAAACATAGTTTGCAATTAGTTCTGCCATGCTCCTTTTTTCCCTACAATCTGCACCAACGTTTGTTGAAGCGTAAGGTAAGACTTCATTTACTCATCCATTCATTTACTGTAAAAATATAAATACAAAATGTAAATATTCTGGAAAATTGTATTTGTCAAATTCATGTCTCACATCCAGCTGCCATGAGAGCACATTTGAATAATAAAGGTGATAATACAGTCATTGTTATCATCATTGTCAGGGTTCAATCTAGGATCTTGGCCAAGATCTAGATTGTAGAAAAGGGCCATTTTGGATAATGCAGCACCGAATTAATGGTTAATCAAGTAGTACATTGTTGGCCTCTCTTCAGGAAACTTCCGGGCGGGTCCGTCAGGCAGCATCCTCAAGAAACTGTCACCTCGGGAACACAAGTGTCTGAAGAAGCTGATGACAGACATCCTGCAGCCCTTTGTGCCCCAGTACCTGGGAGACGTGGAGGAGGACGGCACACGTATCCTTTCAACTACACGCAGTAATAATACTACAAATAATTTAAATTTTCAGCATATATTAATTAATTTCTTTAAAAAATTCGGTCAGTAACTTTTGGGGTGAGCCAGTGACAATTTGGGCGAGCCAGTGGATACAAAACCTTGTTATTCTGAGGTAGAATTACTGATTGCATTGATCCATTATCCAAAATGTAGTTTCATAACTTAACAAATAGACTGAATTTGCACTACGCGGTGTAAGGTTGACTTGTTCTTGGCAGTTGGTAATCCAGCCATTGTTGTTTATCCTAAATCAGTGCCAGCTGTATATATTGTTCTAAATGTGGTGATAAGGACCTCATTAAATAAATCTTTAACGCAAAACATTAATACAAGACTATAGCATACGTTAAAAATTGCCAGCTATTGTGCTGATAGTTAAGAAGATTTATGGTGCTCTTATTACAAACTGATGTTTGACTTGAGGGTTTAATTCTCTCTGGTGCAGCAGGCGTAGATTGCCTGCTAGACATAATACATCAGAGACCAGCAGCATTTTGGAAGGGAGGTCCCCATTGGTGACTTAATTGAACTTAATTTTCAAGCCAATGGTTGGCAGGGTGGGTTACATGAATTTGCACCCCTTCCCCCTGAAACAAGTTTTACATTTGAAGGAAAAGTTACACTTGGGGTCTCAAAATAGGGTGATGTTTATTTGTGAGAGCCTCAAGAAGGGATGCAGTTGGAGGTCTCAAGTGTTTACACATCAAGCAGTGCAACTCCTTTTCGTACTCTCTTCTTCTGGTTCTAGTAGTTTCCAGCACTTGGCATGGTTCTATTTACTTACTATATATATATATATATATATATATATATATATATATATATATATATATATATGTATTACAAAATTTTGTACTGTCTGTATAAGGTCTCATTGAACTAGTCAGTCTTTTTCACAACATTTACACCAAGCCACCCTTTCTATGCCGGCACAGAGGGGGGTCACTCCCAGGCTGCTTGGTTCTTTTATGTCCCAAATTGAGGTGGGACCAACATTAACGTGATTCTCCAATTCACAAGGGATACACAGTCTGCAATGTTGAGAGCGAGGTTTCAACACCAAATATACCATGCCTGCCATGAGTGGATAATTGAACCCCGGGCTGCCGGCGTGTTGGGTGGATGTGCTAGCCCTGTCTGTGCCTCTGTTGCACCATTGAATGCCCCACATCTGACTGCAGACTTGTTCTTGCGAGACTCGGATGTAACCAACATATAGGTCCATCCATTAAATACATCCATATTTTCCTTCACATACGTTGTGCCCAGCAGATTGTTAAAACGCACTTGGCATGTTTGGTCAGACCACTGTATTAGTGTATTCTGTTCCTTTGGCATGTGCGTGGGACAGAACTAATTTGTGGTTATTTTGAGCGCCACAGATCCTCGATGCGGCTCGGTGAGTTCCTACTGCATAGTTCACAGCTGGAATTGGTTGTCACTCCCTGCATTGAACTCGGAAGACCTCAAACTGTATGTTTGCTGTGTACTTTCAGGTATACTTCTAAATCTACACCCTCTGCTCTACAAACAAGTTAACCCCAGATTTTCACGTTATACAGGCTGCGCACTGTGGCTCCTTAACTCAACCAGCACACTTTAATGAAATAGAGGTCTTAATAAATGCTGCACATTAATGTCGGCAAGAAGGTTGTGGAACTGCCATCGTTAGGCCACGGGCATGAATCTAGTTGACAATCTTCACAATGACACTTATTGTGTTTGGCAGTTTTTATTTGCCACTTATGGAACAGCAATGATAACAACAGACATGATGTAATTTCTCAGAAAGGTGTTATTGTGTTGACGGTTTAAATGATGTTATGACATGTGGGGTGTGACCCTTGACCCCTGCTGAGGCTACATTGAGCTGGAGGATCTACTGGGGGGCTTCAACTCCCCGTGTGTCATGGACTGTAAGATTGGGACAAGGACGTATCTGGAGGAGGAACTTCAGAAGGCTCGGAAGACTCCGACTGTGAGAAAGGTCTGTGCAGGAAGTCGCTGGGGACCCGGGGCTAGCTTCTGAAATAATAGAAGTTTAAAAAATAAGTTGTTAATTGTAATTTTTTGATTTTATTGTATTGTGTTGGTGGGTTTAGCATTTTTAAATTATGTGTAATGTGACTCGGGTGAGCATAGAATCGGTTCTGGAATATGTAACTTTACCTTGACGTAGAATGGCAACAACGATGATGTATTTATAATTAAAAGTAAAGAAGTAAAATGGAGAATTTTTCTAAAGTGGCTGGTTGTGATTAAAGCTTTGACATTAGGTGCCTATGTAAACTATCACTTGGCTAATATAAATACGGAATTGTAAACAGTGCACAACGGAAACCATACATAATTACCGTAACTTTCCTGTTACAGTATTTATGTTTAAAAAATTACAACCACTTCTGTGGTGCTCTCATTGCAGTAAGTATTTAGACTACTTATTTAGAAAAATGTACTACATTTTATAACAATAACTATGATAAGCAGGTGTGTGAAAAGAACATGTCTAATATATGCCGTGATAATATTGTACAAATACAAACATCTCTTCTTTCAGTTTTATTGCACTGATATGGTTATTAATACTTCATGTGGTTTGTGGTTAACGTGTGGTGTCGTCCTGGTAGGACATGTACAAGAAGATGTGTGACGTGGACCCAGCAGAACCAACGCAGCAGGAACACCTCGACATGGGCATCACCAAGCCTCGCTACATGATCTGGAGGGAGACGATCAGCTCCACGTCCAACCTCGGCTTCAGGATAGAGGGTATTGAGGTAGGTCTCTCACTAAGAGCCCTGGCTCCAGCTTGGACTTAGCAATAGAGGGTATTGAGGTAGGTCTCTCACTAAGAACCCTGGCTCCAGCTTGGACTTAGCAATAGAGGGTATTGAGGTAGGTCTCTCACTAAGAACCCAGGCTCCAGCTTGGACTTAGCAATAGAGGGTATTGAGGTAGGTCTCTCACTAAGAACCCTGGTCCAGCTTAGACTTAGCAATAGAGGGTATTGAGGTAGGTCTCTCACTAAGACCCTGGCTCCAGCTTGGACTTGGCAATAGAGGGTATTGAGGTAGGTCTCTCACTAAGACCCTGGCTCCAGCTTAGACTTAGCAATAGAGGGTATTGAGGTAGGTCTCTCACTAAGAACCCAGGCTCCAGCTTAGACTTAGCAATAGAGGGTATTGAGGTAGGTCTCTCACTAAGAACCCTGGCTCCAGCTTGGACTTGGCAATAGAGGATATTGAGGTAGGTCTCTCACTAAGACCCTGGCTCCAGCTTGGACTTAGCAATAGAAGGTATTGAGGTAGGTCTCTCACTAAGACCCTGGCTCCAGCTTGGACTTGGCAATAGAGGGTATTGAGGTAGGTCTCTCACTAAGAGCCCAGGCTCCAGCTTAGACTTAGCAATAGAAGGTATTGAGGTAGGTCTCTCACTAAGAACCCTGGCTCCAGCTTAGACTTAGCAATAGAGGGTATTGAGGTAGGTCTCTCACTAAGAGCTCTGGTTCCAGCTTGGACTTAGCAATAGAGGGTATTATTGAGGTAGGTCTCTCACTAAGAACCCTGGCCCCAACTTGGACTTAGCAATAGAGGGTATTGAGGTAGGTCTCTCACTAAGAACCCTGGCTCCAGCTTGGACTTAACAATAGAAGGTATTGAGGTAGGTCTCTCACTAAGAACCCTGGCCCCAACTTGGACTTAGCAATAGAGGGTATTGAGGTAGGTCTCTCACTAAGAACCCTGGCTCCAGCTTGGACTTAGCAATAGACGGTATTGAGGTAGGTCTCTCACTAAGAACCCTGGCTCCAGCTTGGACTTAGCAATAGAAGGTATTGAGGTAGGTCTCTCACTAAGAACCCTGGCCCCAACTTGGACTTAGCAATAGAGGGTATTGAGGTAGGTCTCTCACTAAGAACCCTGGCTCCAGCTTAGACTTAGCAATAGAGGGTATTGAGGTAGGTCTCTCACTAAGAGCCCAGGCTCCAGCTTAGACTTAGCAATAGAGGGTATTGAGGTAGGTCTCTCACTAAGAGCCCAGGCTCCAGCTTGGACTTAGCAATAGAGGGTATTGAGGTAGGTCTCTCACTAAGAGCCCTGGCTCCAGCTTGGACTTGGCAATAGAGGGTATTGAGGTAGGTCTCTCACTATGAGCCCAGGCTCCAGGTTGGACTTGCAATAGAGGGTATTGAGGTAGGTCTCTCACTAAGAACCCAGGCTCCAGCTTAGACTTAGCAATAGAGGGTATTGAGGTAGGTCTCTCACTAAGAACCCAGGCTCCAGCTTAGACTTAGCAATAGAGGGTATTGAGGTAGGTCTTCACTAAGACCCGGCTCCAGTTGGACTTGGCAATAGAGGGTATTGAGGTAGGTCTCTCACTAAGAACCCTGGCTCCAGCTTGGACTTAGCAATAGAAGGTATTGAGGTAGGTCTCTCACTAAGAACCCTGGCCCCAGCTTGGACTTAGCAATAGAGGGTATTGAGGTAGGTCTCTCACTAAGAACCCTGGCTCCAGCTTGGACTTAGCAATAGAGGTATTGAGGTAGGTCTCTCACTAAGAACCCTGGCTCCAGCTTGGACTTAGCAATAGAAGGTATTGAGGTAGGTCTCTCACTAAGAACCCTGGCTCCAGCTTGGACTTAGCGATAGAGGGTATTGAGGTAGGTCTCTCAGTAAGACCCTGGCTCCAGCTTGGACTTAGCAATAGAGGGTATTGAGGTAGGTCTGTCATAAAGTCTCTGGCTCCAGCTTGGACTTAGCGATAGACAGTATTGAGGTAGGTCTGTCATAAAGTCTCTGACTCCAGCTTGGACTTAGCAATAGAGGGTATTGAGGTAGGTCTATCATAAAGTCTCTGGCTCCAGCTTTGACTTAGCAATAGAGGGTATTGAGGTAGGTCTATCATAAAGTCTCTGACTCCAGCTTTGACTTAGCGATAGAGGGTATTGAGGTAGGTCTATCATAAAGACTCAGGCTACAGCTTTGACTTAGAGATAGAGGGTATTGAGGTAGGTCTATCATAAAGACTCAGGCTACAGCTTTGACTTAGCGATAGAGGGTATTGAGGTAGGTCTGTCATAAAGACTCAGGCTACAGCTTTGACTTAGCGATAGAGACTATTGAGGTAGGTCTATCATAAAGACTCTGACTCCAGCTTTGACTTAGCGATAGAGGGTATTGAGGCATGTGTGCCATCAGCTCGTTACCTAACCTTGGTTTCTGGATAGAAGATATTGAGGACTGTCTGCCATGGTTATATTTTCAACATTAGCTTCATATAGAGCGTGTTGTAGTGCATATGCCTCAAGCTCAACGTTCAGTCTTAACATCAGACGAAAGTATGTAAATAATTAGGCTTCACTTCACGCCCAGCCTTAGCTGCAGATAGAGGGACATGATGGTATTGAGCTTGTAATTTACTTCATGCTAAGGTTGTCTTTAATAATGCCCATATAGTTACACAGTGTATTGATATTATTTAGGTATTTTCACCAACAAATCTGGTGTAGCTGGGCTGTTGACACATTCTGTAGGAGTTTCTCTAATTTAGATTATTTGCAGTAGTGTGAATATTGTTTCTTGGCACTTGCAGAAAGGTGACGAGGAGCATTCCTTTGCCTTGAAGAAGACAAAAACAATACAGCAAGTGACAGATGCCATCCAGTACTTCACCGACAAGAACCAAGCCATACTGGTAGTGTAAACAGTAAAGTAATATATTATTATAGGTCACTTCATCACTTAGTGCAACGTCTGAAGTATATTTAAAATACACAGGAAAAGTCATGTGTATTACAGATAAAATAATTTTGTTTTAAATATGTATTTCAAGCAAAACCTTTTGAACAAATACAACTACCGGTAATGTAAAACAGTAATATGTAACTGATTTGTTTCTGTGCGTGCGTGCGTGCGTGCGTGCGTGCATGCGTGCGTGTGTGCGTACGTGCGTGCGTGCGTGCGTGCGTGCTGTGTGTGTGGTGTTGAAGTGTGTGTACGGGTACATGCATACATGGGTATATAAAATTAACATATACCACATTCCTTGTTTCAGAAGCAGTACCTGGAAAGACTGAAGGAACTCCGGTCAGCGCTGCTGATGTCACCTTTCTTTGCAGGACATGAGGTCAGAACCACTAACAGTTACAAAGAAAATAATTCTTAGTTCATGTGGTATTAAGACATTTTATTTTTTACCATGACATGAACTATTGGAATTGGGGACAAAGTGTGATTTTCATTCAAATCCACCATAAATCTTTTGCACTGAAATGTGGCTTGTCCATGGATTAAACTGCTCTGAAAATTTGTACACACCCAAGAATCGAACCCGGATTTCTTACATCCCAAATCCTATTCACTTACAACTGAAAACATCAGATTCCTGTAGCCCACTCTAGTCTTACTTAGCCGACTCTTGCTCGGCTGCCAAGAAGTTAGTCCGGTCACTTATCTGGCTTTTGAATGTTATCCACGTGAAGGGCTAAAAAGTGCTGCCACCTCACGGGTAATTGAGGCTAATAATTTCTCCTTCATAAACAACTGCAAATTTGAGATTTTTGTTTATTTTTTATGTCAATATAAGTTTTATGTTTAAAACTTTTAATTCTGTCATAGTAACTTATAAAAGTATATCCGTATTTCAGTTTTTACTTCAAAGATGGCCTGAGAGCCAGTCAGCATATCAACCGTATTCTGGGGTAAAGCCACCCTGGTGGTAACATTGGCGGAGCATTAATTCCTCATGCGGGTATGGTGATGTCTCGGACATGCCCTGTACTGTTACATGTGATGTATCTGACATGCCCTGTACTGTTACATGTGATGTATCTGACATGCCCTGTACTGTTACATGTGATGTATCTGACATTCCCTGTACTGTTACATGTGATGTATCTGACATTCCCTGTACTGTTACATGTGATGTATCTGACATTCCCTGTACTGTTACATGTGATGTATCTGACATGCCCTGTACTGTTACATGTGATGTATCTGACATTCCCTGTACTGTTACATGTGATGTATCTGACATTCCCTGTACTGTTACATGTGATGTATCTGACATTCCCTGTACTGTTACATGTGATGTATCTGACATTCCCTGTACTGTTACATGTGATGTATCTGACATTCCCTGTACTGTTACATGTGATGTATCTGACATTCCCTGTACTGTTACATGTGATGTATCTGACATTCCCTGTACTGTTACATGTGATGTATCTGACATTCCCTGTACTGTTACATGTGATGTATCTGACATTCCCTGTACTGTTACATGTGATGTATCTGACATTCCCTGTACTGTTACATGTGATCTATCTGACATGCCCTGTACTGTTACATGTGATGTATCTGACATTCCCTGTACTGTTACATGTGATGTATCTGACATGCCCTGTACTGTTACATGTGATGTATCTGACATGCCCTGTACTGTTACATGTGATGTATCTGACATGCCCTGTACTGTTACATGTGATGTATCTGACATTCCCTGTACTGTTACATGTGATGTATCTGACATGCCCTGTACTGTTACATGTGATGTACCTGACATTCCCTGTACTGTTACATGTGATCTATCTGACATGCCCTGTACTGTTACATGTGATGTATCTGACATTCCCTGTACTGTTACATGTGATGTATCTGACATGCCCTGTACTGTTACATGTGATGTATCTGACATGCCCTGTACTGTTACATGTGATCTATCTGACATTCCCTGTACTGTTACATGTGATCTATCTGACATGCCCTGTACTGTTACATGTGATGTATCTGACATTCCCTGTACTGTTACATGTGATGTATCTGACATGCCCTGTACTGTTGCTTGCAGGTGATTGGCAGTTCGCTGCTGTTTGTCCATGACTCGACGCCCAAGGCGAGCATCTGGATGATAGACTTTGGCAAGACGAGTGCCCTAAGTGAGGGCCACACCCTGAAGCACTGTGTCCCGTGGGTGGAGGGCAACCACGAGGACGGCTACCTCATTGGCATTGACAACCTCATCGGTGCCTTCGACAGCCTCCTTCGAAATGGTCATTGTTGTGAGTCTGTCGAGAAGAACTGAAGTTGCAGTGTTACTGCAGAAACTGTGGCGTCAGGGTCGCACACGTGGAGAGACAGTCACAGGGAAGAATGAGAGGGAGAGGAAGAGGGGGCGGGAGAGGGAGGGAGAGAGAGGGATGGAGAGAGGGAGAGGGAGGGAGAGAGAGACGGAGAGAGAGATGAGAGGCAGAGAGGTCGCTACTAGATTACAACACTGCTGGCGTGCAGGGAAAGAAGCTGTGCTAATAACGTTGCAGGGCAACAAAAACCATGCCACAAACATTGCAGGGACAAAGAGGACCACAGGAGCAGCAGTGCGGGAAGATGTGGTTGGAGTAGAAGAGAACATGACAGGAATCTAGGGACAGATCACAGTTGACAGACTCGTGATGCTGACGTGCTGCAGGATTCTGGCAACTCAGAAATGTTCTGCGTGGCAAAATGAACACTGACATAGTCTTTGGAGTTATTTTATTTACCAAACTCTCACAAATATAGGGATTTTCTTCAGGTGATCTATGTAAAGGTGTGGCAGCTGCAGTGACCGGCGCCCTTGCTGTATTTATTATATTGTTATTATTACATATGTTTACTTGTTAGTTATCTTGTTAGTGGTGTTGCAAGTTAATGGTTAAGCTGAAATTGTGGATATCTGCCTCTAAGCAAGCAGCATGGCCAAAGGGTATACACTTTTGTAGGCGGCAAAATGGGATATCTGGCTATACTGTTGCATAAAATTATTATTTATGTAAAGGTAGAATATATTCTATATTGTAGTTCAATGTAGCCTGCTTTGTTGCTACACATGAACATTGGAATAGAACTCGGCTAAGTTGCCACAATAATTGTTGCCGCAATACGAATGATCTACCATGGTTAGCACAGGAATGGTATAAGCAATGAGACATTACATGCAAATTGTAAAAAGAATTTGAAAAGCCTCGTCGGTTTGATTGAATGTCAACGTTTCCAAGAATATGGTGTGATGGTTTAATTAATAATAAAACAGGTGACGCCTGGTTACATGGCCGTAGCAGGCTTAAACACAGTTACATGCCAGTAATTGGTTAATGGTAATTATGTTGGCTGAATAATTTGGATATGTCATTCTAGTGATCAGAACTGATAAAGATTGTTTGGGAAAATATCAAGAACAGAAACACAGGAGAGAGAGCGAGGGCCAGAGTTGTTGCTACCCATTACTGATTTTTCTAACAAATTTTACCGCAGCCAGAGTGATGAATGTTACCTTCCATTAAACTTTGCATTACCGGCAATCAATACATTGCTGATTAATGAGACAGCATCTGCCAGATAAGTCTTTCCCACCTACCGTTCCTCCTTAGAAACAAAATCCATATGCATTTTTTATGAAAGACTTAATTTGGCTCCAGAATTGCAACAAAATATATGATGAAATATCCTGCATCTGCCATTTTTCATGATTGATAGACCTTGTTGGTAAGCAGTTTGTCGTGATTGAAATATCAAATAGAATTAATTTTTTGCAGTTCAGTAGTTCATGAACAACTACCTTCCATCCATCAGCGCCAGTGCACGTAGTTGGCCTTCCTGTGGTGGATCAGGTGCTGTTATATTCAGTTATCGACGTACAATGTTGAACATATGCATTGGTGCAAACTGCAATTCCAGTGGTGACCACTAGTGGTTGGAGCACAAAGTTGAATGTCTTGTATAAGACCAATGCTGAATTAATGTTCTTGCACATACATCCGTACATTGTAGTTATGCACATGCATGCAATTTGCAAAACCATAACATTTAGAGCTACGTTGAAATTGTGTTGGTAAAGATTGTGTTTATTATGCTGAAAGTAATGTACATAAAACGTAGAAATAAAGTGATGTATTTAATGAACACAGTTGTCATGGATTTGTTTTTTTGTGTAAAATATATCCGTGAAGTAACATAAATAAAATACACCATGGAGCATATTCCTATTCAAACTGTTGCATAGACATTCATACATGCATATATTTTGTTGAAAAATCCAATGATATCTTTGTCTGGATTCTCAATTTGTACCTAGCAGTGTTTGCATTATTCAAAACACGCAAGTGATTATAAGCACCACGTAGGCTTAGCTTTTATACTAATAAATTGGTGCACATAAACGTTTTGTAAAAAGTCATTTATTTAGTGATAAGCATAACATGTTCTGCATTACAGCAAAATGTCCTTATATTTTAATTTTATAGCGCATACATTTACATAACATGTTTACGTGTTTGACTTAAAATAATAGTAATAAAATGTAAGTAGTAACAGTAGTAGTAACAGTAGCTAATTACTAGCTATACTGTATAATAGACATCGTGACGTCTCTTGAATGCATGGATCTGCTTTCTGGTGTCGAAGTTCAGTTGATGCAGAGAGCAACATGTAGAGGTTGACTGAATTGAATTTTAATTTATTTCAACAACAACAACTACTACATTATAAATACAGTGCATACAATACAAATTGTTGAAAAAAGGGTAAAATAAGTACACTGTACAATACTTATCATGTTTACCCTTATAATTTGTTAATTTCATGCATAAAGCATCTGAACAGCGCAATAGAAGGTGTGACAACACTATTTATGTGTGTAACCATACAACATTTAATATAAAAAAAGACTGACATTTATCGAGAGAAAAAACTTATAACAATAAACAAACTGAATGTTTAATTTTGTTATCTATTTTATGTTGGCAAAAATGGTCTAGGACTCTAACACATAACTATTCAACAGTCTATATGTATAACACTTTTTGAAATGATGAACATTTTTACAACTACCAGGGGTAATCAGTGAATTATCAAGGGAGTTCCAAAGTTTAAGTTCAGTAACAGAAATACACATACTTTTTAAGTTTGTACGTACACAGATTTGCTTGAACTTACATTTATGCCTGGATGAATATCGTGATTCATGTATTTTGAAAAAAAATGGACATTCATTGGTAATATATAACAATATGCCTTAAACATAATTATATCAGTTTTTAGCTTTACAAGATCTGGTAATTTAAGAATATGTACATTGTGAAAGAGTAAATTTGTGTGATCAAGTCTTTTGGCACCACAAATTAATCTTGTAACCCTTTTCTGTAATAAAACTAAACAATGAATATTTGTAGCATATGTGTTACCCATACTTCAGCACAATACATTATATAAGGCATGACAAGAGAATAGTACAAAATATGCATACCATGTTTGTTAATCAAGGAACTGGCTCTATACATAATAGCACAGCATTTTGACAGTTTAGATCTTACTGATAAAATGTGACTTTTCCAATTTAATTTGCAATCAATTACTACACCTAAAATTTTATGGAATTTACTCTATTGATTTTCTCCTTATTTATTCTAACACAAATATTCAGGCGTAACAATCCGCCTGACACCAACTGTACTGGGAGATGCTTGCAGCTCTGTGTGTCAGACTGGACATTTTTCTTGCGGGTGTATTTTTCTGTTTAGTCCATGTATCCAGGTGAATACTAACTTCGTCCATAAGCCAGTGTCTATGTAGTGTGTCTCCAATCCACGCTCGCACATGTCCTGAAAACTCCAATTACGTCTACGATATCTTGTGATTTTCTTGCCAACGGCCAGCTTTAAGAGATTTAATAAATATATATTTTATGCTACATAACATGATTTCACAATAAGACTGATCAAAAATTTACTGTTTCACAAAGGCGATGCAATTGTCTGGTGTCTTTTTGCACCAACTTTGCCATCCCTTGGCCACAGGTCGCAAGACATTGCACAGTAGCTCCCCCTGGTGGATGCAGACTACTAATGTAAATCACAAGTTTTTATATTATTATATAGCTTTGGTTATAACTGCTTCATAAGTATTCATTATATATGGTATCTAAAACAACTACCTGATAGGGTATTTTGACAATGCATATTCAAGCTCAGTTCTACTTATATTTTTATTATATACTTTATATTACATCTCAACTGGAGGTTTGATGTTTATTTGTGTGTCGTTAAAATCGTAAAATCAAAGCTGGAATTGTTGATCCGATATGTTCTTACTGTCTACGTAGTGTTCAGCAACTTGACCTTGACCTGGAAGACTTTGGACTTTACGGTGAGTTTGTAATTATTAATGAAATGTGTTTTGGTGAATCATGCCTAGCCTAATTGGCATTTTCTCTGGTTATCCATAGGAAATACAGCCAAATTATGTGACTGCAGTAACAGGATTGGTCATTAGTGGTTTTTAATCAAGATGGAGCATTGACCGCGCACAGTAGAGCACCGGACTGTACTCGACGGGATGGTGGTTCAATCCCACCTACCGTCGTTTCGAAGCTTAGGTAGTTTTGTTCTCCCCAAACTAAAATCCGGTGGTCCCTTCTATCATCTGTCTATTTGCAAGTAAAAGATCCCACGCAGGGGATAAATATGTAACCTGTAGTGTAGAAAAGGACAAGTTTGAGCTGTTTGGAGGAAACTACCTCACACCTGAGACGTAACATATGCCAGTGCAACATTCGAGAATTAAGTTATGTAAGAAACGTTTCTTTACCTGTTTTTGGACTTTCAGAAAGACATATCAAATTAATATTTCCCATGCATAATAGCAGAGCCATAAGATATGTATATGCCAAATTATAAATATAGATCCTCAACGGTTTTTGGGATATGGAAGCTAATGGTGCACTGTGGACACAAAATGATGCCATAAGTCCATTGGGACTATATGGCCCGAAGGACAAAAAACTCATAAAACCTTAGTTTTTGAATCCAGCCAGTTCGGTGACCAAACTCTTTAGTTGGTCCACATGCGAAAACAGTAGATGTATTTTAGGACACTTTAATGGGACATCATTTGCCTGGAGAAAAAAACACTGCTACATGCTTCTCTATGGCAATGTGGTAACACAGAGTAGATACGTATACACTATCTCAACTGTACAGGATCATGTTCATAAATATCCAGACTGGGATCTCCATTGATCCCCCCCCTACTTTTTGACAGGTGACAATGTAGTTATGTTTAGGAGTCATGCATACGCATAGCCATTACAGTATATTAACACATGTAAAATTTTCATATTGTTCTTAATGGATGTCTTCGGGTCTTCCGTCGCCTCTCCGGTACGGCGGCGCGCGATGGCCACTGCGTTAACTGTAAAGAGGAAGAAGTATTTGACGAGAACCAGGCCGGCACACCTTACTTATGTACGTCAGCATTTACGCAAGACAAGTTGTTTACCATTATAATTTGGTTCATGTAACACTCCCTCTGTCGAAGATATCAACGCGTGCCTCTGTGTTAATGCAACAACAGATATCATCTACAGAGACGGACGGAACAGGATCGACGCGTCCCTGTTTCACGTAACTTTTACCGTAAACAGTGTTGGAGGTGGAACCGTTGTTCTGGACCGTACGTCTCGATATAACATGTGGTCGTGTGATGATCTGTTTACGTTGCATAATCCACGGGACATCCTATATCTTTGGCAGGATCCCAAACAGGCCATCCCTGCTCACAAGGGCAAATTAAGGCCTCGGTAAGACCAATGAAGGAACTAGTACAGCGGTTCCTTTTGTACGCGTCACGCATTTCTCCTTGCGAATATTTGTCGTAGATGTCGCAGCAAAAATACATCAAGTAAATCGATCTATTTGCATTGAAGCCACGCTGGGATTCGGGTTTGATTATAATAATTGGCATGCATTTATGATCGGTTCAAGACGATGACATGAGCAAATAACTTGGCAACTATGCGCCCAGGAGTGATGGAGGGGATGCTTCTGTAATTGATGCTATCATTCCTGGCTATCCTGATTTCGTAAAGTTTGATGGTTCAATTCAATTCTCTTTAATTTCCTTAAAAAGATGTAAGAAAAATATTGTCACAAAATACAAATTCAATTCAATATATGTAACCACACAAAAAGCAAATCCGTTGACATCAATCAATATCGTCTGGTGTTGGCGTCGTCACTCCAGTACTGACAAAGAAGGACGCCGTGTCAGGATTCTGATATACATTTTTAACAGCACTCCTGTCCTCCGACATGATGATGCAGTGAAGCAGCATGGCACCAGAGGCAGAATGGCGTTGATGCTGACGTATAATGCACCAGCCCCCTAAAAATCATTTCTCCGCTTCGACCCCGACCCCGGTGTATTAGAGCATTGGCTATATACAGCTACATAGTCATGTTGTTGTATGACGTCCATTCATTTACCTGCAAACACTTTTGCAATAAAACTTATACATAATTTTCCATAAACTCCTATACTGCTATACTGCTAGCTGGTAGCTGTACCTCCGCCATTATTATTTTCTTGATGGAACGTAGCAATTATACAATCCCGCTTAATGTTAGATCAGTAGACATTATTACATAATTCGGCTGTAATTTAATAAGGTATACCTTTATGACCTTGCTTATCCTAGCATGTCCACCCATCTGGTGACAGTACACGTCGATGCCTATGTTTTAATTGGCTAAAACCCGAAGGTCATTACACCGATGTGGGTGGGGTGGGTCATATCCCGAAGCACTACATTGCCCAGTCTTTAATTTAAAAGTGTCCACCGTGGAGGCAGACACAACTTTTAGGATAGCCCGTTCGAAATCGTTATGGTTATATTAGAAGAAAAAACCTGTTAGCACATACCTGAGTTCTGGTCGGTGCCTGAATAAATCGGTTACTATGGCCATGCATAATTATATAACACCGCAACTGATCCGACGTTTGTGTTGCTATATTTGGCGTCGTTAAGCATGTCACGCGTTATTGTTTGTTTGGGTCAAGTCACGTGTTCTTATTTACATCCGAGGGTGACGCAGTTTCACCTGTGTATATTGAATTGATGGCCAGACGCAATCATAAATTATTTATACCGTGCAATTATGAAGCAATATATATTGATCTTTCAGCTTTCCAATTAATAATATGCTATGTACCAAATGCACACTTATACATCTATGCTCTTAGGACGCTTCAAACTAAAACAAAAAACACGTATATTTCGAATAGTGTGGGTGAGTTTCATTATTATTGAGAGTATATGTTCAGCTAGTGCACGACGATGTTAGATGCTTTTGTTCAAGTTTCATCCAACGTTTATAGCTGATCGACGGTCCTCGTTACAGATAGATAAATGGTACCGATTTATAATAATATAACCATCACATGGAAGAGTCTATTGTAGTTTTGCTGAAACAATTTTCCTATGGTTATTCCGTACATCGAAATGGAAGCTCTAGCCTTTTGCTACCGAATTTGCCAAACATTTTGTTGTGTTCACTTGTGTGGCGATGAGACTACACTATAAGAAAATTGTGTTTTTATACATCTCCGAACATTTATGGCAAGTATAAAACGCAGAAAGCAGTTAGCACTACATTAGCGCCAAGCAACAGCGGATGAATATGTATTAATACTAAATAATTGCGTCAGATGGCGCTGATCACATTGTGTGTGACGCAGAATATGCGTTGCATTTCGGGAAGGTTGGCCATCTTGAATTCTTGTGTGTTTGAGTAAGTGCTGTTTGGTGAAATAATTTACGTTTCATAAGCAAAGCTACTGATTATTTGATCTGGCTAGTGGTGAGCGAAAAATACGATCACCTCAAGGAAATAACAGACTGTAAGGTGTTCGCCTTTGCAATGGCTGCTATGCCGCTATTCGGCCTGGAAGATTTTTTGCCATTGTCTCCGACGGCAACGATTACGTCGAATGAAGACGAAGATTTGGATCTTTTTCCCGACTTAGTTGAACTTTGGGCGAACCATGAGAGCGCTGTTACAGTATGCAAGTCAGATACTGCGTTACAGAATGGTGACATGCAGCTAAACAGCGGAGACGACGCCTACATGAAACATTTGACTTTCACTTTGTCGTCGCAATCTTGCAGTAACAGTCATGCAATGCCAGTGGCGTCTGATCACGTGAAGAACGAAAATATCGATGATAGTGGGACACTGTCATACGAAAGAAGGCGAAGCGGTGTATGCATGACCAAAAGTGCAATTGCTGCTAGAGAGAACAGAATGAAAAAGAAGGGTTTCGTGCGCACTTTGCAGTCATCAGTGCAGTTGTTGACTTCTGAAAACAAAACATTACATCAGCAAGTGTCAAGCTTGCAGGCTAAAGTTGGTGCCTTGCAGACAGAAGTGATGTACCTCAAGGGTGTGCTGAGGAATGAAAGCAGTCTTGCATCACTGTTACAGAACATCCATACTACCCCAGGTGTCGAATTTGTTTGTTCCAACCAACTTGGCCTGGCAGAAGGAGATGATGATTCTGACAGCGAGGACACTGATGCGTATGTTGGAAGGAAGCGACACAGTATGGGAGACTACACCTTCAAAGAAAACGTCCCAGCGAAGAATTCAGCATACACCCACACTAGACCTGGGATGCGGAAACTTGCAAAACTTGATCATGATTACGCATCCCAGGATGCTCCTAAACATGTTGGAACAAAACGACAGTTACTCCAAGGAGGCACAGACGTACTTACGAAGCAGTCCTATCCTGGTGGTGGGATTTGTCTGCATGTGTCTGACAAGAGTGTTTCTCTCGAACTGTGTGCGGCGTGCAACAAGAATGCTTCATCGGCCCGGAAGACGTATGGACTGCGGAAGCGTAGCTTTGCTGGCAAGAAGTCCAACTGAACTACTCGACATGTGTTACATGCAGTTTGTTTTGTTGACTGGTTCAATGGTCTGTATCTCTACTTCTCATGCAATGTGACTGGTAAACTACATGCTATTGTGAACTGACATGAAATGAACAAGTGCTTTGTGGCACAAGTTGCGTTTACTTGCATGATAACGGGCTGTTGTTCTGTGAATGTTAACATTTGCGTGATAGGCACTACTGGTGATGCTTGTGAATGTCAGACTGTACACCATTCGTTGGGCGTCGGTACTGAACAATCTCTGCTTGCCTTTTCAGTTGCTGTATCCTCAGAGAAGCAAGCCACAAAGTCGCCAATGCACAGTCTATGGTGGAGTATACTTGACTGAAATGGTCCGTGTCATTTGTTTCTTGATTTGGTCTGTGTATATGTTCGACTGTAGTATATACAGTCAGGCTGGAGACATACATATTGTCACATTTGCTTCATAGCTGATACACATGTGTATGTTCAAAGAAATATATATTCAGATGTGGGCTGGAAAGCCAGGACAAATTTGGAAAACTTTCAAAGGGTTCACACCATACATTGCATAAATTTCACAAGAACAAACTTGTGATTTATAGTCATGTAATTAACATGTCTTATTGGTGGCACTAAATACATGCAGCATTCATCATGAAGTGTGTATCAAATTACTTTGCAAAGGTACATTAAACTATTTTATATGACTACTTTAAATTATAATATAGATGGGAAAAAAATGTTCTTTGTTTCGTGGCACTTTGGCCTATGTAAGGTGTGGACTCTTCGCCAAACCTGTAGAGAGCTTGATTTAAGTGCCCTGTCTGCTTTCTGTTTCAGGAGGTCCAACACACATGAGAAGCGTGTGTTTGTGTTTAAAAAGTGGTCTTATATCACGGTAAGGTGCTTCTTGAGTACGCCTACAAAAATTGCTGTCACTGGGATTCACGAAATACTGGGATGGTTTTGTTTCAACTGGGTTGCTATTTTGTTGTAAAAATGTGGCATATTTGGAGATTCTGAAAATTATGACCAGTGTTGACTACTGAATCCCAGTGATAGTATTTATAAAAAGTAATGGCATGTCAGATTGGTGAAAGAAGGGGATGTTGTCTAAAAATGAAGTTTACACATAACCATCTTAAATTTACATGGTACTGGTAACGAGCTATGTCGCACTATGCACATGTGCTGGATCAAGCTAACTGACATGATATTTTGGAGTGACACGGTGCACATTGTGTGTTATTTCATTGTGGTGTGATGTTAGGGTACCTGGCGTGTTGCATAGATAATGGTTTTGGGTCACGTTGCTTTTCATGGCTGGCAGAGATGGCTGGTTGCTGTGGGCGGAATGTGTCGGCCTTCGTTGCACCCCACTGAAGGCACGCACTGTGTGAGTATGGGGTGTAAGTATGGCAAGCCATTTATGTTGTCCAAGATGTGTGTGAATCACAGGACGGGGCAGCGTAGTTTGCATGTCCTGACCAGGATGTGATTTGACTGGGTCAAGTTTATTTTTGCTCCCGACAGGGACATTTTTATATACGTGTATAATAATAATATAAACATTTGTAAATTTTCCTTTATTTTTGTTTCATGGAGAGTTCATTTGATACACGGGACGTATACATTTATTAGATACGACGACATGGCTTCAGTTGCAACCTGATAGGACATGCAATCATACAACCAGTGTACAATTTGTATCAATTATGTCATGTTTAATATTATATGTTTGCGTCAAATTGCAAATAATTGTAGTATTTTTGTAAATGTCAGAATTGTAAATATTGTATATATATGTATGTTACATGGAATTGCAGTGCATATTCGGTGAAGGGAACTACAAATGGAAGTCCGGTGACTGAAATGTGAAGCATCTTCAGCAGTTTATTTGTGTTTACTGTCATTATTTTCATGCACTTAACTACTACTATGATATCTTATATGCATTAGTCCTGTAAGTTACCAGTGAATATTGTTAATGCATTAAACATTAACATGGTATATAACATCTTGTTGTTTAGTCTATTTTTCAATGTTATTAAGCAACCTGTTCCAAGTTTTTCATTTCTAAATTACTACAATGTTTATACTAACGATGCAGAAGGTAAATTCGAACCAGTCACCTCGCAATTAAGGTCGCCCATGGCAAGTCCCAAACACACAGGAGGAAAGTATAGATAATTAGGTCTGCTGATAAGTAAGGTCTCTCGTCTAGTCCCAAGGGTGACCTTAATATTGAGGTTTTACTATATTGGCTCCAGATTGTTGAGCAATGTTTGCACTTTGGCAGATACAATCCTGGAGCGAGTTGAAATGGTAAACAAGGCTTATAGTTTCAAAACAGTGTAATTGTCAATGTTCATTGTCAAAGCATGTTGGGTTGACATCAGTACACAATACCCTTTGATGTTCACTGAGTTTGCAGCAGTCTTCACATTTGCAAATTATTGAACTATGGAACAGACTTGTCTTCTACTAAAATAAATAACAAGACTGGATGTCTATAATAAATAAAACATTTAATTATTAATATGTGGAATATGTAATACAAAACATGCATTTCTATTAAAACTAGCCAGCTGATGCACATCGTTAATAGACGCATATCCTGAAGCTGGAATGCTCAGAGCTGAACATGAAGACAGCACATGTAGATTACTACTGGTAGCTTGTTCTCTAAGCTGTGGAAAGTGGGTCTGGTAGAAGGGTGTCAACATTTATTAATTTGATCACACAAAAGTGCTGCTGACTTCTGCTAAATATAACAGTAAAGAAATACTACACCCTGGATTATGGACATTATACACTCTTTCAATCTATTCTTTTGTTTTCAAAAGGTGCAGCAGCGTTTTGTATTCAGATATGTATAACCAACTACCCGTTCATTTTGAAAAGCTGCCTTTAATATGCGACTTGCCCAATTGTATTTCATCATTTGCACCAATTATCAAACCAAGTACACTGTCTTACAACTGGCTGAGAAGACTATCTGGACATGTAAGATCACAGTAACATGATACACTATCTCCACTGTCGTGTGGAGTGTTCCGCTGCACTGGCTGTGTCATACTTCTGCCTCCTCGGCTGTGTCCACCACCAGTACCTCTCTGTTCTCATATGTCCAGAAGCTGTTCAGGTCAATGAGGATACTCGTCACAGTGTTTCCCTGGCCACTGCAAGCACACAACACAGTCAGACAGTGTCACCATCCCTGGCCACTGCAAGCACACAACACAGTCAGACAGTGTCACCATCCCTGGCCACTGCAAGCACACAACACAGTCAAACAGTGTCACCATCCCTGGCCACTGCAAGCACACAACACAGTCAGACAGTGTCACCATCCCTGGCCACTGCAAGCACACAACACAGTCAAACAGTGTCACCATCCCTGGCCACTGCAAGCACACAACACAGTCAGACAGTGTCACCATCCCTGACCACTGCAAGCACACAACACAGTCAAACAGTGTCACCATCCCTGGCCACTGCAAGCACACAACACAGTCAAACAGTGTCGCCATCCCTGACCACTGCAAGCACACAACACAGTCAGACAGTGTCACCATCCCTGGCCACTGCAAGCACACAACACAGTCAAACAGTGTCACCATCCCTGGCCACTGCAAGCACACAACACAGTCAGACAGTGTCACCATCCCTGGCCACTGCAAGCACACAACACAGTCAAACAGTGTCACCATCCCTGGCCACTGCAAGCACACAACACAGTCAAACAGTGTCACCATCCCTGGCCACTGCAAGCACACAACACAGTCAAACAGTGTCACCATCCCTGGCCACTGCAAGCACACAACACAGTCAAACAGTGTCGCCATCCCTGGCCACTGCAAGCACACAACACAGTCAGACAGTGTCACCATCCCTGGCCACTGCAAGCACACAACACAGTCAAACAGTGTCACCATCCCTGGCCACTGCAAGCACACAACACAGTCAGACAGTGTCACCATCCCTGACCACTGCAAGCACACAACACAGTCAAACAGTGTCACCATCCCTGGCCACTGCAAGCACACAACACAGTCAAACAGTGTCGCCATCCCTGACCACTGCAAGCACACAACACAGTCAGACAGTGTCACCATCCCTGGCCACTGCAAGCACACAACACAGTCAGACAGTGTCACCATCCCTGGCCACTGCAAGCACACAACACAATCAAACAGTGTCACCATCCCTGGTCACTGCAAGCACACAACACAGTCAGACAGTGTCACCATCCCTGGCCACTGCAAGCACACAACACAGTCAGACAGTGTCACCATCCCTGGCCACTGCAAGCACACAACACAGTCAAACAGTGTCGCCATCCCTGGCCACTGCAAGCACACAACACAGTCAAACAGTGTCGCCATCCCTGGCCACTGCAAGCACACAACACAGTCAAACAGTGTCACCATCCCTGGCCACTGCAAGCACACAACACAGTCAGACAGTGTCACCATCCCTGGCCATTGCAAGCACACAACACAGTCAAACAGTGTCACCATCCCTGGCCATTGCAAGCACACAACACAGTCAGACAGTGTCACCATCCCTGGCCACTGCAGCACAACACAGTCAGACAGTGTCACCATCCCTGGCCACTGCAAGCACACAACACAGTCAGACAGTGTCACCATCCCTGGCCACTGCAAGCACAACACAGTCAGACAGTGTCACCATCCCTGGCCACTGCAGCACAACACAGTCAGACAGTGTCACCATCCCTGGCCACTGCAAGCACACAACACAGTCAGACAGTGTCACCATCCCTGGCCACTGCAAGCACACAACACAGTCAGACAGTGTCACCATCCCTGGCCACTGCAAGCACAACACAGTCAAACAGTGTCACCATCCCTGGCCACTGCAAGCACACAACACAGTCAGACAGTGTCACCATCCCTGGCCACTGCAAGCACACAACACAGTCAAACAGTGTCACCATCCCTGGCCACTGCAAGCACACAACACAGTCAGACAGTGTCACCATCCCTGGCCACTGCAAGCACACAACACAGTCAGACAGTGTCACCATCCCTGGCCACTGCAAGCACACAACACAATCAAACAGTGTCACCATCCCTGGCCACTGCAAGCACACAACACAGTCAGACAGTGTCACCATCCCTGGCCACTGCAAGCACACAACACAGTCAGACAGTGTCACCATCCCTGGCCACTGCAAGCACACAACACAGTCAAACAGTGTCGCCATCCCTGGCCACTGCAAGCACACAACACAGTCAAACAGTGTCACCATCCCTGGCCACTGCAAGCACACAACACAGTCAAACAGTGTCACCATCCCTGGCCACTGCAAGCACACAACACAGTCAAACAGTGTCACCATCCCTGACCACTGCAAGCACACAACACAGTCAGACAGTGTCACCATCCCTGGCCATTGCAAGCACACAACACAGTCAAACAGTGTCACCATCCCTGGCCATTGCAAGCACACAACACAGTCAGACAGTGTCACCATCCCTGGCCACTGCAGCACAACACAGTCAGACAGTGTCACCATCCCTGGCCACTGCAAGCACACAACACAGTCAGACAGTGTCACCATCCCTGGCCACTGCAAGCACAACACAGTCAGACAGTGTCACCATCCCTGGCCACTGCAGCACAACACAGTCAGACAGTGTCACCATCCCTGGCCACTGCAAGCACACAACACAGTCAGACAGTGTCACCATCCCTGGCCACTGCAAGCACAACACAGTCAAACAGTGTCACCATCCCTGGCCACTGCAAGCACACAACACAGTCAGACAGTGTCACCATCCCTGGCCACTGCAAGCACACAACACAGTCAAACAGTGTCACCATCCCTGGCCACTGCAAGCACACAACACAGTCAGACAGTGTCACCATCCCTGGCCACTGCAAGCACACAACACAGTCAGACAGTGTCACCATCCCTGGCCACTGCAAGCACACAACACAGTCAGACAGTGTCACCATCCCTGGCCACTGCAAGCACACAACACAGTCAGACAGTGTCACCATCCCTGGCCACTGCAAGCACACAACACAGTCAGACAGTGTCACCATCCCTGGCCACTGCAAGCACACAACACAGTCAAACAGTGTCACCATCCCTGGCCACTGCAAGCACACAACACAGTCAAACAGTCACCATCCCTGGCCACTGCAAGCACACAACACAGTCAAACAGTCACCATCCCTGGCCACTGCAAGCACACAACACAGTCAAACAGTGTCACCATCCCTGGCCACTGCAAGCACACATGGACACTCGACAAAATACAAACATTCATGTTGCTAGCATGTAAGAGAAAACTATATGCATAATTAACATCTTTGATATATATATATATATATATATTATCAGTCCGGTGTCCCAATATGGCATCTCGCATCATATTGGTGGAAATACCAGAGTTGAAGGCAGCATTCATTCATCTACATTGGGAAACTGGCAGCAAAGGTGAAGACACCCACAGAGATGGGATTAATGTCTAAATGCAACAATCATGTCGTAGAAGATTTACCGATTGACACATGTACATAATTTCAGTTGATCAAGCACACACACTGATAGCCAAATACAGGTAAATGTTGGTTGATATCTGTGATTAAAATTACAACATTTTAACACATCCATTATATTTACTGAACCAGTGTTTGTTAATTTTGTTTACTAGCTTATACTGACGTTTAGATCCGCAAATGTTGGTGATATCTACCCGAAAAGCACAACACCCTACTAGTTAAAAACAAATTAAAATTAGTGACATGCAAGACACACAACTGTTATCACAAATATGTAAGACCAATTTCTCAAACAGATTAGTGAACAATTGCTGAATCACACAAATCACCAACAAAACAGTATTTTGCATGCCGTAAAAAGTTACATGAGCCCAAATCACCAACCATTTGACTACTGCTGAAATGGGTCAACACTCGAGTATCGCTGTCTACGGCACATAGACAAGCCTGACAAGATACAAGTAGATGACGGTAAAGGATAAGATCCTGCCAGGGAAAGAGTCGGAAGATGAAAAAACAGCGTATACAGAGAGAACATTTCTTAAATATATATGGAAAATCCTTGCTTCATGACATTTTCGTCACACATTACATTTGATTATAAGTTATATTTCTACAATCATTTATTTTGTTGTTACTGTTTGTAATAAATACTATTAGGGGTGGAATTCAAGGTTTGTTTATGTAAACAAGATTTGAGGTGAGGATAAATTTGTCAGTTGCTACCTCAAAAGTAGATATAACGTGATGATGATTGTTGAAACATTGTTGAAACAATTCGGTATTCATTTATGATTCTTGGCACAACTTAATAGAGAAAAAACATCACCACACAATTTTAAAGACTAGCTTATTGTTGTTTTTGAGCAGGGACAAATAACTGGACGTTTACAATATTCACCATTAAGACGATGTAACTGGTCCTGCATGTTTGTTATTGTTTAAATTTAAGCGTATACATAAATACCAAATATAAGAAGAATCTTGAACAAATCACACCGCCCGGTGAATTAACTGTAAGGTAACGGAGGCACAAGAACAAGAAGAAATGGTTGTGCAGCTGAAGTGGCTGATGGCAGGAGATTAATTGCGAGGTCGAAAATGCAAGTATTGCTAACAAATATGTTTATCTTTACATAAAACGTTTTCTATTGGATAACTATATGCTGCAAAGGATTTTCCAAAATATTCTGAAATGCACACAGAAACACTGCAACGGATGGTTTATACAAAAGCTACATTCTACACATTACATCTATGGGATTAGACAGACTTATCAACTCTCTTTCCAACTTGTCAAATCAAACTTAAAGTGTACACAATGTGTTATTTATCGCTACCGACTTGCTTCATTGTCAGGAGATTGTGAAACCAAGATTTTGTTGCCATCAGATAATTTAATAAAACATGTACAAAACTATGACTGGGAAAAGAAAATCTGACTGGGTCAATGTGACCGACATATTTGTGGCAGAGAGTTGACATGTCTGGGGGGTGTATGTACAGTGTGGGGCCATTCAGGGGGAACGGCCCCAGAGCCTCCGAACCTTCTTTGGCATCGGTTACGATCACCTCGCGATTCTCGTACGTCCAAAAATCATGTAGGTCTGTCATAATGCTGACCATGATATGACCCTGGCCACTGTTGAAAGACGCAACATCACTTAAGACGTCTGAAATACCATTTAAGACGTCTGAAATACCATTTAAGACGTCTGAAATGCCACAGTTATGTCCTTGAAGCTAAGCTGTAGTCTGTGCTGCAAAACTGGTCTATCAAGCTTCTGTAATGTTTCAACATTTACCTACTACGTAAACTGGTGGATGATCAAAAACAGCTTGATCACATTCATGCGTACAAAACTACAACCTGTATTCGGTTGTCTTTCTCGATAATAAATGTTGGCATCGTATCACTAAGAACATATATTTTCAGTTGAATCAAATTCAGCTTGGACACAACCAACTTTGTAATATTAAATTTCTAGTCATTACTCGTCATGCAGAAAGGCTACAGATGGGAGTAGTCAATGGAATGCATTTTCAATCATGTTTCTATCACCTTTCCATCCTTCACGACAAATTGTGTTGTGCCCACTATAGAGTTTACAATATAATTTTCTTCCACAGCTTACATATTTTGAGGTGCTTAGTGAATTACAATATTAAAAAGCTCATTCTGACGGACACACTCTCAGTGACACGAACCAAGTGCTGAGTAGTATCCTGCAGGAATAATGAATACATTTCTTAACTACAATCATTTCGCAGTAGAGAAAACATTCAAAAATATGTCTAACATTTATTTAATGACCTTAAATACTCATCACTAAAACTTAAACACTAAATTGTTGCAGACACATTTTGAAAGTGAAGTATCTGACATGACGTCTGAGTAAGCGACGGCTTGTGACGCGTGCAGGTGAGCCAATTACAGCATCCAACTGTGACATTGTGCTCCAGTGGAAGCCAGTGACACACAACTAAAGTGAGTAGGACGACAACCACACTCACCATCTGAGTAGGTCCTGCAGTGTGATGCGCAGTGCATCTGTTGGCTTCACCATGTCAAAGATCTCGTTCTTGACATCGTCAAAGGCAACTGGCTCCTGGCCGTGAGTTCTCATCTGCTCTTGGATGGCCTAGAGAGAGAGAGAGAGGCATGTGGTGTGATGTGGTGGACCCCTGCTTACAGAATACCACTGCAGTTTTAAACATGCCTGGGCACATAGTCTTATCAATCTTTCAGTGGATACAGCAACAATACCATCAAGCTGTCATTCACTCAGTAAGAATCCGGGGAAGATAAATAATATCCAAGCATACTAATACGCCTTTGCGGGGTATCAATAACCCATGAAATGAACTTCTTCAACAGCTAAAGTAAAGAGGTATGTTCTTATATACTAAAATATCAAGTCCTCGATTTTTCTGGGAAGAATTCAGCCACACTACAATTGCTGCATAATAACAATGTTAATAGGTATACATCACTGCCTACAGCCAGGTACTCATTCACACACATCTGAGTAAACTGGAGCAACTGAGAGTGAACGAACCGGCCCATAGTTTGACATCATTATACCACAGGACTTGAACCCAGGTTCTTACAATTGAGATGGTCTAGCCACTGTGTTCCACTCATGCCTGTGCTAAAACAGTAAAGTTCTTATACAGCGCTGTAGCTAGTGCTCAGCACTGATCTAGGCACTCTATTCGATACTCCATGGCAGACCTGATCAAACAAACACCATCTCGGTTTCTCTGTGGTGCCTGTGTGCTCTTACCCTGAAGAAGTAGTTGATGTCGAAGATGTTGAGATATCCCTTCTTCTGGATGTCGAGCAGACGGAAGAGATACTGCAGGGCCTGTGGTTCCTTGCGGTTCTCCAGCGCCAGCACAAAGTCCAGGTACGTCTTGTAGTCCTGTACCAGACAGCAGTGGTGGACAGGCCTGGCAGAGAGGGCTCCAGACATGGAGGGCTACACACGTTTCCTCCAGACATGGAGGGCTACACACGTTTCCTCCAGACATGGAGGGCTACACGTGTGCTCCAGATGCGGAGGACTACACACGTTTCCTCCAGACATGGAGGGTTACACACGTTTCCTCCAGACATGGAGGGTTACACACGTTTCCTCCAGACATGGAGGGCTACACACGTTTCCTCCAGACATGGAGGGTTACACACGTTTCCTCCAGACATGGAGGGTTACACACGTTTCCTCCAGACATGGAGGGTTACACACGTTTCCTCCAGACATGGAGGGCTACACACGTTTCCTCCAGACATGGAGGGTTACACACGTTTCCTCCAGACATGGAGGGTTACACACGTTTCCTCCAGACATGAGGGCTACACACGTTTCCTCCAGACATGGAGGGCTACACACGTTTCCTCCAGACATGGAGGGCTACACACGTTTCCTCCAGACATGGAGGGTTACACACGTTTCCTCCAGACATGGAGGGCTACACACGTTTCCTCCAGACATGGAGGGCTACACACGTTTCCTCCAGACATGGAGGGTTACACACGTTTCCTCCAGACGTGGAGGGCTACACACGTTCCTCCAGACGTGGAGGGCTACACACGTTTCCTCCAGACATGGAGGGTTACACACGTTTCCTCCAGACATGGAGGGCTACACACGTGTGCTCCAGACATGGAGGGCTACACACGTGTGCTCCAGACATGGAGGGCTACACACGTTTCCTCCAGACATGGAGGGCTACACACGTTTCCTCCAGACATGGAGGGCTACACACGTGTGCTCCAGACATGGAGGGCTACACACGTTCTCCAGACATGGAGGGCTACACACGTTTCCTCCAGACATGGAGGGTACACACGTTTCCTCCAGACGTGGAGGGCTACACGTGTGCTCCAGACATGGAGGGCTACACACGTTTCCTCCAGACATGGAGGGCTACACACGTTTCCTCCAGACATGGAGGGCTACACACGTTTCCTCCAGACATGGAGGGCTACACACGTATCCTCCAGACAAGGAGGGCTACACACGTATGCTCCAGACACAGAGGGCTGCACACGTGTCCTCCAGACATGGAGGGCTACACACGTGTCCTCCAGACATGGAGGGCTACACACGTGTCTCCAGACATGGAAGGCTACACACGTGTGCTCCAGACATGGAGGGCTACACACGTGTGCTCCAGACATGGAAGGCTACACACGTGTGCTCCAGACATGGAGGGCTACACACGTGTGCTCCAGACATGGAGGGCTACACACGTGTGCTCCAGACATGGAGGGCTACACACATGTGCTCCAGACATGGAAGGCTACACACGTGTGCTCCAGACATGGAAGGCTACACACACATGTGCTCCAGACATGGAGGGCTACACACGTGTTCCAGACATGGAGGCTACACACGTGTGCTCCAGACATGGAAGGCTACACACATGTGCTCCAGACATGGAAGGCTACACACATGTGCTCCAGACATGGAAGGCTACACACTTGTGCTCCAGACATGGAGGGCTACACACTGTGCTCCAGACATGGAAGGCTACACACATGTGCTCCAGACATGGAAGGCTACACACATGTGCTCCAGACATGGAGGGCTACACACATGTGCTCCAGACATGGAGGGCTACACACGTGTCCTCCAGACATGGAGGGCTACACACGTGTCCTCCAGACATGGAGGGCTACACACGTGTCCTCCAGACATGGAAGGCTACACACGTGTCCTCCAGACATGGAGGGCTACACACATGTGCTCCAGACATGGAAGGCTACACACATGTGCTCCAGACATGGAGGGCTACACACGTGTCCTCCAGACATGGAAGGCTACACACATGTGCTCCAGACGTGGAGGGCTACACACGTGTCCTCCAGACATGGAGGGCTACACACGTGTCCTCCAGACATGGAAGGCTACACACGTGTCCTCCAGACATGGAGGGCTAAATAGTAAATGAGTAATTGTACGAGATATCTTTGTATTCAGATATTAAACAAAATCTGCTAACCATTTCGCCGTCATACGTGAGACATTCCTGGAAGACCCGGTCGAGGAAGACGGGAGTGAGGGTCCCGGTGCCATACCTACAGGGAGAAAGACCACACATGACAACAAACAAAAGACAACACTAGTAGAAAATGAAATCAAACCCGCCTTGCCACGAAGTGGTAGAGCATTCACAGAAACTGGAGGTCAGACCACCGATGCTACCACTATGACAAGGAACAACGTAATTGAACCTACGTAATTATTTAACTACTACGACGAGATAAATGGGCTAATTTGTTATAGCTACTGTCATTACCTGGCCAGTTCTTCCTTGCTGAGCATGCCATTGTGGTCTTTGTCGAGGTTCAAGTACTGGCCGTAGACACGCAGTGCTGAGGGTGCAGAGAACCAATTGGTCTCCTGCATTTCCTTGGGCAGGTCCTCATCTCGCAGCTGCAACAACAACAACAACAACACTGCTAGTAGAACAACAACAACACACTTGCTAGTTGAACAATAACAACAACAACACACTGCTAGTAGAACAACAACACATTGCTAGTTGAACAACAACAACACACTGCTAGTAGAACAACAACACACTGCTAGTTGAACAACAACAACAACACACTGCTAGTTGAACAACAACAACAACACACTGCTAGTTGAACAACAACACACTGCTCGTAGAACAACACACTGCTAGTTGAACAACAACAACAACAACACACTGCTAGTTGAACAACAACACACTGCTCGTAGAACAACAACACACTGCTAGTTGAACAACAACAACAACACACTGCTAATTGAACAACAACAATAACACATCGCTAGTTGAACAACAAGAACGACACACTGCTAGTAGAACAACAACTGTCTGCAATGTTCAAATGGTTCAGACCAGCACGAATCTGTTTCCTAATGTCTAAATATGTAGCCTGTGCATTGTGTAAGTAGTATTATTCAATTTAATAAAATATGTGTACTTTTGCAGAAATGGAACTGACTTTAGTTGTCACGGCATTTGGAAATCTGCCAAAGATGATTACTGTTCAACCCACTGCATGTCATACCTTACTTTATAGTCACCCCAGTATTACAACCACCTCTGGAATGACGTCAACTGCTGGTACAGTCACCTCAATTAGACACTGTTATCTGCCTCATGTGTTGGACAACGCGGGAGTTTTAAGTCTAAGTCTTTCGACTCTCGCAGACCAGTTCAATCAAACCAGATCTCAACTTCTCTGGGCAGCAATCAGCCACTATGTAATCAGTAAGTGAAGACCATCGTGAATAAACATCCCCAACTCACCAAAGCTTTATATGGAGACCTGTCCATCTGAATTAGTGAGTCCACTACAGGTTACACATTTACCCACTGTGTGGGATCTTTTACTTTCCCTGGCTTTTAGTGTCTCTTCCGAAAGACACAGGCAATGTGACGGTGGTCGAATTTGCCTAAGTTTCGAAGCGGCGGTAGGTGGGATGGAACCACCGTCCCCTCAATTGACAGTCTGGCGCTCTACCGCACAACCACCACTCTTCATGTTTGTTTTCAGCATAAACACTTGCCAGTCACCAGTGTCTATAGCCAGGTTTTGATTCACACAGCTGAATGAACCGGTGCAACAATGTTCGACATGGCAGCACAGGGTATGAACCTGGGTTCCCTCGACGACAAGCCTGATGTTCTAGCCACTGCACTGCACAAAAATAAAGACTTCTTACCTCAATGAGGTCGTCGAGGAAGCTGCATGCGAGGATGTCCTGAATCTTCACCTTGCCTGTCCTCAGAGGGTCGAGGAAGAAGAAGAACTTTCTGACAGCCGTACACACATAGAACGAGTAGAAGGACTTCTCTAGTCCATCCAGCTGAAGAGAAACAGTTCAGGGCATCACAGTCTCACTGATAGCTGCTTGTTACAAGATTCGGTTTGTGTATACAGCCTCTGTGCCAAGAAGTCATCGGCTTCTTTCTAATATAACTTTTTAATTATACACACCTGCCTTTATTGAATATATTTGTCATATAAATGACTGCAAATTACACGTTTGGTTCAATAATTTCAAACATACCGGTACAGACATCATTAATTGTTTTTCATCATGGTTTGAATTTCATAAATTTTGTCAGATGTATAACAGTAGTAATGTTTTAAGATATATGCAGACATATTTATTGAAATGACCATACATGTTATATTGAAGTATATATCTGTAAAAATACAGCTAAACCACTCACCTGGGGAAGTGTAGGAATCAATTCTAAAATGTAGTTTTCCAGATCCTGCAAACCAAAATGTGGTATTTGATTTATCCGAATTGTCTTTGAGAAATAACTTCATATTAACCATGAAAACAAGATCAAAACAATATTTCCAATAACCAATCAATCAAACAAAAACACATTTACCTACTTATTGAACTCTGGACATTACTGTATGAATACAGTTTTTTTTGCAGTGTACACTTGTTCATTCAAGAATACCTGCAACTACCACGGTGGGGGGTGGGGTAGTAAGTGTGACAATTTAGCAAATATATCCCATGCCGTTCTAGTGACACATTTCTATTTCCATCACCAATAAAACACAGACTATACATGTGTATGTGTGATCAGACCGAATCAGCTACAGAAATATACGTCACATTATCTGTGAAGTTACACAGCGCTGTACTGAAACTGTAACAGAATACAAACTCCATTTGTTTTGTCATTAATTAACATGATATATTATACCAAGGACTTAGGGAAAGGCCACAGTTAAAATAGCAGGAATGCGTCATGGGATGTGAGAAGTCCAGATGAGGAAGGAACATAGACAGACAGAGAACCTACAGACAGAACAGTTCCGAAAGAACATCTCTCTACAGCAGGAACCAAAGAGAACAGCAAATAAAGTAATGTTGGCGATGTTATACTGGACGGTAACAGCCCCCCCCCGCAGCCATACTATGGGATAACTTGCACGAGAACATTAAATGACTGAACACTCAAACACATCTCTTCAAATAGCCATGGGACTGAATCACTCTCATTTCAAATTTTCAATAAGCTTACTATTCTAATATTTATTTGTATCTGTAATGTTTTATACATAGATGTACATACTATTAATGTAAATTTATGTATTTATTTATTTATTATTTCTAAACAAGTTATTTTACACTATTTATTTATTTATGAATTTTTAACATTATATACTTTCTAGTTTAATTTAATTTATGCAGTTCTGTGTAAACGCCCGAGAATATTTGATCTTACATGGATATAGGCACTATATAAATTCCTACCCTATATTATTATTACTATGAAAGCTATGATGACACAGCCACTGGCCACCAAGAGAGTCTACAGGTACGTACCGATTCCTTGAGGTAGCCGAGACCTGCAACATCGTACAGCGCCAGGCCAATCCTGGTCTGGTAGAGCCAGACCTTGCGCATGACATAGTTGAAGAACTGCATGATGGACACCCGACCGTACGGATCCGTCTACAGTCACAAACATACAAATATCCTCAATTCTCACGCTTCGCTAAACATGTAGTATCTCATTAACATTTGTCCACAAAGACTAGCAATTTTTTTGACAAGTGAGGACAGGTTTACTGGTACGATAGTTGGGTTACTACTGCAATACTGTCGTGATAACGTCATAAAGTGGCAGATATTAACAACTGATCAACGTGTGCCTCCGCGGGCGTCTTGTGTTGTTGTCAGTCTATAACAACCAGTCATCATATTTGCATTTATTACTTAAAAATACTTGTAAGCAGGACGCGGCACCACTCTGCTTTTGGAACACGCTCAGGAGCAGCCATCTTGAGTTATGGAATATACGGATACGTCAAAATTCATTTTTGTACATTATTGTTTATCTGTTAGGCAACATCACTCCCAATTGTCAATCAACGTTCTATAAGAAGCATGACACATCTGTAATCTTCTAGAGCACAATATATTAAATTTGATTGAGAATTGGGAGTGCTGTTTCCTAGACTGTAGACAGTAATGTACAAAAAAAATATTTCAAAAGTGACAGTACCAGTTACTTTCTGGCAGCATTGTATATGTGTGGCACCCCAAATTGTTTGCAGACTCCCAAACACCACCAGAGTGGTCCCGTGGACTCCCACAAATATTTGCAGATGAGTCTACCACAGGTTTCCCATTGAAATAAATGCCTGGTTATTTTTGTATCAATAGCACTGCATCATTACATCAGTTATTGTGAGGCATTGCTAGTTTGATGAGTTACTACACAATATAAATTTAAGCATGAAAATATCATGTGTTGTACACTTTTAATCCATGCTTACTACTTAATACACCCTCACTTTTAGTACATACCACACACAGCCAATCAACACGTACAACACTAACATGTTCGGAGGGTGTTTCGTTAGAATTATCCCAGCCAATCAAAACTAGTTTTACAAACCTGCAACAGTTTGGCAAACACCTTTGCTGTGAAGAATGGCCTGAAACACACAACATGCATTACAATGTACAAACTCAAGTGATGCTAAATGCTGTTTACATGTTCACACACCAAAACAAGGTAATTGAAACAAATTACTTAATGATTTCTTGCCAACACTTAATGAGACAGAGTGAGAATTATTTGTACATATCTCAGGTGGCATTTATTTTTGTTAGGTTTCAAGCCCTACTTAGCATTGTACATACACAATTTTTTCCTCAACACTCTCCAAGAGAAGACCTATTTAGCAGGAGAATCTGAACAATGCTAAGAAATGATTAAATCCTGTTTATAAACTTCACTTACTTGCACTTTGCACCTGCTTCTGACTTCACTCTGAGGAAGTCTTCATAGTTAATCATCTGTTCCTTGCCAACAAGTGGGGGAGAATGATGCTTGTCGAGCAAGTACCAAAGCCCCTATGGAAACACAAATACCCAGGTAGTTGCATAGTCTTACTTACCTCAAGATCTTACCTCAAGACCGGTCAGTAGTTGCCCCAAAACAGAGCATTGAGACCGTCTCAAGATTAATTTTCTGTTGTTGCAGTTCTCTATTGTCGTGACTATTGATGTTTTTTTTTCCCATATGTTTTTTATCCGGTTTGTCAAGGCTGGTTAATTTGAAACATTATAATTGTACAGGTCTGGGTGTCCTATCCAATCTCTTCGGAGGCGTGACTTCAGTTCGTTTACTGTTCTGGCCTGAATAGTGTCGTCTGACAGGGAGTTCCACATTTTAACCACTCTGGTCGAGAAGAAGTGGTGTCTGTAGCCAGTTGCTCTCTGTGTTTGGAGTTTTTCACTGTGCCCTCTTGTGGTACCACTGGCATTTTTGAACATCAGCTTTGACGGGCACTGTGAACATCTGCAGTCCTGGTTGACTGAGTCTATTCTTTTGATAATTTTGAAAGTCTGGATTATGTCTGTTCTCTGTCTTCTGTAATTCAAGGTAGGAAGCTGTAATTCTTCAAGTCTGGTGTTGTACGGTAATCCCCATAGTCACAGCAGGTAGAATAGAAATTACCAATCACCTGACAGATTTTTTAATAAGTGTAAACTGTGATTGAGAAAACACAAAGATTTGTTGTGAGAATTTGGGTCATTTAGAATTATGTTTACATCAAGTACTCAATGTTATGTAAGTAAATCATTGAAAAACATTGTATATTACCTCACCGCAGTCACAGGAAAGTATTTATTGAATTACCTACTACCACTGATTAAGCCACCAGAGTCGAATGTCATTTTATGATTACCTTGGTAATCAGGGCCTTATACAGGGTAAGATTTTTGCCAGTCACACATTTTTTGGTGGACATATAGATGTTAAATATTGACACTCTTATTTTGAATAACTGCATACACTACTGTGCACTTTGCACATCTTTAAAAAAAGTCAAATGTCTGCTTCTGCATAACCAGTAACACAGATTATGCCTTGTTTCTGCATTGAATTTATTGTTATGTCATGGTGTTTTGTCAACATTGTATTGCACATCTATTTAAAGACACTTTAGTAATAACGCACATGCATCGATCATGTATTTTCATTTTATGGTACACTCGTAATGCACTATTTTTTATTTACTAATTTGTATATTATGATAGTGCTGTTTTTCTTTTGTTCAGAAATTATGATTTTCTCACAACTTGAGTATATGAATAATGAACATAAGCTTTGTTACTTCAGTCCAGTTGGTAAACGGTGTAATGTATATTTACACTATATTTGCAATACATCATTATTACTCCACTGTACTGAATAATATTTATATGTACATGACATTATGTAACAATAAAGTTATTATTATTATAATCCTGCTGAAAAACTTTAAATGTGTTTTATGACCTGAAATGTACTACAAACACACATGTGACACCATTTACACTCATTTTAAGGCATACCTGACAATATCTATGGTTTTGGACAACTACCTTGAAATTAAGGCCACACTGGGACAGTCCCAAGTTATTTTCTAACAGCATAATATACAAATGTAGTCTTGTTAATATTGTCACCTGGCTATTCAGGTCACTTTCATCTACTCCTAGATAATTACTGATGACAGATATTCAAGATAAGCATAATCAAGAGTTTATAATAATCAATGACAATGAACTAGACAAGTACAGGAAGGGTGACACGTGGCACAAGATAGGTAAATCTGGAAACGCCATGCTGACGCCTTCAACCAACCACAGACCACCCACTACAGCTAAACAAAAGATGAGGATGAATACAATAACTGACAAACCTGTAGTTCATCGTTGTCAAGAACTTCCCTGCTACGTCGCTGTAAGAACGCTGCCCTGTGGTGAAGAATGGGTTAATCACAGCTCGCATCAACCATACTCAAGGTAGTTAGCTGTAAGCAATGCTTTTCAATGTGCAACTTAATGCAGTAAGGACAAAATGTTACATGCAAAACGCGCTTTTTTATTAGTAAATATTAGATATAAATCAGACATGGCATGATTTCAAAGGGGTATTTGAACACAACAGAAAATATAATTTTAAGGTGATTCTGAGAAACTTATGCTTTCTCCATGTCAGCTGTGGTTACAAGTAATTTTCAAAACCTTGCAGCCGTGCTACAAGAACTATAAAACTATTGCGTCACTATGTTCCAGTAAGGTATGTTCTGTTTACAGACAGTACATGGAGAAGAGAAACACAAAAGCTTCTTTGTGGTCGAAAGATCATAAATCAACAAGTGTCTGAGGACACACTATATCTGGGAAGAACATGCACTAATTAAACATCTGGACATGACAGTGAACACTAGGACACACTAGCATACACAGTTTCATATTGGGTTGGCATTAGTATGAGAAGTTTTCTAATATCTATCAAGTTCTGGATACAATCGATATTATGTTTACAAATAAAACTGTCTTTATGCATTCATACCTTGATTCTTCTCTAAGCTTCTGTAGAATAAACTCATCCTCTGATGGTAGCTGTAACAAATGGAAGAGAACTGTGTAAAACACATGGTATGAGTTGTGAATTAACCAATCCTGTGTTATGATCTAGTATAAAACAAGTTTAGACACTGTTCCACCCCAGTAACATACATATTTTCATGACATGTCTTAGTGTTTTTATTTGAAGTTATGTAAAATGTAATAAGCACCTTGAAGTAGAACTTTGGAATGGCCTTGTATGATTCATCTGTGTATTTGTTGGGTCCTTTCCATTTCTCGTAGAGTTCTGTAAACAGTTCCTCTTCTTCCTCTCGTTGTTCTTCTTTACTCTTACGGGCTGTGAACAACGTATAATAAAATTAATAATAAAATGTACAACATTAAAATATAACCTATCTAAAGTGACCACTATACTGCTGTCAGCACAGCCAAAATGGCCACTATTAGAAAAGTACATAAAGTAATTTGTGTTTGATAATCTTTTCTATCACTTCAAACAGGACACCAAATTGACACTGACAATTGTTGATACATGTTGCAGTCAGGGTAAAGTTTGGAATTAGAACAAAAACATTCCTGGCTACATTTCTCAAAACAAGTTATCAATATCTTCTTAAAATTACGATATTTTCATGCATATGGTCACACAAAATCAGCGCATGACTTTTGATTATAATTGGAGACTGAATTGTTTTAATTAACATGAAATCCTACGTTTTTGTAAGCTGTCAATTTTTTTTTCACTTAGTAGTTACAAAATATGGTATAACCAAAGTATAACTGTTTTAGAAATGGGTCTGCAAGAGCGTGTAGTGAAGGAGGAGTAGATTCCTCGACACAAACACACATTCCCATAGACACAGTGCCAGTCCAACCTCCAGGCACAGACATGTAGTCAGTCAAGCCTAGGCCCGGGCTAGGCTGAATGATGGCACTGGCAGTTTCGCGGCGAATCCATACTCACGTTTTCTATTGATGTATTGCTTAAGTGTGCTGGCCAAGTCATGTTTTTCTGTCATTCTGTCTAGGAAATGTGAGGTGCTGCTACCAACTCAGTAGCAAATAATAAAAATAAAATGTTTCGATTTTAGCTAAACGCGTCGGAAGAACCATGAAAACGGCGCCATGTTGTTAATTTGGCTTCCGAAGTTGTAAGGTTATTTTCTATTGGCTAGTTTACCTTCCGGCTTTTATTGAGCCAATCAACGTTACGAAGACTCGCTAACTTTGGCAATCGAAATCGTGTTGGTTTCTTGACAGATTTGCTTTGAAATTAACGCAAAAAGATCGCAAATAAGTAACAGTAAAGCGTAGGAGAAATGGCAACAGAAATGGAAATTGACGGGGAAAGAGGAAATGTTATGGCCTCGACTGGTACTACAGGCAGTGTGTGCGTTTCGTTGCATCCTTTGGTGATCATGAACATTTCTGAACATTGGACGCGCGTGAGAGCCCAGGAAGGACGGGCTATTCAGGTCCTCGGCGCTCTCATCGGTAAACAGAAGGGCCGAAATATAGAGGTGATGAATTCCTTCGAGTTGCTGTTCGACGTAATTGAATCTGACATTGTCATCGATAGAGAATACTACACAACGAAAGAAGAACAATTCAGGCTGGTTTTCAGCGATCTAGACTTCCTTGGCTGGTATACCACAGGAGAATCCCCAAATGAAGCCGACATCAAAGTGCACAAACAGATCTGTGAGATAAACGAAAGCCCAATATTTCTTAAACTGAATCCGCAGGCAAGAAGCACCGAACTGCCAGTAAGCATTTACGAGTCAGTCATTGACTTAGTGAACGGGCATGCCACTATGCTGTTGGTGGAGTTGCAGTACACGCTTGCGACAGAAGAAGCTGAGCGGATCGGGGTCGACCACGTCGCCAGGATGTCGTCAGAATCTGGGGATGGATCGACGGTGGCTCAGCATTTGACCGCCCAGCACAACGCCATCAAGATGCTGCACAGTCGGGTTAAACTCATCCTTGAGTACATCAAAGCGGTTGAGTCCGGTGAACTGCCAACAAATCTTGAAGTTCTGCGTGAAGCATACAGCCTTTGCCACCGCTTGCCTGTGCTGAATACGGCCAGGTTTAAGGACGAGTTTTACAATCAGTGCAACGATGTCAGTCTCATGACCTACCTTGGCATGCTGACGAAAGAGTGCAACACAATTAACCAGTTTGTGAACAAATTCAACGTGCTGTATGACCGACAGGGGATGGGCCGACGAATGAGAGGCCTGTTCTTCTGAAGAGTGTAAACATCTACAAACGACACTATTTTGGATTGCGTTTGCTCCAACATTGTTATTGCGTGATGTTCTAGGAGGACTATAGAGATTGTACATGGTTTGGCACAGGACATAAGACAAAGATACCCTGTAAGTGGAAACCGTGGTTCACTGTTTTGTATCTCGGAAGGAAGATGGATTATTTGCTTTGGTTGCTATTGCATAGATTTTTGTAATTTGTTAAACTTTGATGCATTTGCTTTGGCAATGAAACATTGGTTAATCATCTTTTTTTCTTGTAAATGTGTGCAGCTGAATTCAACTGCATTCTTTATGTATTCCCAATTTCCTAGTCGCCGACAGTTCACTGCATATTTTGTAAACAATTAACCAGTTGGAAGGCATAACAACTTTGCTTGACGTTCAACCAGTGCAAAAACGAACAAGTTGATACTGGTGATAGTAGGACAAACTAGAATGCTGATTAATAATTTCCATATTAATTAGTTAATTAATGTATGATATGTTTTGTCACCAAAGCGAACCTTGCTATTAAAATACTTAACACTGTACACCTGTTTGTTGGCCAGAAGTATTTTTGAGTACAGTTGTACCCTGTATTAATTCAACCATAGGTAGTAATGTGGCATGGTACAAGGCAAGGTAACATAATCATCACAACACTGATGTTGGCTGATTAATAGAAGAAGAGAAGAACAGCTAATTTCTTGATGCAAATTGCTGTATTCAGTATAAAGTCCTATTGCTCAGTGTTGTGACAACCATACAGGACTGAGGTGTTGCAAATGTGGAATGTATAGTTCCTGGGAAATGTATATTTCATGAGCCCAGTGGACACAATCCACTGAGATGTAAATAGTACTTATGTAAAAATTTGACTGTCTTTCTAATTTTTTTAATATGTTCATAATGCAAGCAATAATAATTTATGTGGAAGGTCTTATGCCCATTAAATTGCATATAATCTGGAAACAATGTTCACAATTTGAATGTATCTGCAAAATGTTCAATTTGGAAATAAAACTGCAAAGTAGGACAAAGTACAATTTATTCAGCACAATTCCTCTTAATAATCGCTACTCTGGGTGAAGGGCAAAATGAACAGTCAACTTAGCTTTAATGATAAATAATCAGCAAGAATTTTCCAGATCTCTTGCAAAATACATTACCGAGTACTTAGCCTATCACCCCACCTGTGGCATAGGCCGCCAACAACAGCTTCCCAGCGTCTCCTGTTCGGGGATATTTTCTGTAGCTGATTCCATGTACAGCCCATCCTGCTGGTGTCTGCTTCAAGTCATTGGTGCCAATACAACGTAATACGTTTTGTGTGTAAACAGTCCACTGGACAGTTGTCAACTTGTCACTGGGTGTGATTGTAGATGTTGCAGTGCTTTTAGTTGTGGGTTTTGACACAGTAGGTGTGAGTGCATGTGTGTGTATGTGATGTGGATGTGGTTCTTCTGGGTGTTCTAATTACAGGTGTGGGAACAGGGGAGGCAGATGCCCCACTAGAATTTCAGTGCAGGGGGCCTATATCTGTGCCCCCTATAAAACTAGACGTTTCGTGAGACAGCTGGGAACATGCCTTCCTTGCATATCTGGTGGAGGGCAGACATGGTTGAGTTCAATAGCACCCCTGTCAACACTTGCTCACTTGCCAGCAGAGCCAGCAAAACAGCTGAATTTATGGTGCCATACTTTCCCGTGCCAGTGCGTGCCAGTGCGCTTGTCTGTGGTTGTCATGAGTGTTGTTAGTGTATGTGTGCGTGCGCACACACAAACATGCACGTGTGTGTGCACACGTGCATGCGCACAAAAGTATGTGTAATATTACAAAAGTGCACATACAAAAGTATGTGGACATGCACATACACACACGTGTGTGTGTGTGTGTGTGTGTGTGTGTGTGTGTGTGTGTGTGTGTGTGTGTGTGTGTGTGTGTGTGTGTGTGTGTGTGTGTGTGTGTGTGTGTGTGTGTGTGTGTGTGTGTGTGTGTGTGTGTGTGTGTGTGTGTGTGTGTGTGTGTGTGTGTGTGTGTGTGTGTGTGTGTGTGTGTGTGTGTGTGTGTGTGTGTGTGTGTGTGTGTGTGTGTGTGTGTTGTAGAGAGAGAGAGAGAGAGAGAGAGACAGTGTGAGAAGAACACTTATATGGTCGTGCAGTGAAAACAATCGTGTGTTCTTGTAAATTATTTATCATGGGCTGTGGAGGCAATCAAACATTTATACACGAAAGATGTGGTGAGCGTATTTACTGAGCAATAATACTTGTCATGCGTGCGTTCATGAGTAGACGGGCAGCCTATTTATCCAGAAGAGGGCACCACTAAACAATATTCAGCACATCGTGTACATAAAGAATTTATTCACCAGAGGACAGCACCATCTGTTGGTTTTACAAGAACTGCGGCGTGTCATGACGCAAGAAGACGAAGCAATGCCAACGCACACGATCCTGTGTTTCTCTGCACAAAGCGCCTATGTCCACCAAACAAAAAGTACAAAACACTATCAATGTTGACAGAAAGCCTTTGAAATCATAGCTCACTTCAAAGTAGCCTCGGTTGCCCAGGCTCCGTGAGTTGGTAGCACTTTTAAGCCCCTCAACTCTGCCTGATGAAAGAAAGGCTCTGTATTTGTTATGCCTTACCCCATATTATGGTAGAGACGCTGATTGGCTCTCAGGCCAACTACGAAATAAAAATTTAAATAACGATATACTTTTACATGATAATGGTATCCTATGAAAAGTATTCAACATTGAACTTATATTAACACAAAAATAAGTAAAAATTCAAATTGACAGTTGTTTATAAAATAAGAATTACGGCAGGATTAAACAGTATCCGTGAGGTGGCAGCATTGTTTAGCCCCACACGAATAACATACAAATTAAATAAGGAGCCATTTTTATCAAATAATGCTCTATTATAAAAACTATTCTAAATTTAATTTATACTAACACAAAATAAATAGAAATACAAATTTGCAGTTGTTTATAAAAATAGAAATTACGGCAGGATTAACCAGTGTCCGTGAGGTGGCAGCGTTGTATAAATCACGCGGATAAACAAACAAAAGCCGACTAAGTAACCAGACTGTCTTCTCGGCGTAGTTCCGCAGCCGACCGACAGTCGGTTAAGCGAGACTAACTTCAGTCATTTGGACGAAGAGTGCAAATTGTGATCAATTATCATGAAGCATGCGCCGGTTCTGGCCAAGTTCGGAGGTGTGAATAATTCGTACACCAAGAACAAAACTGTTATACCTTGCCTAGAAAAGTAATAACGTTTTTGGTGTCTAAAATAACAGGTTTACTAAACATGGCAGGTCGGAGGACGTCTACGCGGGAAAAAAAAATAACTAGCTCAGTTCCGCTGAGGAGTATTCACAGGATCAAATCGGTCTACGTTACACGATCACATTCCCTTCTGTCTAATATCAAGCATAATGAGATCACGGTTAGTACCGTCAGTTCTCCATTATAATGTCTGCCAGAAATGTGCATTTCTTTCTCTTGAGCCGCAACCCAGCCTCTTCTAGTCTACCCAAGACCGTGTCCAGCGTTTCCAGGTGTAGCCCCTTTGTCGCACCAGCCAAGATGATGTAATCTAAGTACACGCCGACATGCGGTATGCCCTGCAAGATGTTTTGCTGGTGCCGAATTGATGCCATACGACAATCTATTGTACCGAAACAACCCCGTGTGCGTGTTTACGGTGACAAATTCTTTCGATTTCTCACCCAGTGGGAGCTGTGAATAGGCGTGGTATTGCTCCACAAATACCACAGCAATTCTCAAATGCATTTTCTACCTCTCCTCTCCCGCAGTCTTAATGCAAAGAACACATCAGTCGTCCCTCTGAGTTTCTTTTCATCCTATTGTTCCTCTATTCCCTTTCCAATATCCCACCCAATATTCTTTCTCCCAGTTTCATGATGTGACTTAGACATAAGCTGCTCCTGTTTTCCCCTTCTCTTCCTTATTGGGACAATTAGTTCTAGCCTCCACGTCTCTGATCTTGCACCATACTTCTATCATCTATGTCCTTCTGACTGCAGTCTCCTCCCATCACCCGCCTCACCGCTGTCACTGCTGTCTCCATTCGCATCTCACCGATACCAGGTGCGCCACACATTGCATTCCTGTTTCCATCTATAATATATAGTCTACCTTCATTAGTGCTTTTCATAATTAATTCCATATAGTTGCTATTTTCTCCATTGTTTAGATGGATCTTGAAGGGTCAAATTCGTGATGGGCCAAGACACCTATATGTTTAATTAATAGTTTTAAAATGACCAATTTAACGTGTTCTGCAGATTTCTTTTTATCTGAACGTTATCTTTGCTATGTTTTTATATAACACATATTTAGTAGCTTGATTTTTATTGTACAACGCTTTGAACATATTGGATATTGCGTTTTATAAATAGAAACTATTTTATTATATCCTGTTTTAGGGTTTTTGTAACTCTCAGCATATTAGATTTATTAATTTATTTAACGCATGCTTAAGAGATTAACTCTGTTGGAAAGATATCACCAAGGAAGGTGCGCAGTATTGACCTGGAACGGTTCAAGCATAACGCGTTTCAATGATTACTAAGTCATATAATATTTTTTTAATTCCGCGTAAAAACAAACAGAAAAACGGACACATTTTTGCAGAATAATTTCATAACATTTCTTAAATTGCGCAGTGACGTCATCGCCTATTGTCTGCGGTCTACGTGACAACTAGTGGAGCGTGGACGCCGGTTTTGTGTTCAGCTGTCTGCCAGATTAATATGCCGTATTTGATGTTTCTAACTTCAACAAATGGCCCACACTGCTTTCTTCAGCATCCGAGGTGTCATTTCCCGAAAAACGTACAACAGAACCAAGGTATTGTAGCAGACCTATGAATGAATATATGCACTATAGTGGTCAGTCTTTGTCACGATGGACAATGCTCATAGTATTTGCCTCATGAGGTTTACGTATGAGTATTGTGCTCCGTGGTGTTATCCTGTGTAAGTACATAACGAATACTATTTCGACTTATCTGGGAGGTATTCACATATACTATAATTACTGAGCAGAAATCGTACACAATTGCAGCACAAAACTCATTCATTAGAATTAAAAACGTGTTGTAAAGCAACGGTGTGTAAAGTATGCGTGCACCCAGACACACACGCACAGTTCACAAACACATACACATTTACACATGCACACACCCGAACACACACAAATGCGAACACACGTGCATACATACTCTCACGCACATGCACGATATTGGTATTTTCATAGGACCAGTATGATTATAACTAACTGACATGTTACCATTTTAACATCATTTATATTCGTATTATATTCAACAAACAAGTAAAGCAAACAAACACCAGCCATTTCCACACCAACCGTCTTGTAATATATAATATAATATAATATAATATAATATAATATAATATAATATAATATAATATAATATAATATAATATAATATAATATAATATAATATGGATGACACATCAGCTGCCCTCTGGAATTTCGGTGGTGGCATACGTATGATTATGACCCCAGTAAATCAGAAGCAACCGCGGCGAAAACTTGTCAACAGAACTTCCAATCTTCCGATATCCTCACCAGTAGAACCAGCCGACGAGACGAGATAGCGGAGAAACTGAATTGACGGTCCACTGGCGGCGGACAAATGTCAACAGAACTCCCCGTTTTCTGATATCACGATCCACCGCAAGATAACGGAAGCAGGGTGGTGTTGAATCTCCAACGATACGTTTATTTCGCTCCCGCGCCACTGTTGGAAGATGATGGACGACTCGTCTTTTGATAACGCAGATACTTCTCAGCAGCCCGCCGCAGTCTCGTGGTCCGGGGGAGTCCATGCTCGCGCGCCAACGGGGCACTGATGACGATAGCAGCCCGCCGCAGTCTCGTGGTCCGGGGTAGTCCATGCTCGCGCGCCAACGGGGCACTGATGACGATAGCAGCCCGCCACAGTCTCGTGGTCCGAGGGAGTCCATGCTCGCGCGCCATCGGGGCACTGATGACGATAGCAGCCTGCCGCAGTCTCGTGGTCCGGGGGAGTCCATGCTCGCGCGCCAACGGGGCACTGATGACGATAGCAGCCTGCTGGCAACTCGCCTTGCGAAACCCTGATGATCAGCTCAACCAATCAGTTCACTTGCCAGCGAGTTCCGGTAGAATGGGAAGTAGCCTCGATCACCCTGGCTCCGTGTGGTGGTAGCACGTTTTAGTTCCTCACATCCGCCTGGGAGTTTAGTACTTTGCCGATGTTCCCACCATGGCAACCTACCCCAGAACAGGATAGAAACGCTGACTGGCTCTCAGGCCAACGGTGAAATAAAAACTAAGCTAATGATAAACTTTAATAATGTAATACTGTACTATTAAAAGTATTCAAAATCAAACTAATACCAACACCAAAAATAAACAGAAATACAGAACTGCAGTTGTTTATAACACAAGAATTATGGAAGGATTAGTCTCGATTACCCAAGCTCCGTGAGCTTGCTATTTTGTACACCACAGGATAAGTGACCAGAATGTGTTCTCGGCGGAGGTACGCAGCCGTGGGAATATAACATGGATAGTAGTAGCCTTGCGCACAATACCTTTTAGCGGAAACGATCGAATAGGTAACTAGTAATGATGTGATTTCTTGAACCCGATCGATGGGTTCGTGTTGGAACGGGACCACGGGTCGTATGGTGTTGGAACGGGACCACGGGTCGTATGGTGTTGGGACGGGACCACGGGTCGTATGGTGTTGGAACGGGACCACGGGTCGTATGGTGTTGGGACGGGACCACGGGTCGGATGGTGTTGGGACGGTACCTCGGGTCGTATGGTGTTGGGACGGGACCTCGGGTCGGATGGTGTTGGGACGGGACCTCGGGTCGTATGGTGTTGGGACGGGACCTCGGGTCGGATGGTGTTGGGACGGGACCTCGGGTCGTATGGTGTTGGGACGGGACCTCGGGTCGGATGGTGTTGGGACGGGACCTCGGGTCGTATGGTGTTGGGACGGGACCTCGGGTCGGATGGTGTTGGGACGGGACCTCGGGTCGGATGGTGTTGGGACGGGACCTCGGGTCGGATGGTGTTGGGACGGGACCTCGGGTCGGATGGTGTTGGGACGGGACCACGGGTCGGATGGTGTTGGGACGGGACCACGGGTCGGATGGTGTTGGGACGGGACCACGGGTCGTATGGTGTTGGGACGGGACCTCGGGTCGGATGGTGTTGGGACGGGACCACGGGTCGGATGGTGTTGGGACGGGACCACGGGTCGGATGGTGTTGGGACGGGACCACGGGTCGGATGGTGTTGGGACGGGACCTCGGGTCGTATGGTGTTGGGACGGGACCTCGGGTCGGATGGTGTTGGGACGGGACAACGGGTCGTATGGTGTTGGGACGGGACCTCGGGTCGGATGGTGTTGGGACGGGACCTCGGGTCGGATGGTGTTGGGACGGGACCTCGGGTCGGTTGGTGTTGGGACGGGACCTCGGGTCGGATGGTGTTGGGACGGGACCACGGGTCGTATGGTGTTGGGACGGGACCTCGGGTCGGATGGTGTTGGGACGGGACCTCGGGTCGGATGGTGTTGGGACGGGACCACGGGTCGGATGGTGTTGGGACGGGACCACGGGTCGTATGGTGTTGGGACGGGACCACGTGTCTGATGGTGTTGGGACGGGACCACGGGTCGGATGGCGTTGGGACGGGACCACGTGTCGGATGGTGTTGGGACGGGACCTCGGGTCGGATGGTGTTGGGACGGGACCTCGGGTCGGATGGTGTTGGGACGGGACCACGGGTCGGATGGTGTTGGGACGGGACCTCGGGTCGGATGGTGTTGGGACGGGACCACGTGTCGGATGGTGTTGGGACGGGACCACGGGTAGGATGGTGTTTGGACGGCATCACGGGTCGGATGGTGTTGGGACGGGACCACGTGTCGGATGGTGTTGGGACGGGACCTCGGGTCGGATGGTGTTGGGACGGGACCTCGGGTCGGATGGTGTTGGGACGGGACCACGGGTCGGATGGTGTTGGGACGGGACCTCTGGTCGGATGGTGTTGGGACGGGACCAGGGATCGGATGATGTAGGGACGGGACCACGGGTCGGATGGTGTTGGGACGGGACCTCGGGTCGGATGGTGTTGGGACGGGACCACGGGTAGGATGGTGTTGGGACGGGACCACGGGTCGGATGGTGTTGGGACGGGACCACGGGTCGGATGGTGTTGGGACGGGACCAGGGATCGGATGATGTAGGGACGGGACCACGGGTCGGATGGTGTTGGGACGGGACCTCGGGTCGGATGGTGTTGGGACGGGACCACGGGTAGGATGGTGTTGGGACGGGACCACGGGTAGGATGGTGTTTGGACGGCACCACGGGTCGGATGGTGTTGGGACGGGACCACGTGTCGGATGGTGTTGGGACGGGACCTCGGGTCGGATGGTGTTGGGACGGGACCTCGGGTCGGATGGTGTTGGGACGGGACCACGTGTCGGATGGTGTTGGGACGGGACCACGGGTAGGATGGTGTTTGGACGGCACCACGGGTCGGATGGTGTTGGGACGGGACCACGGGTCGGATGGTGTTGGGACGGGACCACGGGTCGGATGGTGTTGGGACGGGACCACGTGTCGGATGGTGTTGGGACGGGACCACGGGTCGGATGGTGTTGGGACGGGACCTCGGGTCGGATGGTGTTGGGACGGGACCACGTGTCGGATGGTGTTGGGACGGGACCTCGGGTCGGATGGTGTTGGGACGGGACCTCGGGTCGGATGGTGTTGGGACGGGACCACGGGTCGGATGGTGTTGGGACGGGACCTCGGGTCGGATGGTGTTGGGACGGGACCAGGGATCGGATGATGTAGGGACGGGACCACGGGTCGGATGGTGTTGGGACGGGACCTCGGGTCGGATGGTGTTGGGACGGGACCACGGGTAGGATGGTGTTCGGACGGGACCACGGGTCGGATGGTATTGGGACGGGACCACGGGTCTGATGGTTTGGGACGGGACCACGGGTCGGATGGTGTTGGGACGGGACCTCGGGTCGGATGGTGTTGGGACGGGACCACGGGTCGGATGGTGTTGGGACGGGACCACGTGTCGGATGGTGTTGGGACGGGACCTCGGGTCGGATGGTGTTGGGACGGGACCTCGGGTCGGATGGTGTTGGGACGGGACCTCGGGTCGGATGGTGTTGGGACGGGACCACGGGTCGGATGGTGTTGGGACGGGACCTCGGGTCGGATGGTGTTGGGACGGGACCACGTGTCGGATGGTGTTGGGACGGGACCACGGGTCGGATGGTGTTGGGACGGGACCACGGGTCGGATGGTGTTGGGACGGGATCACGAGTCGGATGGTGTTGGGACGGGACCTCGGGTCGGATGGTGTTGGGACGGGACCACGGGTCGGATGGTGTTGGGACGGGACCTCGGGTCGGATGGTGTTGGGACGGGACCTCGGGTCGGATGGTGTTGGGACGGGACCACGTGTCGGATGGTGTTGGGACGGGACCTCGGGTCGGATGGTGTTGGGACGGGACCTCGGGTCGGATGGTGTTGGGACGGGACCACGGGTCGGATGGTGTTGGGACGGGACCTCGGGTCGGATGGTGTTGGGACGGGACCAGGGATCGGATGATGTAGGGACGGGACCACGGGTCGGATGGTGTTGGGACGGGACCTCGGGTCGGATGGTGTTGGGACGGGACCACGGGTAGGATGGTGTTGGGACGGGACCAGGGATCGGATGATGTAGGGACGGGACCACGGGTCGGATGGTGTTGGGACGGGACCTCGGGTCGGATGGTGTTGGGACGGGACCACGGGTAGGATGGTGTTCGGACGGGACCACGGGTCGGATGGTATTGGGACGGGACCACGGGTCTGATGGTTTGGGACGGGACCACGGGTCGGATGGTGTTGGGACGGGACCTCGGGTCGGATGGTGTTGGGACGGGACCACGGGTCGGATGGTGTTGGGACGGGACCACGTGTCGGATGGTGTTGGGACGGGACCTCGGGTCGGATGGTGTTGGGACGGGACCTCGGGTCGGATGGTGTTGGGACGGGACCTCGGGTCGGATGGTGTTGGGACGGGACCACGGGTCGGATGGTGTTGGGACGGGACCTCGGGTCGGATGGTGTTGGGACGGGACCACGTGTCGGATGGTGTTGGGACGGGACCACGGGTCGGATGGTGTTGGGACGGGACCACGGGTCGGATGGTGTTGGGACGGGATCACGTGTCGGATGGTGTTGGGACGGGACCTCGGGTCGGATGGTGTTGGGACGGGACCACGGGTCGGATGGTGTTGGGACGGGACCTCGGGTCGGATGGTGTTGGGACGGGACCACGGGTCGGATGGTGTTGGGACGGGACCACGGGTCGGATGGTGTTGGGACGGGACCACGGGTCGGATGGTGTTGGGACGGGACCACGGGTCGTATGGTGTTTGCACTTTTCTTACGGGTGGCTCGACGAGGAAGTTATGATTTGTATTAAACCAACTCCCATACAATACGTAGGAGATCAGCCAGGGATAGTGTCCGTGTAGGACCCACCCGTGGCTTGTGAGGGTGGCAGTTACCACCTCGCCACTGCCGACACGGCTCCCACCGGGAATGCACTTCTGGCGCCTTCAGATTACGCCGGGTCGTGCTGACATAGACTAGTGGGCGGTGAGGTGAACGTGTCGCCGTAGTGACGGAATAACAAGTACAATAAATCGACGGAGAAACAACAGCTGGCCTTTCACAGCATGTGCCATAGCATGAGCTATAAAGTACACATGAGTGATGTGTATTTCAGAAGCATGGAGATTAGTTTCGCAACAGGAATCCAAACTAAAGATGATTGATAAGAAGTTTATACAAACCGGAAACACGCACTGCCGCACGTTCCACGTAGAATGACGTTGGAGTACATTAGAATTTAAACATAACATGCATAACATGGTACGATGTGTCGTCGTGAGATTTATGTCCAAGTGAATATAAGGAGGTTAATTTATTCAAGATACAAAATACCTTCACATATGCACCGATGAGAAGTGTCACTAAAACCCAGCGGCGACATTTGACTTTTGCGACGATCATCTCGTTTAGATGACTCACAGAAGGAGAATAGCAACAGGTGACAAAACTTACAGCTGCGGTGTACACCGTACTGGAGCACACTTGAAATAAAAACACTTGCATACCATGTACAACGTGTCTTAGTGAGTTTCGTCATAGCTTGGCATTGAATCGACGATTTAAGAAGGCCGTTGTCCACGACTGTTGCACTTGCAGGCGCCCTGGTCGCTGGCCATGCCTATAGTGAACAGACACGTATTCTGTTACAACCGTTGCGAGGGAATGTCTGGTTGCTGAAGGCTGCTGCAGGGTACTTCTTGTTCTCTTTCTCTTCTACGTTTTCTGTCCGTTTGGTTTTGAAGGCGGAAGCGTCTTATCTCACTTGCCGCTTCCACGCGAAGCGATCTACCGCCTGGGCCGGACTAGAGATGGCTGACCTTTTGTGCGGCAATCACGTGTTACATGACTCCACTGATGCATTTTCAAGTGGAAAGTTCGGCATACAGGACTATTTTTGACAGGTTACAACGTTACGATCTTATTGAACTAGTCAGTCTTTTTCGTAACATTTACGCCAAGCCGACCTTTCTATGCCGGCACTAAGGGTGGTCACTGTCAGGGTGCTTGTCATCCTCAGTCGTTGTTTTATGTCTCAAATTAACGGAATTTAATAATGTTGTTCTGTTCTGGGGCGATTTTTGCATTGGACACTCTGTGGCCAATTTATTTGTCGATATTCGCATCAGATGAGATCCCTAGATAGCGAAACAGACGCATTGCACCCAGCTCCGTTTGTGCGATGGTCATGCTTGAGGGGTGATATTCTTCACAAGATGCTGGCTGATGAAGTACCTCCTTCTTTTTCAGGCTGCTTTTATTCAAGAAAAAACCTTTCTATACGTGCACACTCGAGAGAGAGAGAAGGAGAAGATCTAAAGCTGTGACATGTTAGCAGAAGGCGGTAGACACTTGCAACTGAGATTCACACCTCGATCACTCATGGCTTTGCCAAAGAAATGCATTGAAAAATAACAGTTTCACAACACGGCTAATTTATCTCAGGTGGTTTTTACTCGTTAACATTTATACGATGCAACGAGGCAACATTTAACTCTCTCTCTCTCTCTCTCTCTCTCTCTCTCTCTCTCTCTCTCTCTCTCTCTCTCTCTCTCTCTCTCTCTCTCTCTCTCTCTCTCTCTCTCCTCCCTCTCTCTCTCTCTCTCTCTCTCTACAAGATACAAGATACAAGAAGCTTGATTTAACGTCGGTTTACATGTGAATTTGATAACATTAGCTCATCTGAGCTATTTTCAGACAATCAAGTGTAAAGCAACGAAACATAAAATATAAAAAGCATACAGAGTATTTAAAATGACAGCAATAAAACATAAAAAATACTTGTAATGAGTACAAAATAAATAATACATGCATGTATAATAATAATATTAATTTTTTCATTTTGGGCAATCATAGCGATTAGAAATGGTACATAAAACATGCAAAGTATATTCTCTCTCCTCTCTCTTCTCTCTCTCTCTCTCTCTCTCTCTCTCTCTCTCTCTCTCTCTCTCTCTCTCCTCTCTCTCTCTCTCTCTCTCTATTTGACCTAGGTTGTGCATAGTTCTACTAGCGTAGCTGCTGTTATATTTAAATATGCGGTACATGTAATATTAACGTAGTTTTGTTGCATCACGAACTTAAAATGAATGTGAATCGTCACTATTTAAACGTTTGTATTGTGTTTTGAAATATGAAAGTCACACTATCTCCCCTTCGCATCACCCCTCTCTCTTTGTCTGTCTGTCTGTCTATCTATTTGCCTATCTATTTGCCTATCTATTTTCCATCTATTTGCCTATCCTCCATCCCTCCATCCCTCCATCCCTCCATCCCTCCATCCCTCCATCCCTCCATCCCTCCATCCCTCCATCCCTCCCTCCCTCCATCCCTCCATCCCTCCATCCACTACTCTCTCCATCCCTCCATCCCTCCATCCCTCCCATCCACTCCCTCCATCCATCCCTCCATCTCCTCCATCCATCCCTCCATCCCTCCATCCCTCCATCCCTCCATCCCTCCATCCCTCCATCCCTCCATCCCTCCATCCCTCCATCCCTCCATCCCTCCCTCCCTCCCTCCCTCCCTCCCTCCCTCCCTCCCTCCCTCCTCCCTCCCTCCCTCCCCTCCCTCCCTCCCTCCCTCCCTCCCTCCTCCTCCCTCCCTCCCTCCCTCCCTCCCTCCCTCCCTCCCTCCTCCCTCCCTCCCTCCCTCCCTCCATCCATCCATCCATCCATCCATCTAAATATTACTATGTCAATATACCAATATTAGCATTCACGACCTTGACCTTCACATGCAATATTTTGACACGATTCGTAATGACATATTTCTTTCAGACAAACACATTCTAAATTTAGCTGCTCTTAAGAAAAGTCGCGCTAAATGAGACAATACTACTATGTCACCACGATGACGTAATGAGCAGTCGAGCAGTCGACAGGGTTCGCCCTCATGGGAGCAAATACAAAACAAGGCGGAATGTTTTTTCTTGCATTACGGCTAGATATAATCGCGCGCCAGGGGTCGCTGCGGTTGATTACATCAGTACCACTTTTACTACCCATGGCTCATCCCTTTGGAAAAAACTCCTCTTAACGTCAAAAAGTAGTAGATTGGATTGTTGGAGAATGAGGTATTATAATTTCACGAATTATTGTTATAGCACGTGTGTGAATTAAGCTAATTGCTGTCTGAAAATGTGACCGTCCTAGTGTATAACCAACGTATTGTGCTCCAGGCGTATCATGACTTCGTACCAGGGTCGTACTTAAATTAATGTATAATGGCTCGATTTTCTAATTACGTAAACTACCACAAACTAAGCGACACATCCAGCAAATCGTTTTCAAAGAATACAGTATGGTTCCATGTGTATACAGAGGGAATATGTCGTATTATTGTGTCGATAATTGTTCATGTAATTGGTTATACTGACACACAACACCGTTCATCGTTTAGCAATATTTATTTTATCGAAATACAAAACAATAGTAAACAGTCCCGCTATCATGTCGACTTATATAAGAACCAAACAGCTTACATATTTACACTATACATTATACACTATACCGGCGTCGAAACGAAATTAATATTGGGGGGAGGTGAGCAGAAACTTCAATACCACCCGGCTATCGGGAGGAAGGCGAAGGAAGGCGAAGGAAAGCGAAGGAAGGCGAAGGAAGGCGAAGGAAGGCGAAGGAAGGCGAAGGAAGGCGAAGGAAGGCGAAGGAAGGCGAAGGAAGGCGAAGGAAGGCGAAGGAAGCGAAGGACGAAGGAAGGCGAAGGAAGGCGAAGGAAGGCGAAGGAAGGCGAAGGAAGGCGAAGGAAGGCGAAGGAAGGCGAAGGAAGGCGAAGGAAGGCGAAGGAAGGCGAAGGCAGGCGAAGGAAGGCGAAGGAAGGCGAAGGAAGGCGAAGGAAGGCGAAGGAAGGCGAAGGAAGGCGAAGGAAGGCGAAGGAAGGCAAAGGAAGGCGAAGGAAGGCGAAGGAAGGCGAAGGCAGGCGAAGGAAGGCGAAGTAAGGCGAAGGCAGGGTGCTATTAATGAATTGTCGTCTCCCTAAACGAGAACTCAGCGGTGCTCCCAAAACAGCTTCACCTTCTCCAAATACATCGATGTTAAACAAAACACAGCGCCCTTCCCTAAATGTGGGGAATGGGAGTAATTAATATTATATCCAGCCCCACCAAAACGATCCTTCTTTAAATGTTTGGGAATAAACCCCCTCCACATTAGCCACAACGCGCTGCATTGAAGTAGAAGAATGGATATGTATATGTATATGATATGTATATGTATATGTATATGTATATGATGTATATGTATATGTATATGTATATGTATATGTTATATGTATATGAGTATATTATATGATATGTATATGTATATGTATATTTTATATTATATGATATAATATATAATGAATTAGCACCATTTACAATGTCTTCAGGCCCAGATACACTACCAGGCAATGTCGTACGACTATGCAGCATGTCTGGTGTTTATGAAGTATGCCTCCTATCGACACACGTCCGGACAGGGTCGGACGGAAGTGCTACTACGGGTGAAGGTCAGTCTTTCAGTGTTTCACCCAGGT
>JAODUO010000360.1:755000-772500 GCA_025642075.2 Ridgeia piscesae | reverse complement strand
ACAACAGTAACAACAATAACAACATAGCAACATAACAACAGTAACAACAATAACAACAATAACAACAATAACAACAGTAACAACAATAACAACAATAACAACTAACAATAACAACAATAACAACAATAACAATAACAATAACAATAACAATAACAATAACAATAACAATAACAATAACAACAATAACAACAACAACAATAACAAATAACAAATAACAACAATAACAACAGACAACATAACAACAATAACAACAATAACAACAATAACAACAATAACAACAATAACAACAATAACAATAACAACAATAACAACAATCAACAATAACAACAATAACAACAATAACAACAATAACAACAATAACAATAACAATAACAATAACAATAACAATAACAATAACAACAACAATTACAATAACAACAATAACAATAATAATAACAATAACAACAGTAACAACAGTAACAAAATAACAACAATAAAACAATAACAACATAACAACATAAACATAACAATACTACAACAATAACAACAGTAACAACAATAACAACAATAACAACAATAACAACAATAACAACAATAACAACAATAACAACAATCAACAATAACAACAATAACAACAATAACAACAATAACAACAATAACAACAATAACAACAGTAGCAACAATTATAACAAAACAATAACAATAATAACAATAATAATTCGTGGTCTTACATGCCACATTTGGCTAGGGATTTGTACACGACATAGGCACTAATTAGCTAGACCACCGACATTTTGTCATTTCCGGAAAAAAACACATGCAAACGAAACTTTCGAAACAACCAAATCTTTGTCTTTCCTATCGGCCAGGCGATGTTTCTACCGAACATCGACAAAGCCGGGCAGAGACTGTCGGTTTTGCTCAATATCAACATTGAATTCAATCAACGGTCACATTCACCCCCCTCGACTGCCTTGGCCACGGATTTCAGCATGCAACCATTTTCAACCTATGCTGCCTAAATGACTCATGCAGCTGTATGAGAGTAGGCTATTAATTTTGTATAAAATGACACAGAGCGAAACACATTTTTGCTAAGCTTTCATGTTGGTATTTGTCGTATGCATTTCGCTTTAAAATACCCTTGCATGTGCTGATCTCCGTAGGGAAATAATTCTCAGATTGTGTCTAATTTGTAAAATACAAGTTACACCTGTAAAATACGGAACTTGGTAGTTTAATCATTCATTAACTTTTCTGCGGATAGTCGATTACGTAACTTGTGACACAAATACTACGTCACAGACACACAATGACAACAACGTAAATATGTACGTTGCACGTTATGATAGCAACATTAACTAGAGCTTGAATGCATTGAACTATGCATAATTAGTATTGTTATGCAACATCGATCAAAACTGTCACACAATCTCGCGATTCGGCATTCAGTAAGTAATCTTTGTTATTAATTATTTATTTTATATATTTATATAGATCCATCATTGATGTGGTAAGTGGATTTAATATAAAAGCCATCAACTTCGTTGGAGAAGACGAAGAAGGGTGTCAATAAGAACAAGAAAAACAAGGAGAACAAGAACGGCAAGAAGAACACGACACGTAAACAACAATAATAACAAAAAGGATAACAAAAGCAAGAAGAAAAATAAGAAGAAGTCAGTTGCACGTGCTGTGCGTGCTGCCGTAGAGAGGGAGGCTGTGCCGGAGACGTTAGTGGTATCTACAGGTTCGTCGACCAGACACGGGCACTCACTCACCGACCAGTCCGCCGTAGCTGAAGTACAGGAACGTGATGCTAGTGGCGAAGGCGCTGACGACAAAGCCGATACTCAATACGAGGCCGCCGCAGATGACCACTGGTCGAATGCCGAACTTGTTGGTCAGTGCACTCGTACCCGGCGCTGGAACCAGATCGACGACGGCATACTTGAGAGCGATACAAGATGGCGGCATCGCGAAATGTTCGACAGCGCTAATACACATATATCACGTCTACTTGTAATTGCTCAGTCATAATTAGCGGAGCCACCTAATCATCGAATTATTCTTTTGGGATACTTGAATACAATATAATGCAAATAATTTTATGTTGAAGGTATGTACGTTTACACCAACCTTTTATGTGTGTAAGAGTAACGCATGTTTTCTCTCACATGCTAGCTAACAATTTAACTACAAATTGTTGCACAAAACTTAGCCACGCAACCTGCCGTGGATGTAGCATCTAGCGGGTAACATTTCGAAAAATAATTCATCATCGAAGAATGTTACCGAATACGAATAAAATGAAAACTTTTGAAGCATTTCTTCCCAAAATGTCGAGAATATTTTTTACTCGTTTACAAGACGTTCAGAAATTCGCCAGGGTACTTTTTATGATATGACACGTGACGTGTCCATTTAACTTTAAATCCATTATTAACAGCACCTTTCTACGTACGTGCATCTCATTATAACTGAGGTTTATAACTAACGGCGTACTGCAATACATGCCAAGAGGCTCCCGTACTAGTGTTTCATGTGGTTGTGTTAGCGTTAGTAGGTATTCATGCTAACGTAGATACACGACATCGTTGCCCGTCTTAGGGTGTATGGGGTAATGAGCTACCACCCACCAAGAAGCAGCATGAGACATCCTGAGATGGACACTATCCACCCGGTGGCGCTGTATGTCGCGTCGTACGCGTTCCGGAACTCATGGTAAAGCACGGAGAAGGACTTGATGCAGCCGCCCAGAACCAGGAAGTTGACGACAAAGCTGCCTGCAACGAGAAAGTAATCTATAAGAGCGACGTGAACGTAGTGCGAAGGGATTAAAGTTGGTTTTATGAAAAAGTTAGAAATTTTGCTATCATCGAGCGAATGGTCTATCATCGTTATATCTGGTTGCGTATAAAGTAATATGTAGCTCTGCACGGGACTGCTCAAAACTTAAAAGGCGACGCTGCAATTAATACGTAGACTACCGTATACAAATAATAACTACTGTCTATAGTCAGATACTCATCCATCTAGTTATATGAACCGGAGCGGGTTCTCTCGATCAAGATCCCGACGTTGGAAACACTGTACGTAACATCCGGTATCGTAACTTAGCAACGGTTGTTGGTGGGCTGGACAAACAACAACTCCAAGAAGGCGAGCCTGAGGTTATTCACGACCAAACGAAAGAACCAGTCCATCATTTGTTCAGCTGTGCCTCGTTGGCCCGTCGCCTAAATGCCAGGCAATACATGTGCTATAGGGCCTGCAAGTGGGTCACGATACATGGCTTGACTGCGCGCGACTGGAGCTTATTGGGGACTAAGCGAGACTAATTGGTGACTGGACACTAGCATAATATTCTAACGATGGATGACAGTTGTAGCTTCCGACTGATGAATACTAGGAAAATCAGTTCATAAATATCTTGTGTTATACGTTTCTTATCTTAAATGTCCGATTTAATACTGAGTTTATCACACTATCATAGACATATAGCGATTTACGTTGTGCAGATAATAGACACGATGTTAGACCGTATGTGTCTTTTACCGGATTTGCGTTTTACATTGCTGTACGTTGATGTTTCGATAAACACATATCTGACATGTTGTCTAAATGCACATAATCGTAACACAAGTACTTGCTGCTATTGCCATGGCAACAACCACCATAATAATCGATTAAAATTCATGATTTCCGTGATCAATGTCACCGGCAAAGTGTTCCACTGCTTCTGCTTGTGATAATCCTTCGGACAATATAACTGAAATACGCTATTTCGGAACAGTTCGATTATTACGACCAAAACTAAACAAAGTCCTATATGTTAACATGGAGTATATGGACCTCCTGCCCCCAACTGCCCCAGCCTCGTTTTCGCGCGCGAGACTTGCACGCCCTATTGACCATGAAACCACCGCTGCATTGTTTTGTTTGCAAGGCAAAACCTGCTGCATTCGGCTGCATATAGCCAAGATGGCGGACCACCGAGACGGCCACACGAAGAAATAACGGCAATGGCGGATGACTAATGTTACAATACGTGTGGAATGGAAGATACTGAAGCAACGAAGGAGACCATTGTCTAAACGTGAGCGGTGTGCGGAGACAGACATTGGCAGAAGACTAGACCCTGGAGCGAATGCACGGAGGAAAGTTGAAGGGATGACGTGAGATAAATAAATGTCTCCTAAGCTCAAGGAAAGCACACGTGACACAGAGATCATGATAATGATTGAAGAACACCAACAACATGAAATACTTTGTGATAACAAGTTGGTGAAAAAACGTGTGGGACCAAAGAAAATAAACAAGCGAAAAGTGGAGAAGTTGAGGAATTGTTGATATGGTAGAGAGTTTCAAGAAGAGCTGACGGGCCGTCGATTAAAATGAGCTGGAACAAAAACGAAGACCACGACACAAATCTTAAAGACAAAATGTGGAGGTTTGAAAGACGAATGAAAAGGGACCCTAACGACAGGGCCCAGGTATATATGATGGAAATGGCAACATGGGGGCAATAACAAGAAAACGAAAACACAATTAAGAACCGATATCGCCCGAGAATCTCTAACAGAGACGAGTATCAGTTAACATGCCGGAGTAACGTTTGACATTATAACAGATGTTTGACTTGACCTATTACTGTGGATGTTTTCTGACCTACCGGACAGAGTTTGCATGTTGTAATCTACACAACGGAGGGTCTAGTTTGTTTACGTGATGAACTTAAAATGAATCAGACCAGAAAAAACCCTAACTGATGAGGAACATTTAACGCCCATTCCCAATAAAGCGTCTGTGTGGGTGATGATGTTTTCGACTAGCTCCATTGAAATAAGTCGCAGAAATACATTTTAAAGGGAGGCATAACTTTTGTAAAGAAACGATGTTGACAAACGTTAGGTGATCGACGTACGAGTAGACAGCCTATCGTAGTGATCCACTCACCGGCCAAACACACCCAGGCCCAGCCTCTGTCTTTCGGAAGGTCCGCCAGCAAGTCTTCTTCTGGAGTCGGTTTGGCCACCTCGTGGTCCATAGCTTCTTTGTGGTTGGGACCAATAACGCCCCTATAAAATAATACGTAGAGTGTACGAAATCAGTCAGTCCGCGTTGCAACTTGACGGGAACAGAACGGGTTTAGACATCGCGTTTTTCACGTTTTGATAGCAGTCGGCAAACATGTTGGGTGGGTCCATTTTAACCCCCGTAGATCCAATATATATATGTAATGTTTAATACATTTTAGCTAGACTATGTCAATGTCCAATGGAGAAATGTAATAAAACTGCATATTACCGGTGATTGGGGCGAAATACAATAGAGAGCGCAATTTGTAGAGCGCAATGGCTCAGGGGTAGAGCTTCGGACTCTCGACTACGAGGACCCGGGTTCGAATCCTGTTCTGCGGTGTTAAAGCCTTGGGCAAGTTTTTCACTCTACTTTGATCTACTTCACTCAGCTGTATAAATGAGTACCTGACTATAGACAGTGATGAATGTGATTACGAGCAGCCTCTTGCGCATTAGTTAGTAGTCTGTCAGGGAAATAAAGTGTAAAGCGCTTTGAACGGTCCTGAGACTGGATACTGCGCTATATAAGAACTTGCCCTTTTACCACACACATACTATAGGCCTAGTTGTCTCTGATCGACCCTGATTATAAAGTGATTTTTCCTGGAAATAGAACAAAACTGTTTATAACGTTATCCAGTCTGTATCTGTAGAAAATTTGGAAATGTGGTGAAACAACGTTGGTTGCTGGGGGAGGTGAAAAATAATGGACAAACACACATGTTTGGTGCTTTTATCTGGTTTGTCCCAATAACCCAAAAATATGTCGCTAAGCGAGCTGAATAAATATAATTAATAGAGACATTAATCTAGCTGTGTCAGTCGCATGCAGAATTTCAGGTGCCCGCAAGTGATGGACTGATGCAATTGTTTATTTCCTCTTAACGAAGACGCAAAGGGTAATATATCGAACTTTGAAAACGTATTGTTCATAATCAGCCCTGGTGGTGCAATGATAAATCTGTTAGGCGAAATGTGCGTAGCTAATAGTGTTTTGATATAATCAACAATATTGTACCACTAAACGCAAGAAAGAACGTCGTAGTTTGCAAGTTGGTATTACGTCAACGTAGAATAAAGTAAAGTCATAAACAATTCGAATCTGCTATCTGGTTATCAACTTAACTAACAATGTTGCGTTGAGTTTAGGCTAATAAATGAAGCAAAGAAACGTGGTATAATGGGATGTAATATTATGTATAACCACCAGATTAACATATTACTCATAACGCAAGCATTTTAACGCCTACTGAAAAAAAACCGTACGAATAAGTAACGTAATATTTGTGTTACCAGCAAAATGCCTATTTTCCGGATGCCGAACACAAAATCACAGACTAAATTTTCCTCAAGTACTTGTAACTTCCGTTAAAAGCCGTAAATTGGAGCAGTCGTTTTTGCAACGCGGCGTGTTTTCAACGATTGTTGCGAGCACAGTTACATAAGACGTCCTCAAAAGAGGTGTACATAGCTTGGACCACGAATAACGTTCTGTAAGGCCTCTTACGTCCAGCAACCGGTAAAGCGCATAGTTCAGAGGGAATTTAGCAAAAGAAGAAAATGCGTTAATGTGGTCTTGTTTTGTCATATTGTCGCACACCGGCGTAGAAAGGAAACAGAGACTTACCCCTCGTATTACCAACTTGTATTCCAGTGAGATTTATTATCGTGTTTTGAGATCACCCTTACAAACAAGTCCAACGTTGTATGTACCGATTAGCTGAATTCAAACCACTTAATGCTGGACAGTTTAGCGACTTGTCAAAGCATTCGAACTTATAGTACTGAGGGGTAGGGTGGGGGCGGGAGCGGGTTAACGTAAATCACAGCAACTGCCCAATAGATAGATAACAATAGACGCATGCACCAATGCAGTGACAGAAACGACCGTCTTTACCAGTGGGGGTAATGAATAAATTTACCAGCAATGTCTTCAATAGGTTCAACCTCAGGGGTACGACATAATTACTATAGCGGTATATTTGTCGGATCCACGATTCTATTAATGCGAAAGGATGTTCGCTAAGTCGGTTGTTATTGTGCTAAATATCTATGTAGCATAATACAGCTTCTCAGTAAGTGTGTATGAATAGAAATGCGTTCGTGATAAGTGAATCTGTTGGATTTGGTCACCGACCTCTCAATATTAGTATCACTGTCGACGGCGCGTCGGACGTCCTACACAAAAGACAGAAAAATAATAATATCATTGGATTACAGTCACTAACGATTTGTGAGGTGTAATGTATTAAAGAGCTCTAAGGTTACAATAACTAGCAAAAATGTCAGTCAAGATGGCACAGTATGTTTACGACTGCCCCATGACAGACGATGCCGTGTATTACATAAGTAAAGTAAATATTCCCACCTCGACTGTAACACGTAAACTACTATGTCGCGCAACATGGTAGTTCATATATTTTATGTTTAAGGCGCGCATAGCGTTTTACGTTCCGAACAATGAATTTACCCTATGAAACGTGAGAAACCCACATGCACACGCCCACACACACACACACACACACACACACACGCACACATACGTACGCACAACACCACGTTAATACAACCGCATATATTTACAGGCACTTATATAATGCATACACACTTACATACACATGGACGTACATAATACATACACACTTGCATACACACGTACACACACACACACACACACACACACACACACACACACAACAATATATATATATATATATATATATATATATATATAAAAAACATATATACATATATATTATATATACATACATACATACATACATACATACATACATACATACATACATACATACATACATACATACATACATACATACATACATACATACATACATACATACATACATACATACATACATACATACATACATACATACATACATACATACATACATACATACATACATACATACACGTACATTCTATAGAGCGACTGTAATAAAATTAAAATATATAACACAATAAAAAACAATAAAAGGGTGCGCCACCTGGTGTTCAGATCCTTCCTTGCTACTAAACACGGGACGATTTAGTGACCTGTCGAAGTGTCCGACTGGTACCACCGTTGAACGGTCCATTGTAAATCACAGTCACTGGTCTTGAAGACAGATCGTGATCGTGACAGTGATGTGCTGTAGTTGAATGGACATTGTTGTGAGTTGCGGTAATGAATACGTTGACCACAATGTCTTCGTTTGGTTGGTCCACAGGTGTAAGATATAAAATACTGTTATAGTTAACTTAACGAGCGCTTTACAGCTGTTAAGGTGAACATTCTCTCGGTTGTCTAGTGTTTGTGTTGGGGATAACATGTGCGTTATTTTAACACTAAAGTAAAATTATATATTTTTAAAATAACATTATATTATTAATTATACTATTCTATTTTATTTTATTAGGCATACTTTTGTGAGCTAATAAACATAACACAGAATTAGCGACAGGAAACCGTCCATTAGTCGCTACTTTTGAATTGGCCACTTTATCAAATAAACGATGGATTTATTAAGAAATATTAATAACTAGGATTGTCGTATTGGAATATTTGCACGCGGCATATGCTGAAGGAAACCGTTTATCAAGCAGTGCATTTTTATTTTAAAATGTCACCTTACTAGATACATCATTATATCCAATCCAAACCACATTTCTCCTGCTATATAAGTTACTGTATCGATGTACCACACAAGACGATAGAGCTGTCTTGCAATCTCCTATATGCTATAAATGTTGCTTAGGTTGTATAAGAACATCTCAATAGGTTCCTATATACATATACATGCTATATGTTATCGTCAAAATGTAGCCAGTGATAACTGGCGAGTATCTTTTAGGTGCGTTACAGTTTGTATAAGCCCACCATTGACGTAGACGTAATGTGCTTAAATGTTTCAGACATAGACGTGCGGCATCTGTTGACCAGCTGAGTTACTGCACCTAAACTGCGGACGATTTAGCGACTTGTCAAAGTGTCCGGACAGTGACCACTGGAGCACGACACGACGTTAATCATCGGTACTGTCCGTGAAGACAGACGGTAATGGTCACTTGCGCCAGTATGGACGTCGTTGTCAGTCGGTGGTAATGAATAAATTGGCCAGTATTGTATTCGTTTGATTCGTCCACAGGTGTACGATATAAAATAGTACTATAATTAATTTACGCGCGGTTTTAAGGTGAACATTCTCAGAATGTGAAGGACATCTGTTTGTGGTCAGTTTTCATTGCCTGAAATATTTATGCATAAATGGGTAGTGTCTGTCTGTGCGGGTGTGTTTACAGTGTGTTTGTGTGGGTGTGTTTACAGTGTGTTTGTGCAATCAAAATGATAATGTCTGCGGTCACAGAAATTATGAACGGAAATACATATAAAACATTTATTCTTTCAGAAATTCAACAATTGTTAGGTTTATTACGCGATGTGGTAAAACACTATTCGCTGTATTTTTGCTATACAGGAAAATTGTAACAACACAGGCTCCAAGTGAAATACTTTGTAAACAGCGATATAGGCCCGTGTGTATACGCAAGTGGTTATAATCATAACGATAAAACTGAAATTGAGAAACAAATTGACAATGAGTGTGCGCATATCCAACTCACGCGTGAACGTCTGTTCACTATCTGGTGATTACATTTAGTTACACAATCGCACCGTTACATTACAATTGCAATTTGACAACCCAAAACGAGAGTGTCATGCTGGCGCCACACTGCGGCGCGTGGCAATACTATATGCAGGTTATGCACATAGTCTCCAAGCATTAGCCTTTACTATCATATTATTTATCATCACGAATTCTTAGTTTGTTACGATTAAATAAGAAATACAACATTAAAATGCGTGATGTTTTGTCTGTCTCCTTGTTACCGCCAGAAGGTGTATGAAGTATTTTTAATGTAACAAATTCAAACAATGTAAATATCGTAGGGTATTCAACTTCGTCCGCCATCTTTACCTAAGTTTTGAATGGATGCCCGCAGTGCTCCGTGTTCAACCATCGAAACGAATCTCATTTATCATTTACTTATATTGTGGCTATTTATTTTGTCATGATTTATGTTATCGTTTATCACAAGTTAACTACCTAAAAGATCTCCTGCAACCGAAATTGGGGTCGGCGGAAAATGGTTAATAACCGCTGTGATCTATGAGATGAAGATCCAGTGTTGTGTTTGCTAGTTCATTCACCAATTGTTGTAATACTTATATTAGGAAGTAAAGTTTTAAATTGTAAAGTCGATACCTAGGGTATATTTGCGTTAAAGAACAACAGTTTTTAAAGTGCTGTGTTCAACACCACTGAAGTATATTTGCCGTTTTTACCCTCTCGTACATATTAGAACACAGTATTGGTAAATACGTTGTGTCTGGTAATTACTGTGTTTTATTTTCTTAAATAACTGATCAATATCCATTTCCTAATTAAACCGTTTCACAATCGTAACACAAGAAAGATCCCTGTTACGCATCCTAAGCTGCCGTTTGGCACCTCGGTCACGTGATTTGCTTCCCTTCTTTCAGCTGGATATTGCGCGTTGAAATAACTTACCGTTTTACACTTTGAAAAAAACATTTACCAAACTGACTTAATATTATGAAAAGTTGATAAAGTTGATGTTACTAATTTCGTTTTTGGATTCAATATTTTACATTGTTCCAATTTAACTAATGGCAAACTAACATATTATATCAGAACCTAAATCATAAATGTGTTGGTATATAATTTATCATGAAATTGCGTAGATTATATAATTACACGTAGCCATCGAGTACCAATCAAACAATAGTAATTTGCCATTTGCTGGAACATCTTTTTCAACTGAACTGAAAATAGAGCCTCCTCTCTCAAAATACAGTTTCTATGAAACAATTGCCATACTGAGATTAACTTAGTTTTAGAGTTAAGGAAGTTCGTAGTTAAGTTACACAACTTCCCTACCGCTCAATGTCATACCACCATTTCACAGAGTGTCACCCATTTCTGTTTAGCTGCCAGCACGACTCATGAACACAGAACCTTTGGTGTTGGCGGTAATAAAAGCTAAACTTTAATTTATATCATGCAAGTCATGCTTGAAATCGCTTAAGTTGACTTCGATGCACTCTCTCGTGATTTAGTTACCCAAGAAGGTCAAACTCGTCAAGCATGGACTACACTGCTTCGAAAGCAACCATTAACCACCCGCGGCTGACCAACACTTTCAATAGGAACTATGCGTTTAAAGAGGCACGGTAGCAGAACATAAATTACCATCCGATCCGATTGTTGTAGTCTCGTACCTAAACATTGTAGTTCAGTCCAAGGACGGGCATAAATTCAAATCTCAATGTTAAACGTGAAACGGTAACAAGGTAGTTGGAAAGGTTGTTCCATGTCTTTTAAAATAATGTTATGCAGAAAACAAGCTCGCGTTGCGTCACAAATGACAACTCACACTTATTGCGCAACGTTTTCTTGTATTACATAACTAGCGAACATAAATAGGTTATTTGCATAGATCTCGGTTATGTTATCTTCGTCAACTTTCTAGGCATTCGTTACGAAGCCTTCCTGTGCCACTGATGAACAAGTGTACGCGTGGCCATCAAGACGAAACCGTCAAATGCAAGTGGTTCAAATAAGACTCCAGGTTCATTGTAGCAAAGATGTTGTGCGTGTTTTTAGAAAGTGTACAATTACTGTAATTTAAACATATTATACTGAAAACGGCGATAACCAAAACCATGTGAATTAGCGATTATCGAAGGGATGATTTCTCTAAACGAATTTCTGAACTCAAACGCTTATACAGGATATCGTATGGGAGATAATGAATGACCAAATATGTGGAGTCATCGTCGCCCATTAGTCATCATGCTGAAACGTGGAGTCACAACAGGCGATGAGTAAGAAATGAAACATAAAATGTCCGGTGGAGCTAGTCCCCATAAATATACATCTGCTTACTATACTATTTCTATCGTAACACCCCTGCTTCACCACTTTGAAAAAACATGTTTGTCACCAGCATTCATCCCAAGTGCGTTTGTTTAGCTATGATTATTTATAGCGTGGAATCTTTTCCTTTTCACATGTGCTAACTTGCAAAAAGGTACGACAACTGCGAAGAAATGCCACGAGTAACACCATTTGTAAAACTCCAGTTAACTTTATAGGCTGTTGTCGGTGACACAGGTGTCAGTGTATTTTTATCAGTCACACCTGCAAAAATGAGTTGTCGAAGAGAACAAATCATGCAAATGTGTCTTTAAAGACACAGCTCAGGCAGAATTCTTCTGTTGAAATACGCTTGCCAACATAAATGATACAGACATAGCCAAAAGTTCACGTTTTAAGTATATAACGTATCAAAACAAACACGTGTTTATTTTGCGAATTGCCTTTTTGATATCGAATGACTTTAATTTGAAGATGTCTGTTAATTGTCTTTCAACATAATGTATCATCACTACTATAATCAAGATGTTAAATGCATACTGACGGTAAAGTAGCTTTTCCTAATCCATTGCATTCATATAAAGATTAATATTACATTGGAGCGGTGGTCGCGCGGTAAAGCGCGGACTGTCAATCCAGGGGACGGTGGTTCAATCCCAACTATGGCTGTTTCGAAACTTAAGCAATTTCGTTTACCCCACATTTGTCTATGTCTTTCGGAAGAGACACTAAAAGCCGGTGGTCCCTTCTATCTGGTGTCTATACCAGGGGAAATAAAAGATCCCTCACAGGGGGTAAATGTGTAACCTGTAGTGGACTCACTAATTCTAGAGAAGAAAACTACTGCGTTAGCCCAAGTTTGGGCTGTTTTGAGGTAACCTGAGACAGTAGTAATTTGCCACACAAATATTTGGGGATATTATTTGTACACACATATAATATATATAATATATATTTGGAGTAATATATATTATATAGTGATATATATATATATATATATATATATATATATATATATATATATATATATATATATATATATATATATATAACGTGTATATATATGTTTTCGCAACCAATGCGTTCTAAGTGCACAAAAGAAAATGAGTACAACGAAAATCACAATCGTGATTCGTTTTTCGGTCTGCTGCAATGAAAAGCCGGTATCCACGCGAACCACCTTGAAGGACAAACCCCTTGTTAATAACACTAATTGCAATGACACAATTAAAAGAAAGTTGCAACTGCTCACACACGGCGACATGACGCCTGTTTGGACAAACGACCGCTATTTGGGAACCGTTACTTTCAACGAGGATGACGTTTGTAAACGTAGCATCAACCTGACATCGTACCGCAACGGTGTAAACCAACTGCGCATATTATTTAGTTTTCACTCGTTTCACATTATCGAGCCTGGTTCGTGATTACCAAAACGAACTGAGGAGGCAATCCTCAAAACTAGTAATGCAAAGGAACTATCCTATGGTGTATCTGGGCGCTTCTGTTATGAAGAACATTCCACTTCCGGTACGCACTAGGCACCAGGCATCTGAAGCAGTCGCACAATACTCTATTTCTAGTGTCGCTATTGCCCTGGAGTCGGCGTACCACGACATGAAACCAGATACACAAACACTGCTACAAATGCAGGACTCACCGGAAGTGATGAGCGTCAACAATATGGCGACGACAAAGCAGCTCCTTCGATTAGAAACGTATGAGACAAGCTCCGCGAAACGTGTGCAGATGCCAAATTCATCAAGATGGGCGATAATGTTGGCGTGGACAAAAACTTCGGCTACTACAAGTGACAGGCAGATCTAGTCCTGCAGCCAAACAGTGCGTTTGCGTTAAACCGTACAGTGAAATTTGCAAACGGGTTTGATGGTTACAACGTGGCGATAAATCAATGATGTAATATATCCCTTAGCTCAGATGAGAACAAAATAGAAACAGTAAGTTCGTGTGTACATCTACCTAGACAATCTTGCAGATCGTGAAACTCGACATTTCGGTAGGTAGATAAAAAATAAGCACATGCGATTAGAGTTGCAAGTTCAATGTAAGCAGCTCGAACGATGAGACTAAATAATGGCGTGGAGTAATGCAATATGTACTGGATATGACATCAGAAATTGCGACATTCACTTCCGCGTAATTCACCATTTGCAAATCAGAAGAGAATGCGATCATCTTTCAAATCACGAAACACGACTTCGTTCGGCAACGATTGTGATGATGAAAATAGGAATGTAATCAAGTCAGACCATGAAGTAACAGGGTAAAATATCGTAAAATGTATTCTTCTCTTTCAGCAAGTAATAGTAGGAACCAACAATACACACACGCACACAATTATATATAAATAAATAAATAAATAAGTACACACACACACACACACACACACACACACACACACACACACACACACACACACACACACACACACACACACACACACACACACACACACACACACACACACACACACACACACACACACACATATACTACACAACACACACCACACACACATTTCCGGAGTGTGGTGTAACGATCGCACGAAACGTATGTGTGTGTGTGTGTATATGTTTGTATGTATATATATTGTGTGTGTGTGTGTGTAATTGAAAAACTATATAGCTTAAAAATGTCAAGCCCAGAGGCGCAACAAACAAAATCATTTGGCTAGTCATACACATGGAGAGACAACAGTTTTCAATGGAGCTTGGAACCGCCGAAAATCTGTAGTGGAAAAGCAATTTCAAACAAATAATGTTTTCAGTTGTTTACAAAAGGTGTCTATAGTTTAAGAAGATTTAATCGTAATAGGGATACTAATATATGGTGTTAGGAATCTACGGAGGATAGGCAGCATTAAAGAGATAGGTTTTTAAACGCCTGTGGGATGAAACTATATTTCCTTCCAATTTAACACTGGCAGGAAGCGAATTCCACAGAGTTGGTGCGCCAACAGAGAAAGCTCGGGGTCCACCTTTCGTTTTCACCCGATGAATGTAAAGAGGGTTAGGCCTACTACTGATTGATCATAGCTGTCTGGAATTTCTTGCTGGAGCGAGCATCGAATTCAGATATGCTTGTTGTATTGACGAACGGGCTTGATAGGTTAGTGTACAAATCTTGAAAGATAATGCGATAGTGCACGGGGAGCCAAAAGTGACACTGAGCGAGGATTATAAGGTATTATCTATTTGCTAATACCATATAACATTAATTCCTGGTTTCTCGCCTGAACCATTGTCACCAAGTAAATAAGGAGTGCGGTTTCTGTAAGCTGGTAGATTACTGTTATCCGGGACTAGTTTTATTGGCAATCAACAACTTATACATCAACCAAGTGTGGTTCTTGCAACCAACCACATGGTTCGTTTGTACTGACACCGAATCGCAAGTGCTAACTTACTGCGTTGAAACACGTATTTAGAGGAATAATGTTATTTTGACCATATCATGTACATCTTACGACACCTATTTTTAAACGCGCGCGGTGATAAGAAACGGGGAATTTATTTGATATGATTTAACTACACAATATTCACCGTTGAAATAGATAATCTTTAGATAAAAGCTGCACATTCTATACATGCACTTTATAGATTATATATAAATGTCGTACGTACGTGCCAATATGTTTTGCTCGTGCAGTTTTTATGTGTACTATGTAAAGCAGTAACTAACTATTTTACAACAATCCAGTACGTACAAGTCGGTCGATCCTTTTCCAGTTGCGTATCGTAATCACGCATCTGTGTCAAGCAGGCAATAACGTGACATAATTAGAGTGCCTTTTATTTCGAGACAGCGCATTTATTGTGTTGTTTACCTCTTAAAATAATCAGACCTGAAGTTATCACCGCGTCGAAGGTCGATCGATTTCGCGATCGAATCCTCTTGACATATATTTGCAACGTCTCAAACTTTGGTCTAATTTATTCGCTCTACATTGTTCTAGTGCACCACTTGAATGAATGAGTAGGAAGCAAACCACATTTGCATTTTCCATAGGCGACCATTATAACGTTTCCTTCATTTCCTACTAATCTTGATGAGCTCTGTTATTGAACATTTCACAGCATATCTACCCTCCATAGATAGAAGTTCTGTGAAAGATTCGTGAACTTTTAATACCTCAGGCTCCTACAAACTTCTTTCAAACCTTACACCCCTCCATTTCTGCTTAAACCACCCACAGATTGCCCCTGATTACATCACCAAGCAAAATGACAACTGTATTAATACGCTGAAATGCACCGACTGACAGCTGTCATAATTTGACAGCTCTGATGCCACGCTGCACGAAAACATCATTTCTAATAACTCCACACTACATATGTGCTCACAGAAATTCAGACAACCTGCATAATGCTGCTTTTAAAGGGTACTCTTTGGTCGCACGGGGAATGGCGGATGAGCACCTTATTGTGGTCTTACATCAGTACTTGACAATAGATAAGGGTGAATGATTATATGCAAAATTAATATTCGTGCAGTAAATTCAGTGTGGCTGAATGCTTCCCAAAGAATATGACGTGGTGTTCGGCTGAACACGGAGTCAAATACAAAGGTTTCTGCGCAGCCCTAAAACCTGGACACGGCGCTTGTGATTAATGTCGTACCGAACCGTGACAGTCACGAGAAGGAGATGTAGAAATGGTAACAGATAGATCATCCCATAAAAACATTCTGCCGCCACTGCGAAGTTGTAACATCCTGACCCAACAAAGTGGGATTACCTATTTTTAGTTCTACAGAAAACCCAGGGAATGTCCAGTGTCGATCGACGCTACCATCAACTGCCTCTCACGCAAGAAACATGTTCGGTGACACCAAACGCACCTTAGCTGCCCGCAGAGCGCTCGTTCGTAGGTCACAAATCAGCCGGAGTTCACAAATCAACGTCGACGGCGTAATGACTGATCCACGGTTTACGTCGACAAGTGTCCGAGGGCGGACTTTGAGCGGTGCCGAGTTGCTTACTTATTACGTAATGTATTTGTTTTTATTCGCGAGCACCGTGTCAGTGGTTTAACAGGCTTCGAGACATAGTCTTCTGAAAATCGAGTAGTGTGAAGCATGCGTAGGTTCTACTGACGCATTCGTTACATATGCAACTTTATCAGAATGTAAAAACAAGATATGTCCTTGTTTTTGTGTGTGTCAGTCTTGGTTTTGTGAGATGATGTTATTGGCCTCGACCTGGATGACCCTAGTAGTAGTAGTAGTAGTAGTAGTAGTAGTAGTAGTAGTAGTAGTAGTAGTAGTAGTAGTAGTAGTAGTAGTAGTAGTAGTAGTAGTAGCAGTAGCAGTAGCAGTAGCAAGTAGCAGTAGCAGTAGCAGTAGCAGTAGCAGTAGCAGTAGAGTCAGTAGCTAGCAGTAGCAGTCGCTGTAGCAGTAGCAGTAGCAGTAGCAGTAGCAGTAGCAGTAGCAGTAGCAGTAGCAGTAGCAGTAGCA
>JAODUO010000360.1:727500-750000 GCA_025642075.2 Ridgeia piscesae | reverse complement strand
GTCCGTTGAGGTTTTATCCGTTGGGGTTTTGTCCGTTGGGGTTTTGTCCGTTGGTGTTTTGTCCTTTGGGGTTTTGTCCGTTGGGGTTTTGTCCGTTGGGGTTTTATCCGTTGGGGTTTTGTCCGTTGAGGTTTTATCCGTTGGGGTTTTATCCGTTGGGGTTTTATCCGTTGGTGTTTTGTCTGTTGGGGTTTTGTCCGTTGAGGTTTTATCCGTTGGGGTTTTGTCCGTTGGTGTTTTGTCCGTTGGTGTTTTGTCCTTTGGGGTTTTGTCCGTTGGGGTTTTGTCCGTTGGGGTTTTATCCGTTGGGGTTTTGTCCGTTGAGGTTTTGTCCGTTGGGTTTGTGTCCGTTGGGGTTTTATCCGTTGGGGTTTTGTCCGTTGAGGTTTTGTCCGTTTGGGTTTTGTCCGTTGGGGTTTTGTCCGTTGGGGTTTTGTCCTGCATTCGGAGACACAGGGCATTTGTGTCGCTCTATACCGACACCAGTAGCAAAGTCAAATGTATTGAACCCATTGAAATCATGTGTCTGTAAATAACATATTTACAAGGTGTGATAACACATTCGCCTCCTCCGAGGCAGCCGTGTTCACAATATGTTGCAGACAGTCTGCGTGTAGCCATCTTGGTTGATAAGTACATACATTGTGCACTGTGCTGTTGTAACAGATTGTAGGCAAATGCAAAATGGTATATCTATCTCAGTTCACAACACCTTTATATAATTGCGTTTATGCTAATACGTGCCACAGAACGTAGCATAATCTTGATAACGTATCATCTACTAACAATTTATATCCCGCTGATGAGCAATCAAAGTATATCTGGCTTTGCTGAATGACGCAAGCGTGTTTAGTAAAATGTCCCAGCTATTGTCAACGCTATTTCTGGTCTGTCGTTGCTATGGGGCGTGTGTCGTTAACGTGAGAAAAAACGCGTTCAGTAGCTGCACCTGTCACCATACTAGTCGTTAAAGCTGTTATTTAAATATTATATTTAACGTACACGGTATGAATCTTACGCTGTCTCCCAGAGCCGACAGCGCAACACAATAAAAACCATTTATTATGCTCTACACGGCGTTACATTGATACAGGCAAAGTATACGAACGAAACCAGTGTGCAACAATGGTGTTTTGTTCAAAGGAACATGTAGTTAAAGTATATCGCTAACAGAGCAACGCCATATGCAACAAAGCTGAAACGTTGACGCGGTAATGACGTACGCAAGTTGCAACGCTCATAGTCTAGTCCCAGGAAGATTAACGTTGATAGTATTGACTGTCGGTTGTTTTTTATTCGTCGCTATCTGTTCATACACATAAACAATGGCAGTACAATGCAGTGGAGGTATGAGTAAGAGTTGTTCGATCAGTTATTTTTGTGAACATTTGAGTATTTTCGACAGGAGTTTGACTTAATATGACATCCAAAGCGTTTTATTAAAACTGTTCACGTATACCGGAAATGTAGCTAATGCTAGAAATAGATATGTCATTGTAAAGTTTTCTTTCGGCAAAGTTATCGTTACAAGAAGTGGGTTTAATTGTACATGGTAATAGCTGAGTTAAGACATGCTTTCAACAACATACTTTACAACTGATCAAGATCACACAAAATGTTTGGACACACCACACGATTATGTCAAAACCAGTAGCTGGAGTAAAAATTAAAGTTGGGAATTTATTTGCAAATTTCGAATATTTACATGATTTAAATGGTGACGTTTAAACCATGTCAATGTTTTTGTTAAATCTAACATAGCAACTTGTGTTGTCAAAATGTAATCGAATATATTATAGATCTCTACAAACCGAAGACTTTAACGGAAATGTGACATAAGACTGAAGTATATAACGTGCTTCGGCCCGATAATATCCATGACGTCACGCGAGGTTTACAGCAATAAACTTTGCAAACCACAAAACAAGCATCAAGGTATGCACCTTACAATGTTGACGTGTAATATATGATAAGAAACATGCGATAGTTGTGGAAATGTCAGACAATTGTGTCTCGGTTGACGCCGTCCTCAATTGTCGTACCACCGTGTGTTCGCTCACAGATAACCCGGTTAACGCGAGCGATTTAACTTGGCGTTTACGACAGTTACGTAATTTGAACAACAATGAACGGACGTGCGAATAACTATCACTTGTACACATAAACACACCATTACACGGTGCAACTTAGTGGCATGCAACCGTTGCATGCAACAGTGTGACGGCGCCTTTAAAGTTACGTCGGTTATATGTTTCTTTATGGATACAACACGACGTCACACAAGGAACTCAGGCGGCGTAATTGTGCTTTCTTACAGTGCTTCGAGGGATGGGCATGGATTTTTTTTACGTGAGATAGTGAACTTGGAGAAGATTTAACAAGATTTAACAAGATTTAACAAGATTGCCACCTAGAGATTCAACTCTAGATGGCAGGTGGACTAGGAAGCCATTTGGCTTATCGAGAGTCCAACCTATCTATCTAAGTACACCCCGCCCATCTTAGGTATATGTCGATTTTATTTTTAAATATATTAACACTATTAGCACCTACACAATCAGCTGATAATCCATGTCCTCTAGTCCTTCTCTCTTCCTTGACTGTGAAAAAAATATTTCTGGCAATATTTTCATTCATCCAATATGGGTATGAGAGTAGATACACTCAACAAAGCATGCTGTAGAAAGGTATGGTAAGTTATTATATAGCGCAGTGTGCGGTCCTCAGAACCGATCAATGCATTTTACACATTACTCCCGACAGACCGGTTCAACCGGACATCGTCTCGACTTCGCTGAAGGGGAACGGTGCAGTTGTATGTTTTCATAGAGCCTCAAAAAGATTTTAAAGAATTTTCAAGACGGGTGCAATTGGGGTTTACTCGAGACACATATAGGCGGGCTGTTTGATTGTCTAGGAGATTTAATTTGAATTTTGAAGGGATTGATTTTGGTTAGCTTCATTGTAAGCAAGTGGAAATTCTGGTGAGTCTCAACTCCAGAATATTCGTCACAATCAAACGCCTATGATAACCAAATACTTAAAACGTACGCTGTTTCTATTTTACCCCGCATTGCTCGCGGGACACCCCGCCCAGGACCCTTCTCTGTGGGACACCTGGTGTCAACACTTAAGCCGAGGGTGTGGTGGTCAATGAACTGGCAAGATCCGCGGTCTCCCACACCGTTAATTTCACGCGAAGCCTGGCGGTGGAGAAACGGAGCAATGAAATCTTGATTTATCTCAAAAACAATACGCCTCAATGCAGTATTCATTGAATTAGTGCGACCACAGTGTCGCACGCATACACGCGTGCGTTGTCTGGCGGACACAAGGCAGGAAACAGTTATTTGAAGAGATTGTGACGTCAAACCAGGGCTAAGCAAACATACTTGTGGTCGAATGATTTGAAAGTATATGCATTTTACAATTGTGCTGGGTAATGGTGACCCATTTGCGATTTACGCGCTTGAACGTAATCGTTGACCAGAACGTTTTAGATAACTAGTCGATTATCTAATGACAAACATGTGAATGTTTATGTATTTTCTTTACACCAATGCCCTAGCTTTGGAACTTGTTGAGTGTATCTACTCTCAAGTGCCTGTGCTCTCTAGCATATGTCTATGTACAACCGCATCCTTGGACCATTGGACCATTTGTCTGCAGTCAAACAAAGTTTTGGTTTTGAGTTGTTACTTTGTCAAACACTCACCATGTGGCGACACTGGTGTTTCGTTACGATTTTAATCTGCTGCTTGCTATGACGAAAATGGCGACAGTTGGTTGTGGTTTCACTGGTGGGTTGTAGTAAGTTGTATGTTTTTTAATGAAATATCGAAGGACATGTAGTATTATGTAATTGTCATGAACAGTATTGTTTTAATAGTGATTCGAGAAGGTGGGGTGAAACAAGTGCATAGAGAAAATACATGATCGGTAATGGAAATCTAAATGTACATGGATACATCGATGAAGTCGTCATTCCTGAACGAACTGAAACAGTTCATATTCCAACACCGGATTACGTGCTGGTTTCAGCAGGCCAAATGTTCTGCACTGAACGTGCAAGCAAACCTACGTGAGTGCAGCAACTATTATAGTTTGTTTTTAACAGGTATGCATTCCCCCGCGTGGACATACATGAAGCGAGCAACAGTCAACCAACACACACGCTTACTGAAAATGGAGAGTGAATCATTATGCAGATTATGCAACATCAAAATGAAGAATCCCTGATAACTTGCATTGTCGCCCGGCCGTACACCACAGTTGATTTCAAGTAGTACCTTGCGTATCGTATTTTCGATAAGGATATAATATGTCCTTATTCAAAATACGAAACACAAGATACATTTTCATTTTGACTCCAGGTGACAGATAGTATTATTTATTAAGTGTCACTACAAGTCAACATTAAAATGGATCTTAAAGAAATATGTGTGTGTGTGTGTGTGTGTGTGTGTGTGTGTGTGTGTGTGTTGTGTGTGTGTGTGTGTGTGTGTGTGTTTGTGTTTGTGTTTGTGTTTGTGTTTGTGTTTGTGTTTGTGTTTGTGTTTGTGTTTGTGTTTGTGTTTGTGTTTGTGTTTGTGTTTGTGTTTGTTTGTGTGTGTATGTGTGTTTGTGTGTGTTGTGTGTGTGTGTTTGTGTGTGTGTGTGTGCGTGTGCGCGTGTGCGCGTGTGCGCGTGTGCGTGTGCGTGTGTGTGCGCGCGTATGTTTGTGTGTTTGTGTGTGTGTGTGTGTGCGCATGTGTGTGTATGTGTGTATGTTTGTTTGTGTGTGTGTTTGTGTGTGTATGTGTGTATGTGTGTTTGTGTGTGTGTGTTTGTGTGTTTGTGTGTGTGTGTGTTTTTGTGTGTTTCTGTGTGTTTCTGTGTGTATGTGTGTATGTGTGTATGTGTGTATGTGTGTATGTGTGTATGTGTGTATGTGTGTATGTGTGTATGCGTGTATGCGTGTATGCGTGTATGTGTGTATGTGTGTATGTGTGTATGTGTGTATGTGTGTATGTGTGTATGTGTGTATGTGTGTTGTGTGTATGTGTGTTTTGTGTATGTGTGTGTGTGTGTGTGTGTGTGTGTGTGTGTGTGTGTGTGTGTGTGTGTGGGTGTGTGATGTATGTGTGTGTGTTGTGTTGTTGTGTGTGTGTGTGTGTGTGTGTGTGTGTGTGTGTGTGGTGGTGTTGTTGTGTGTGTGTGTGTGTGTGTGTGTGTGTGTGTGTGTGTGTGTTGTTGTGTGTGTGTGTGTGTGTGTGTGTGTGTGTGTGTGTGTGTGTGTGTGTGTGTGTGTGTGTGTGTGTGTGTGTGTGTGTGAGTGTGTGTATGTAATACGACATCCAAGACGTGAACACTGACAGGGACTAACCATGTACTTCGGAGGTTACAGTTACGTACAGTTGTAACTGTTGTTTATGTGTTGAAGAGGTGCACAACAGCACCAGTCAGACACAGCTCCGCGTCCAGTCTCTCGTATTCGGGACTGCGGTACATACACGCATACGAAGAAATCGTTTTCCTATGAAGTTTATTAATCCCGTTTTTAATAATAATTTGAACAGATTTTATGTGAAAACTGCTCGTAACCTCGACACAGTCACAGAAGACACGTATCGAGTTAGAGACAGTCAATTAACGTCGAACCATAAAAACGCCAAGGTGAAACTCCTAATAAACAAAAGAAAACGTCGAGATAACTAGAGGTGCTATCGCGTACAGTTCTAGATTATTCCCGGACAAATTGGCTCCCGATATGTAAACGCCTGGGAAGAAACTGTTAATATACGAACTCTATAGGTCAACTAAGTTAGATTTCGACTTCTTTTTGCAGAGTTCAAGTGTGGATGTACCGCTAAAGTGATCGAGGCTATACAGAAACTCCCTCACACTAACGCATATCTTCCATGTATCATCTGCAGTATAGTATTTTCTGTGATATTGCTCACCGTATAATTTTCTTTCGTCTAAAATACTGTTATAATGCAGACGGTTTTATGATGACTACATTTGAAAATGAATTGGCTTATTGTATTGGGAACAGGTTGTGATTATGTCACGTGTTCACACTAACGACTAGCTGATCGTTTATCTATGACCACATTATTGGCCAATGATCGTCTTCTTTGGGGTCAAGATGAAAGAAGTATCACGCGGAAATCCGCCGTTTGCTGACAATAAATGAGCCTTCACAACAACCATGACGAAATGTGAACTCTTAAGTCACACTTCAAATGTATCGTGCCGAAATATAACTCGAAATATTTAGAAGTATGTGTCAGTTAACCGAGGCAATTAATCATTGTCAAATTGTCGTCCGAGTAGCCGTCTTGGGGGTTGTCAAGTTAACTACGTTTTATATTTTATAGGTTGACAACAGACAATTGTTTGACTCATATACCAGAACCTAAACATTTGCAACTACAATTATAACATTTATGGCAATAGTTTAACATTAAAATCTTGATGGACCTACATAATTCAAGTTTCATTAACGACGCTGTTTTCACGAGAAGACACACGCGAATCTAGTTTAAAAGCTCAATGGGTCCATATATTTCGGCAAACCATTAAACATTAGCATTTCTAAAATCTGCCAACGGTTCGACACGCCAGCACATAATTCGACCCCGGTATCTATTGGTTGGAAGTCCGAGTGTCTACTCACTGTGCTATTGTGGTCAACGGGAGACCTAATGAGACCAGGGCTCGTTGTGACCACAGACGTAATTAAAATTTGTTAATGAAAAAGTACATGTTGCATGTTTGCCTGTAGATATCTTATGAAACTACATGGCAAAGACGAACAGTTTTTGTGATTCCATTCTACGCTATACGTCAAGAGTAAAAACGTTTAAAGATGTGTCACAAATTACCCGCAAACACGTGATAGAGATAGAATGGCATCCACGATGAGCACATTAATTATACGTTTTTATGAATTATTTAAAAACAGACCTGCTGGATTTTACGCGAGATGATCTAGGAACAATTAACAGAATAGGCAAAACACTAATAATTGAGTATCATTTTTATGGTGGACTGAGATTGAATAGAAAGCAAGACACTGTTGTTAATTGATAGTTTTTTTATAGCTGATAATCCATTACAGAAACGTGCGGGAGAAGTAAAACTGATAATCTACTATAATAATAACAATAACAATAATAATACAGTTTATTTGCGTAGCGCCATTTATCCTGACGTAAACCGTGTTGATGTAATGTTTAAAATATTACTACTGGAAAAACATTAATCGCCTAATAAAAAAAACTATATATACATGATATTGGTTACGTTTTGCGATATAGTCTGACTTTCGAATATTGTGCTCAGATAGTCTATTAATTATGTCTTAACATATTTGGAATATTTGCTTTTTGGCTGCTTGATATTTTGCACATACCTGACTCCAGACGTCAAGGTCAGACTGATCGCTCGATATTAATTATTTCGAAGGAATTATTAATTATAAATTCATATTTTAGTTACCGTGAAGCTAAATGAAAACTAGTTCTCGTTCAACCGTCACAAAATTAGTCTTTCTTTGGATTTCAGTTTTGTTGATGTTTATTGCCAGTGCGTGGTCAATCTAGTTGACTGCCAGTGTATCATAGTCACCTTGAAATCCATAGCATTACCGGTGGGTTTTATCCAGAAAGTCGAACTTTCCAGTCGATTGCGTAATACCATATATGCCTAACACCACAACCATTAACCGTACTAATTACAGATTTTTGAAAAAAAAAAACTACGGACGTACAATAGTAGGAAAACAGTACGTTTTATGCCTGTTTTTTTTAAATAAATTTATCGCGTTCTATATATTTATTTGTAAGTTTGCCGGCCGATAAATTTATCAAACTCCACTAATGTTCACGCTCGTTTGTAGGCGTGGTAGAATTCTATAGTATATATATATATATATATATATATATATATATATATATATATATACATACATCACTCTCCGTTCACAGCACTTTACACATCACTCTCTACTCATAGCACTTTACACATCACTCTCTACTCACAGCACTTTACACATCACTCTCTACTCATAGCACTTTACACATCACTCTCTACTCACAGCACTTTACACATCACTCTCTACTCACAGCACTTTACACATCACTCTCTACTCATAGCACTTTACACATCACTCTCTACTCACAGCACTTTACACATCACTCTCTACTCACAGCACTTTACACATCACTCTCTACTCACAGCACTTTATACATCACTCTCTACTCATAGCACTTTACACATCACTCTCTACTCACAGCACTTTACACATCACTCTCTACTCACAGCACTTTACACATCACTCTCTACTCACAGCACTTTACACATCACTCTCTACTCACAGCACTTTACACATCACTCTCTACTCACAGCACTTTACACATCACTCTCTACTCACAGCACTTTACACATCACTCTCTCAACACTCACACACTCTCACTAAGCACTTTACACATCACTCTCTACTCACAGCACTTTACACATCACTCTCTACTCACAGCACTTTACACATCACTCTCTACTCACAACATTTTACACATCACTCTCTACTCACAGCACTTTACACATCACTCTCTACTCACAGCACTTTACACATCACTCGCTAACAACACTTTACACATCACTCTCTACTCACAGCACTTTACACATCACTCTCTGACAAACCTGTTCAATCGAACAGCATATCGACTTCTATGTGACGTATTCAGCCACGCTGCCATTAAAGCGCGAAAAATTCGCACATGGATATCCACCCATGTCTATATAGCCAGGTACTCATTCATATAACTGACTAAACTGAGGCAACGTAGAGTGAACGAACTTGCACAAAGTTGTACTCTATTCACTGCGCTACATCGCTCGGGGAAATTATAATAAATAAGTCGAAGGTATTCGACACTCGCCGCCAAATTGTTTTAATACTCCCAACGTGGTGAGTAGTTTGAATGTTTTGCCGTCGAAACGGAACAGGAACCGTTGAAATTGTAAATACGAGCAATATAGGAGAGAGGCTGGTGTAACCATTTCTCAGCGGTGTTGAGCGTGCGTGCCTAGACATTTCCCACAATCTCCATAGACAATCACAGCATGCGGGACGAAGTACGACTGATTATGCGAGCTTATGTACATTTGTGTTGGGTATGTGGCATACGTTGCCTGTTACTATTTCCACCCTAGGACCGACAGTATGTTACCTAGTTTGGGACAAACAAAGCTGCTGTAAGCCACATATGTTGGGTACATTAGTCCGGGTCGTATACTTCACCATAACCAGCCTCGGAGTCCCGATTGTTAGAGTTGCTGATACATCTGTCTATCTCTGACTGTACGTACCCAAATAGGGGCAAACTGGTACAGCGATGATACGAACGACGACCTCGGTGGCCTGGTACCGCGCAACCATCACCCGCTAGATAGACTGGCGGTCGTCTTACCTTGAACGCTGCGATAAGTCTGTCGCCATCTGGAGGGTGGTGCGAGCGACCGCGAGCGACCGAGACGGGCAGAGCGAGAACCGTAGCGCGTGCCCGACACTAACGGACACAAGACGGATGATGGCAGCGCCACTGGAGACGGGCTTTATATAGCCGTCGACGCAGTGGCAGCCACGCAACCACACGCTGCTGCCAGATCGTGCCTCGCGCGTGGTGTCAGACCATAACTATACGTTCCGCTGCCTTTCGGAATGTAGTGCGTAATAATTCAGTCGGCTAATTGTAGTTCTTGTATTCTGCAGAAATCCAGTATCTTTATGAAGCAGGGTCGGCGATCAACACATGGATGGTAATGTGTAAGAAGCGACGGAAACGACAACGTAGTGAATTTATGAGGTGACGAATTGACTAGTTTCGGTGATTTAATTCGACAAGACGTCTGTATGAAGCAAGGCTGTCCAGTCACAATTATCCGGTGCGATATGTACGAAAACGCGTTGCCATTTCGATGCTGGCGTCCCCAAAACATGACGCATTACTGGTTTGCAAAACGTGTTTGCAGTATGTTTGGCCATTGTAGTTGTATTTGCTACTGCTCTACTCTTTGATGTCAGAAGTATTGCCGGCAGAAACAGTGACAGGTTGGACAGGTTTGCCTAATTGGACACCACGGACGTGGGACCTTGCTAAAAAAGAAAACAAACGTGGTATTTTTATCAAAATTAATGGGTTCAGCGTGTTGGCAACTTGATGACATTGCATGTATTAGAGATAGTGTTATTTTTGGAGAAAAAAACTATCGCATGCCATATGATAAGTGACACGTCCAAAGACTGTATACGACGTTTCTAGATCGGCAGAACTTTACTGGAACTCTCCAACAGGTCAACAGCAGAAAAGGAAAAGATATAGTCACAGAAAGACACTGGGAGAAATTGTGTAAAAGAACCCAGCTAATAACCAAACGTCATTGGGCGACGTGTGTTATAGAATGACCCTAGTTAAGTGGAAAGACAAGTGTCGTTCACTGTCCACGTAATCCACACTGCCGCCGTCCGCGACTGCGTATAGATAAGCCGCATGAGGAGTGTCTTCGTTTCGTCGGCCGTAGCAGCCACGAAGTCATCCTCAAGCTAAATGCAGGGTCGAATCCCCGAGTAACCTTTCACTCATTGTGTACAATGTGTTCGTAATAAAATAAAGCATAATTTGATAATTTGATTGAAGACAATAATTGTGTACGCGATGTTTTATATCCACGGTTTTATGTATGAGAAGCTGTGTGTAAATAATTGTGCGATTATCGATATATGTGTTGTAGGCTTACTGATAGGAAGGTGTTTATATTTATATGCGGTATGAAGTGTTTATTGTTGCATGATTATATAGTACAATGTCATTTTAAGTAAGTAATTTGTTTATTTCCAACTCGAGCAATTATGAATTACACATTCCCTTGTTAATAAATACAACATATTGTGCCGGTGGCCATTAGAATGTTGAATGCTAAATGAGTCATATTGATGTCACCCGGTTGAATTGTTCTTGTAGTGGATACATCTGGAAATTCATTTGCATTTTGTTGAGACCATCCTATATATTTTAAATGTGATCATGAGTTGTAAAATGCATATCCTTTTTAAGGACAATAAAGTAAAGTGAAAAGTGAAATATTCAACATAATCGTGAGTGTTGGTGAACAGGGGTGAACAGAAGCACAATACGTACATATTTGACTTTTAATGTGCCCATGATGTGTATGTCAAATTCCTTTGAAGAAAAGGTAAATAAAAATCATATTATCGTATATCCTTGAATTCATGTTCACAACTTATATATTTTAGCCGATGCTTAGAATTTCAACCGCCACCCGTAGCCTGTGTCTGACGCTGTAAATAGCGTTCTACAGGGTCTGTCACCTTAACGGCAAATGATAAACCGTTTGCATGTAGGTTAGTAATCATTTTACTGGATCAGGAAAATTCACACAAACCACGCATTTTCAACGTGAATTCAATGCATGCGATTGCTATAGATCACACACTGATTTGGCGTGTAATGATTTAATAAACAGCAGGCGTGTAATTTTGGGTCGCGTCTCCCGCAGTCAATTTTGCGCCATCGCTTAGTAATTAATGCGACCAGCTTAATTACATTGTCAGACCTGGCCACACATTCGCGATATCGGCGCCACATCAAAGCCGAGATGTCTATGACGGAAGACGTTCCTGGATAACTATAGAGTCAGATACTTACTTAAGACGTGCGAAACGTGGCAGGTTCTATAGCCAGTGACATGATTTAGGTAACACTGTGCCAGTGAATTGAGCTCATAATTTACTACATGTTTATCATGCAGTCAATTCGTCACCCGACACTATCGCTATCACACCCGACACCGCGCGCGGATATTTATCATAACCAGTTATTTCTGCGCATACAGCGGGCGGTGGCGGCGAAGGAGTTTGTCAAAACATTGTACCAATGACGCTACGGATGAACAAACAGCGACTAGGGCTCTCTGCACGAATAATTGTGCACAATGAACGCACGAAGGCATGCTGTAACTGTAAGTATGCCCCAGTCCTGTCTATCATGGCATGCTTTCTGGGCCCATTAACACCGGTATCTTATGACGAACGCTCGCAATGAAATCACCGCCCCCCTACACCGAAAACCACATCCTGCGCCGATTCAATGGCGATTTACCGCTGGCCAGTGCATATCCATTTCTAACAACAACGGCAGACAAAAAACCTCGTTGTGTTAACGTCACTATACGCCCTTCTTTACACCATCGGTAGGTCAGTTGGTGCGCCCAGTCCTCTTGTCCACGCGCCGTCTGTGGCTACCTCCTGAGGAGAAATGTTCGTGTAAATTACCACCAGGACGGCGGAGAATAACGCCGCTTCTGCAACCATGAATCAGTGCCTTCCTTCGGGTCTGCGCGAATTATGGGCGTCACCAGTCGGTGATTTGACTCACTCTTAAACTGGAATGTTAATCGCGACGGAACGTCAACGCAACGTCGTAAAAGTGGGACCTTTCGCCGAGCTCTCTCGTACATGACGTTGACGACGACGGTGACAACCCACGCTCATGTAGGTGCCGAGTTTTACGTCAACAACATAGACATGCACATAAACAACGTCGACAGTTCTCAGCAAGATCGACAAGATTTCACGGCCAAACACACGTAATGGGTGTATGACATTCGAGGCGCAAATGATGCTATTTCGTCGTAACAGAATTCATGAGATGAGTAGTTTGTTCTTAGTAAAATGTCCACTTGGCACAACCTGCGTTTTAACAGTAAATAGCATAAGGCCACATCTATAAATAATGCACTGCTGTCTCTCCCTCCCTCCCTCCCTTTCCCCTCCCTCCCCCCTTTCCCCCCTTTTTTTTCCCCCCCCCCTTTTAAACGGGGGTTTTGGAGTGGAACTAACAAAAGACAGCTTTGAAAACCAACAGTTATCTCTCTGGCATATTTTCACAGCTGCGCACAAATAGGAAGCTGAACGCTTTTTATCATTTTGCTTGTGACGGATTGAAACATTAGTGAGGGCGTTGACTAAATATTATAATACAGATAATTGGGCGATTTATTAGATTTCATATGTAAAAATGTATCTAGCAAGCCTGGTTTGTATGAAGAAATATATTTTACATGGTTAACGTTCTTCTTCTTCTCCTTTTCCCACTAGGTTTTTGTCCTGGGCATCCTCCGGGGTGATCAGCAGTTCCTGCATGTTCCTTCGGACGCAATCCATCCATCTCCCTCTTGGTCTCCACCTTGGTCTTTTTCCTGGCACTCTCATGTCAACAACTGCTCTCACTTCGTTGTTTTCTTCCATTCTCTGCATGTGTCCATGCCAGCGTAGTCTCATTTCTCTTACTTTCACTTGTATGCTATTTACTCCTAGCTCCTTTCTGATGTCCATTCTCTTTACTTTGTCTCTCAGTGTTACACCATTAATTCTTCTCAACATCCTCAACTCTGTTTTATCGAGAATCTGTCCAACATCCTGCTCCATACAGAAGTACTGGCCTAATTTATTATATATTAAAAATTATAAACCCAATAATTGGGTCTTAAAGCATCACAGGGACAGGATCGTGTAAGAAAAGATTCGGAATGACGGAGTCGGAAGCTCTGTGACGTCACAATATAGGTAGACCTTTATGATCGAATGCAATGTTTAGACACAAGCATTTAACACAAAGCCATGGCAATGTCCATGAAAATATACATTTTATGTGATTTACTAAGCTTCGGTCACTGATTAATATATACAGATAGGAATTGCGTGTTTTTAGGTGAATCCAATGTCCGCCATCTTGTTTTCCCAAAACCATCGATAATGGGTGTCAGTGACGATTTACGTGCTGTGATTATGCTTTACATTTTGAGCGTGACTATCTACTATTACGTCTCATTGGAGGGCAATTCAAACTATTGGCATAGACTCGCGAGAAAACGCGATCGTTCCGTACATATTCTACTCTAGTTCGCGTAACATGGCGGTACAATCGTTATACGTAACAGGAAAATAATATGGCGGCCGTAGTTCACGTCAAATAGACTTTTACCATTATGTTTCTTCTCCATTATTATTATTATTATTATTATTATTATTATTGTTATTGTTAATATTATTATTATTATTATTATTATTATTATTATTATTATTGTTATTGTTATTATTTATTTATCATTATTTATATTATATATTTATCTTATCTATCATTATTTATTTATATTATTTATCATATTATTATTATTATTATTATTATTATTATTATTATTATTATTATTATTATTATTATTATTATTATTATTATTATTATTATTATTATTATTATTATTATTACTAGCATTTCTAGAGCGCTGTATCTCCGGCACCAGCCCGTTGAAAGGCGCGTAAATACGAGTAATTAGGTATATGATATTGTTTCTGAAATGTTTAGACAACTGCGTAAATATAAATGGTTAAGATAAGTTAAAAAGTAAAACATTATAATTAATATGTAATAAATAATAATAATATTAATGAAGATATAAAAAGAAATAATAAATTAGTTACACAAATTACTAACAATTAATAAAATACACGATCATAAGAGTGTCACACAGTTCCTGAGTGGACGTAAGCCAGTTAAAATAAATGCATCTTAAGGACAGTCTTGAATCTAGTAAGAATATCCATGCATATAGATCAATAGGCTAAGTGCAGATTGGTCACGTTTGTCTTACTGCCTTATCTCGAAGGACAATGTTTAGATATTGACAGAGAACGGCATGTTTGTTTGCGACAGGAAGCCTCATCCACTAGGGTAGTTGACCGAATCGTTCATCCCAATTGTTTACCGTATAAAATAGGTCAGACGTCGTGTCGTTGGACGTTTCGTACGCAATGACGTAGTGACGGTGGACCCACCACGCCGCACTACACACAGTGGCATAGTGACGGTGGACCACCACGCCGCACTACACACAGTGGCATAGTGACGGTGGACCCACCACGCCGCACTACACACAGTGGCATAGTGACGGTGGATCCACCACGCCGCACTACACACAGTGGCATAGTGACGGTGGATCCACCACGCCGCACTACACACAGTGGCATAGTGACGGTGGACCACCACGCCGCACTACACACATTGGCATAGTGACGGTGGACCACCACGCCGCACTACACACAGTGGCATAGTGACGGTGGATCCACCACGCCGCACTACACACAGTGGCATAGTGACGGTGGATCCACCACGCCGCACTACACACAATGACGTAGTGACTGTGGACCCACCACGCCGCACTACACACAGTGGCATAGTGACGGTGGATCCACCACGCCGCACTACACACAGTGGCATAGTGACGGTGGATCCACCACGCCGCACTACACACAGTGGCATAGTGACGGTGGACCACCACGCCGCACTACACACAGTGGCATAGTGACGGTGGATCCACCACGCCGCACTACACACAATGACGTAGTGACGGTGGATCCACCACGCCGCACTACACACAGTGGCATAGTGACGGTGGACCCACCACGCCGCACTACACACAGAGGCATAGTGACGGTGGATCCACTACGCCGCACTACACACAATGACGTAGTGACGGTGGATCCACCACGCCGCACTACACACAGTGGCATAGTGACGGTGGACCACCACGCCGCACTACACACAATGACGTAGTGACGGTGGATCCACCACGCCGCACTACACACAGTGGCATAGTGACGGTGGACCACCACGCCGCACTACACACAATGACGTAGTGACGGTGGACCACCACGCCGCACTACACACAATGACGTAGTGACGGTGGATCCACCACGCCGCACTACACACAGTGGCATAGTGACGGTGGACCACCACGCCGCACTACACACAATGACGTAGTGACGGTGGATCCACCACGCCGCACTACACACAGTGGCATAGTGACGGTGGACCACCACGCCGCACTACACACAGTGACGTAGTGACGGTGGACCACCACGCCGCACTACACACAGTGGCATAGTGACGGTGGATCCACCACGCCGCACTACACACAGTGGCATAGTGACGGTGGACCACCACGCCGCACTACACACAATGACGTAGTGACGGTGGATCCACCACGCCGCACTACACACAGTGGCATAGTGACGGTGGACCACCACGCCGCACTACACACAGTGGCATAGTGACGGTGGATCCACCACGCCGCACTACACACAGTGGCATAGTGACGGTGGATCCACCACGCCGCACTACACACAGTGGCATAGTGACGGTGGATCCACCACGCCGCACTACACACAGTGGCATAGTGACGGTGGATCCACCACGCCGCACTACACACAGTGGCATAGTGACGGTGGATCCACCACGCCGCACTACACACAGTGGCATAGTGACGGTGGATCCACCACGCCGCACTACACACAGTGGCATAGTGACGGTGGACCACCACGCCGCACTACACACAATGACTAGTGACGGTGGACCACCACGCCGCACTACACACAATGACTAGTGACGGTGGATCCACCACGCCGCACTACACACAGTGGCATAGTGACGGTGGACCACCACGCCGCACTACACACAATGTCGTAGTGACGGTGGATCCACCACGCCGCACTACACACAGTGGCATAGTGACGGTGGACCACCACGCCGCACTATACACATGACGTAGTGACGGTGGATCCACCACGCCGCACTACACACAATGACGTAGTGACGGTGGATCCACCACGCCGCACTACACACAGTGGCATAGTGACGGTGGACCACCACGCCGCATCACACAGTGCTAGTGACGGTGGATCCACCACGCCGCACTACACACAGTGGCATAGTGACGGTGGATCCACCACGCCGCACTAACAAGTGATAGTGACGGTGGATCCACCACGCCGCACTACACACAATGAGATAGTGACGGTGGATCACCACCGCACTACACACAGTGGCATAGTGACGGTGGATCCACCACGCCGCACTACACACAGTGGCATAGTGACGGTGGATCCACCACGCCGCACTACACACAGTGGCATAGTGACGGTGGATCCACCACGCCGCACTACACACAGTGGCATAGTGACGGTGGATCCACCACGCCGCACTACACACAGTGGCATAGTGACGGTGGATCCACCACGCCGCACTACACACATGGCGTAGTGACGGTGGATCCACCACGCCGCACTACACACAGTGGCATAGTGACGGTGGACCACCACGCCGCACTACACACATGACGTAGTGACGGTGGATCCACCACGCCGCACTACACACAGTGGCATAGTGACGGTGGATCCACCACGCCGCACTACACACAGTGGCATAGTGACGGTGGACCACCACGCCGCACTACACACAGTGGCATAGTGACGGTGGATCCACCACGCCGCACTACACACAGTGGCATAGTGACGGTGGATCCACCACGCCGCACTACACACAGTGGCATAGTGACGGTGGATCCACCACGCCGCACTACACACATGGCATAGTGACGGTGGATCCACCACGCCGCACTACACACAGTGGCATAGTGACGGTGGATCCACCACGCCGCACTACACACAGTGGCATAGTGACGGTGGATCCACCACGCCGCACTACACACAATGACGTAGTGACGGTGGATCCACCACGCCGCACTACACACAGTGGCATAGTGACGGTGGATCCACCACGCCGCACTACACACAGTGGCATAGTGACGGTGGATCCACCACGCCGCACTACACACATGGCTAGTGACGGTGGACCACCACGCCGCACTACACACAGTGGCATAGTGACGGTGGATCCACCACGCCGCACTACACACAATGACGTAGTGACGGTGGATCCACCACGCCGCACTACACACAGTGGCATAGTGACGGTGGACCACCACGCCGCACTACACACAGTGGCATAGTGACGGTGGACCACCACGCCGCACTACACACAATGACGTAGTGACGGTGGATCCACCACGCCGCACTACACACAGTGGCATAGTGACGGTGGATCCACCACGCCGCACTACACACAATGACGTAGTGACGGTGGATCCACCACGCCGCACTACACACAGTGGCATAGTGACGGTGGACCACCACGCCGCACTACACACAATGACGTAGTGACGGTGGACCACCACGCCGCACTACACACAATGACGTAGTGACGGTGGATCCACCACGCCGCACTACACACAGTGGCATAGTGACGGTGGATCCACCACGCCGCACTACACACAATGACGTAGTGACGGTGGATCCACCACGCCGCACTACACACAGTGGCATAGTGACGGTGGACCACCACGCCGCACTACACACAATGACGTAGTGACGGTGGACCACCACGCCGCACTACACACAATGACTAGTGACGGTGGATCCACCACGCCGCACTACACACAGTGGCATAGTGACGGTGGATCCACTACGCCGCACTACACACAATGACGTAGTGACGGTGGATCCACCACGCCGCACTACACACAGTGGCATAGTGACGGTGGACCACCACGCCGCACTACACACAGTGGCATAGTGACGGTGGACCACCACGCCGCACTACACACAGTGGCATAGTGACGGTGGACCACCACGCCGCACTACACACAGTGGCATAGTGACGGTGGATCCACCACGCCGCACTACACAATGGCATAGTGACGGTGGATCCACCACGCCGCACTACACACAGTGGCATAGTGACGGTGGATCCACCACGCCGCACTACACACAGTGGCATAGTGACGGTGGATCCACCACGCCGCACTACACACAGTGGCATAGTGACGGTGGATCCACCACGCCGCACTACACACAGTGGCATAGTGACGGTGGATCCACCACGCCGCACTACACACAGTGGCATAGTGACGGTGGATCCACCACGCCGCACTACACACAATGACTAGTGACGGTGGATCCACCACGCCGCACTACACACAGTGGCATAGTGACGGTGGACCACCACGCCGCACTACACACAGTGGCATAGTGACGGTGGATCCACCACGCCGCACTACACACAATGACGTAGTGACGGTGGATCCACCACGCCGCACTACACACAGTGGCATAGTGACGGTGGATCCACCACGCCGCACTACACACAGTGGCATAGTGACGGTGGATCCACCACGCCGCACTACACACATGGCATAGTGACGGTGGATCCACCACGCCGCACTACACACAGTGGCATAGTGACGGTGGATCCACCACGCCGCACTACACACAGTGGCATAGTGACGGTGGATCCACCACGCCGCACTACACACAGTGGCATAGTGACGGTGGATCCACCACGCCGCACTACACACAGTGGCATAGTGACGGTGGATCCACCACGCCGCACTACACACAGTGGCATAGTGACGGTGGATCCACCACGCCGCACTACACACAATGACGTAGTGACGGTGGATCCACCACGCCGCACTACACACAGTGGCATAGTGACGGTGGATCCACCACGCCGCACTACACACAGTGGCATAGTGACGGTGGATCCACCACGCCGCACTACACACAGTGGCATAGTGACGGTGGATCCACCACGCCGCACTACACACAGTGGCATAGTGACGGTGGATCCACCACGCCGCACTACACACAATGACGTAGTGACGGTGGATCCACCACGCCGCACTACACACAGTGGCATAGTGACGGTGGATCCACCACGCCGCACTACACACAGTGGCATAGTGACGGTGGATCCACCACGCCGCACTACACACAGTGGCATAGTGACGGTGGATCCACCACGCCGCACTACACACAGTGGCATAGTGACGGTGGATCCACCACGCCGCACTACACACAGTGGCATAGTGACGGTGGATCCACCACGCCGCACTACACACAGTGGCATAGTGACGGTGGACCACCACGCCGCACTACACACAATGACGTAGTGACGGTGGATCCACCACGCCGCACTACACACAGTGGCATAGTGACGGTGGATCCACTACGCCGCACTACACACAATGACGTAGTGACGGTGGATCCACCACGCCGCACTACACACAATGACGTAGTGACGGTGGATCCACCACGCCGCACTACACACAGTGGCATAGTGACGGTGGATCCACCACGCCGCACTACACACAGTGGCATAGTGACGGTGGATCCACCACGCCGCACTACACACAGTGGCATAGTGACGGTGGATCCACTACGCCGCACTACACACAGTGGCATAGTGACGGTGGATCCACTACGCCGCACTACACACAATGACGTAGTGACGGTGGACCCACCACGCCGCACTACACACAGTGGCATAGTGACGGTGGATCCACCACGCCGCACTACACACAGTGGCATAGTGACGGTGGATCCACCACGCCGCACTACACACAGTGGCATAGTGACGGTGGATCCACCACGCCGCACTACACACAGTGGCATAGTGACGGTGGATCCACCACGCCGCACTACACACAGTGGCATAGTGACGGTGGATCCACTACGCCGCACTACACACAATGACGTAGTGACGGTGGACCCACCACGCCGCACTACACACAGTGGCATAGTGACGGTGGATCCACTACGCCGCACTACACACAGTGGCATAGTGACGGTGGACCCACCACGCCGCACTACACACAATGACGTAGTGACGGTGGACCCACCACGCCGCACTACACACAGTGGCATAGTGACGGTGGATCCACTACGCCGCACTACACACAGTGGCATAGTGACGGTGGATCCACTACGCCGCACTACACACAGTGGCATAGTGACGGTGGACCCACCACGCCGCACTACACACAGTGGCATAGTGACGGTGGACCCACCACGCCGCACTACACACAGTGGCGTGGTGACAATCAACTTACCAAGTGAATATTCAATTCAATTCAATTCAATAACTTTATTCCAGACTCAACAGGGCACATACAGCAAGTACATGTGACTCCGGTCCATATGTTGACATTAGGCAGACAATATGTACAGTATGCATTCTGACCCAATGCTGTGTATATAAGCAAAATGTATACATTTGTTTTAGTCAAGTGTTCATATATAAAAGCTTGTTCCAGTGTTTACGGATCCTGGAAGTGAATCTTAAGCTAGAAGTTAGAATGTCATTTAAAATACAGTTAACAGAGCTATCAAGTCTACACATAAATCTATACACCACATTCCTAATAACTGACTGGCAGCATTGTACATCAAACAGAGTGCATAGTAAGCTGGTACTTTCATATTTTGACATACCAATAAACAACTTAAAAATATTGTGATATGCAATATGTAATCTATTTAGTCTTGTTTAATATCATCGTATAAAATACGCGATTCCGCGTTTCTATTGCTGCAATCGCAGTTTGAACTGGACCGTTGTTTAATCTATCCCACTTGTGAAATTTTTTAACATGTAATTGGCATATATTTTATTCTTCGCAACTTCTGCGAGTGGACGTGATATTAACATTACGTCAAACCAACTTCTTAGTCTGACGTCACAGCTTTTTGGAGAAAGACTAGGAATAATGCATGATCAGCTAATGCTGAGTGCTAGCACGCCACGACAGTCTCTTAGGCTGACGGTGGACCACATCTAGCTTTCTGGTGGATGACTACGCGACACCTGTAACAAACGGTGGCCACTATAAGGTTCTACTATTCGCGTTCCGTCAGGAGTGTGTGAATCAAGTGATATTATGGTTTTTAAAGCAGAAATTCGGGCGGAATCGTAGTCCATTCAGCGACTGTGACAGAGGAATGTTTTCTGAAACACTTCACGGCAGCGGCTTTCTTTCGTCGTGTCGTAATAGTGAATATGTATTCACGAACCGACGAGTCACATTACGACCTTTGACATTAACAGCTGCTGGATGTCAATCAGTAACGTTATGTTACTCCATACTCAAATGTAGGCGTCTGTGAAGCACGTTCGCCTCACTGACTTGACCCTAATCCACTGTCCACACACAGAGGACGACGGTATGTAGAACAAATCAACTATGGATACGAGACTTATAACGTTACAATAATAAAAAGCGGCACTGGTGTCAAGTTCCTCTTTAATTCGCATTCTCGTTTGTGTTTGTAAATGCGTTCGTTGTTTGCAAGTTGTGAGTCATTATTGTTTTACCATATACGGTTCAAAGTTCACATCGAATAACCATTCAGTGCAATTTGGTGTGCACTTACAATAAAACGTAACGCACACGCACACGCACACGCACACGCACACGCACACGCACACGCACACGCACACGCACACGCACACGCACACGCACACGCACACGCACACGCACACGCACACGCACACGCACACGCACACGCACACGCACACGCACACGCACACGCACACCCCACGCACACGCACACGCACACGCACACGCACACGCACACGCACACGCACACGCACACGCACACGCACACGCACACGCACACGCACACGCACACGCACACGCACACCACACGCACACGCACACGCACACGCACACGCACACGCACACGCACACGCACACGCACACGCA
>JAODUO010000360.1:710000-720000 GCA_025642075.2 Ridgeia piscesae | reverse complement strand
AATAACATGTTATTATAGGTATTAATTTGTTTAAATTTAACATTTTATTTAATTTACTTGGTTTACAATTGTTGCTGTCTGAGTCTGATTTAATTTATTTATATTTTTATACAAGATTTCATAGTCACAATTATGTCACTAAATTTTATTTCATTAGTGTATACATAACTTATATTGTTTTTCAGATGACTTTGTTTGTAGTATAGACTCAGTGGCATAGCCAGGATTTTACATTGGAGGGGGCCACTCGCAACTAAGCAAACACTGTATATATATATATATATATATATATATATATATATATATATATATATATATATATATATATATATATATATATATATATATATAACCATGACATGACGACCAAGTTCACTGACCAATGTAGTCAAAGTTAAAAATAAGAGAGGAACGACACATTATTAAAGAAACACAAACCGAAAGCCTCTACATAATATCCGCTTACAGCCGGCCACCACATTTCTCACGCTACATCTCCCGACCTTACTGACAAAAACAATGACAAATACCAATATGTAGTCACTCTGATGAAACAATAATTATTGAACAGAGTCATACTCTGGCTACCAGTGTTTAAATACAGTTTATTATTATTTATGAATCTTCATATATCTTATTTAATTTTTCGACTTTGTAAAAGAAAATTCGAGCCTGCATCACCAACGGGGACCAAATATCAGTAACTCGCTGTATACTTTACCCATTGTCACCGTCCACGAGTCTCTAATCGACTGCAAGCTGTTGTAGAATCGGGGACAACAACTAAAACGTTATTCTACGTTAAAACAAAACAATACCAATTATTTTTATTTTAACAAAGAAGACCAACTACAGGACTTAAAACTAAGCATACAGCATTTCCTTTAGCTAGACATAATATTTATTTAATACCGATATATCAACTTCATTTTGTTTAAATATGTCATGCGTCATTTGGCCAACAGTTTACTTGTACAGTTCATTACAGTCAGATCTATTATAACTCAGGAGCAGTACGACTCACTGTGTCCCTTAGTAACGTATCAATGCTAATAGGAATCGTATCACAACGCGAAACCTTTGGTGAACACTTTCTATATTTACGAACGAATCCATTTATTTTTCGTTGTCGAGAAGACGGCAACAGCAGTGACAGATCTGCAACATTATTACGCCGCGAGATTGCAAACGAAGATTGGACCCGCTCTCCCGGATCTGACGCCAGGCCGCTCTGGGAATGTAAACATTTCTACAGAGGGAAGACGTTTACATTTCATGGAACAGTTACTTAACGCTCGTGCATTGCCTACGTGTTACGTTCACGTGGCGATATAGTTGATTAAAAATGAATACATCAAAAGTCGTAAATTTTAAGTGACGTTTTGCTGGTCGATTTTGTCTGGAAGACGGTAGGTTGGTAGGTTACGTAACGACGTTAAAAGAGGGTACTTCTACCACCAACGGGGCATATTTAGCACCTCTGGTGTGGTGTATTGTTGAGTGTGTCCTTAGTAGAGTATAATGCATGGAACTATTTAGCATTATCATACAGCGAGGCAGCGGGACATGACACTGTCAAAGAGGGTAGAAAAAGTGGAGAGAACTGGTTACATCATCGTAAAGGGCGACATTATGAGTTACTGCCTTATTTTTTTGTCATTACTATTACTGCTATTGCAATATTTGCATAAGCAATTATCTATGCGTCGTAAACGGTGAAACGCAGTTGGTGTTTTAACTTGAATAATGATTAAAAATATGAACGCAGATAAACATGACTAAACTTAAGAAAATGTACCCGAGTCAGAATAAAATATTACTGCAAAACAGTTGCGGGAAAAACACACGAGTACAATAAGACGTAACATCTGGGATTCAAGTGATGAGATAATTTTATTGTGAAAAACGTGATGAATGGAGTGTAGGTCTCGCATAAGTTTCCTATTAGTCAGTGAGAGCAGCTGGGGTCTGGCGGCACAATGAATGGAAAGCCATAACATGATGAAGGATCTAGAATAAGATCAACGGCTTCCAACTACGTGCATGTATTTATAGGGTGTATTTATAAGTTTATTTTTAGCGCGTTCGAAACACCAAATTACATTACATTTCCCACACGCTGACTTATATGTGCCCACGAATACGTTCCCACGGGAACTCCCTGAACGTCGTGAAAGAATTCGACAACCTCTCGCAGCTGGACCTCGCGTTTATCGTGTTGCTGTTCAACACGTCTCGTCTAAACGTTCTGAATAAAACGACTATAACTCAACACCTGCAGGTGTACGACAAGGGAGAGGTGATTATGACCATTCGTCCGTGTGTTTGTAGATATTGTCGTTTACACATGACCACACCTGCTTTATCGCTCGATTGATTATTCACCTGCGCAGGATTCTTTTTCTGTATCGTTATTGCTGTTTATGGTTCCATTTTCATTGGTCGTGTGTATGTTTACCAGTATGGAAATACTAGCTCATTATTTATCTGGCCCTATTTAGGATGTGGGAAAAGCGTGGGATAAAGGGAGGGATACAAAAGGAAGGACAACGCCTAGGAACAGTATAGTCATATATTAGGGGGAGGAGTAGTAAACGCTTTGTTTAGTGGTATATCGTGGTTTTAAATGCACCATAATCACCCAACACACTCTTACGTATATATATATATATATATATATATATATATATATATATATATATATATATATATATATATATACATACCATTCGTTGAAACCTTTCATACGAGAGCGCATAAACGATACCACGAAGAAAGATGACGTCTACATGTTTTAACAGTTTTTTAAAGCAAACAATATTTTTATGATTGATGACATTTCGATTGTGGTATTACGCGTAATGATTGCAGGATGTTTCCAAGTAGTAATTGTGTGCGCAGAAGGAGACTGTGACATGTCAACGACTGGTTGGACGGAGAGTGATCCATCACCGCGGCCGCCAACGTAATACGAACACTGGTGTTGAAATGTCAACGAAAGCTCTATAAAGACAGGGTTTAGAAACGCCTTTTTACGTGCGCAAATCATTGTTTATGTGTCTGTGTCGCGTCTGGCGAACCCGGGTTCGGGACCCAGAACGCAGCCACCCAAAGAGTAACTTTGTCAGCGCTAGACGCAGTCGGAACGCTCGCGAGATAGGAGTTGCGTGACAAACTATGAATGACGTCATTCAATTTTACGCTGCCAATAACGCGGGTCTCGAGGTGTCGACCGAAAAGTTCATAAAAGGAATAGTTGTTGATTTAGGGAACGGCACAAGATCCGGCAGGTTTTGATGGATTTGCCTGTCAGACCGGACTGATTATACACGGTGGTCTGTACAAGACGGACGTCAGCGTGTAGAACTGCTATTTATTAAGTCACGCAGCTCAAAATGTCACGCCAATTTGTACTGTGCTTTATTAAACCACCCTTTTGACCAACAATGCATTTGAACGTTGCGAAAGAGCACGTGGTAACTACGTATACCTAACTGTAAGCAACATTCCAGTTAAGATCCGGTTACCAATTGACAAAGACCGAATAAATAAATTGCGCAAATTCAGAAACGGCAACCAGCTGGTATAATAATTCCACGCTATCGTTTTCATCTCAGCGCTCGATTTACGATAAGGCAGAGAAGTCAGTTGCTTGAGAGCCAACAATATATTTTATGGGTGTGTCACAACACGCGTTTTCGGTAATTTGTTTGGGGGTCAAAAATAAGTTGAGTGACAACTCTCACGATGACATCAGTCTAGTCACTGCCGAGGGGAGGGGTCCATCAATCCTAAATGCGGTGCAATTTGAGCCTATTTCGTATAATTGCGCACGGGGGTGCTAACTATCACTATCACGCGAATCATTGAGATTTATCAAGAGGTAACTTATGACACAACGTGTGTGTGCGTCATTTATCATTCCACTGAATAAATGTTAGACCGACAATACGTAGATAGCATTGCATCCCATGACGTTGTTTACAGCCGAGTTTATAATACCACCACTGGATGCAACAAATTACTAAAGAACAGACGTAAAAACCCCAAAATTTTCTTTGATATATATATATATATATATATATATATATATATATATATATATATATGCAAAGCATAAAAAGTTTTTACGTCTGTTCTTTAGTAATTTGATGTATATATAATGTATATTTGTCCTCATACGAGACACAAACAATTATACTCCACTGTGTGTTCATTATAACCATTCAGTTATCTGTTCACACAGCACCATTTATCGAGATCACGGTCGATACCATTGTGTGCAATTTCTACTTATTGTTTGATATCGATATAATTACGTTCATTACCAAACTAGCTTTTTGCAAACCCGGAGAACAATCTCTGTAAAATGTAGTCTTGAAACAAAACGGACCTGCGTGAGCCACGATCCCTGGATCCGCGTTTGGTCAAAGAATTAGACCAGGACTAGGTTTCTGTATAATCTTATATGCTGTGGTAAAGTCAAGTGTAAGAGTTGTTTTACCTTGCCACGACGATAGTATTGATGCACCTAGCAATCGTATTCCAGAAATATTTTCCGTGACCGGAAATGGCACAACGCGATAGTTACGTCACTTCCGTTTCTGGCGCATGGTAACTCATCGCGTGCAAATATCTACGGTCTGTCAAAACAGAACTCTTGCATAGATTGGTGTAATGAAACACTGCTAGGCAGATAAGTTGATATTTCGTATTATAAAATATAATGGAATTCATTTCAACGATATTTTATACAATGCGTAATATTATTAATAATAATGTGTTGAAAAGAAGCAAACAGAAGTACTGTTATTAAAATCATAGTGTTGGCCCTGAAGTCAAATAGGCTTGACATGGAGCAGTCAATGATTTTAGAACGGACAAGACTAAAAACGAGAGAATTCGGCTAGACTACCCTATGAACCAAAACTTAAGTGATACAAACGTTGACAGTAAAACTAAATGCATATTTTGTTCGCAAGTATTTGCTAAAGTGAGGAATTGCGAGTAGTGCAAATACTGCTATTTTACTAAGAGCATTCGCTGATGCAGTATTTAGTCAACAGTAAAATGTATCCATTTATTTTATAGTCTTCTTGAACGGAAGAACATCCTACAGCGATATGTAAGAAAACAAGTCTTCGATGCCTAAACAATCTCTGATAGCCAAGGGCGCATTTTAGATACGTTGCAATAGCAGTCCACGATCTTAGGATGAGCATGGACATTTGACGGCATCGATGCCAATCACTACCAGAAGATCACTGGAATGAAAGCCAAGGGTGGACATTTGACGGCGTCGATGCCAATCACACCAGAGAATCACTGGAATGGAAGCTAAGGGTGGACATTTGACGGCATCGAGGCCAATCACACCAGAGAGATCACTGGAATGAAAGCCAAGGGTGGACATTTGACGGCATCGATGCCAATCACACCAAGAGATCACTGGAATGAAGCCAAGGGTGGACATTTGACGGCATCGATGCCAATCACACCAAGAGATCACTGGAATGAAAGCCAAGGGTGGACATTTGACGGCATCGATGCCAATCACACCAGAGAGATCACTGGAATGGAAGCCAAGGGTGGACATTTGACGGCATCGATGCCAATCACACCAGAGAATCACTGGAATGGAAGCCAAGGGTGGACATTTGACGGCATCGATGCCAATCACACCAAGAGATCACTGGAATGAAAGCCAAGGGTGGACATTTGACGGCATCGATCCAATCACACCAGAGAGATCACTGGAATGAAAGCCAAGGGTGGACATTTGACGGCATGGCATCGATAGCCAATCACACCAGAGAGATCACTGGAATGAAAGCCAAGGGTGGACATTTGACGGCATCGATGCCAATCACACCAGAGAGATCACTGGAATGAAAGCAAGGGTGGACATTTGACGGCATCGATGCCAATCACACCAGAGAGATCACTGGAATGAAAGCCAAGGGTGGACATTTGACGGCATCGATGCCAATCACACCAGAGAGATCACTGGAATGGAAGCCAAGGGTGGACATTTGACGGCATCGATGCCAATCACACCAGAGAGATCACTGGAATGAAAGCCAATGGTGGACATTTGACGGCATCGATGCCAATCACACCAGAGAGATCACTGGAATGGAAGCCAAGGGTGGACATTTGACGGCATCGATGCCAATCACACAGAGAGATCACTGGAATGAAAGCCAAGGGTGGACATTTGACGGCATCGATGCCAATCACACCAGAGAGATCACTGGAATGAAAGCCAAGGGTGGACATTTGACGGCATCGATACCAATCACACCAGAGAGATCACTGGAATGGAAGCCAAGGGTGGACATTTGACGGCATCGATGCCAATCACACCAGAGAGATCACTGGAATGGAAGCCAAGGGTGGACATTTGACGGCATCGATGCCAATCACACCAGAGAGATCACTGGAATGAAAGCCAAGGGTGGACATTTGACGGCATCGATGCCAATCACACCAGAGAGATCACTGGAATGAAAGCCAAGGGTGGACATTTGACGGCATCGATGCCAATCACACCAGAGAGATCACTGGAATGAAAGCCAAGGGTGGACATTTGACGGCATCGATGCCAATCACACCAGAGAGATCACTGGAATGAAAGCCAATGGTGGACATTTGACGGCATCGATACCAATCACACCAGAGAGATCACTGGAATGAAAGCCAAGGGTGGACATTTGACGGCATCGATACCAATCACACCACAGAGATCACTGGAATGAAAGCCAATGGTGGACATTTGACGGCATCGATACCAATCACACCAGAGAGATCACTGGAATGGAAGCCAAGGGTGGACATTTGACGGCATCGATACCAATCACACCAGAGAGATCACTGGAATGAAAGCCAAGGGTGGACATTTGACGGCATCGATGCCAATCACACCAGAGAGATCACTGGAATGAAAGCCAAGGGTGGACATTTGACGGCATCGATGCCAATCACACCAGAGAGATCACTGGAATGGAAGCCAAGGGTGGACATTTGACGGCATCGATACCAATCACACCACAGAGATCACTGGAATGAAAGCCAAGGGTGGACATTTAATAATAATAATAATAATAACTTCTTATGCGCCAATATCCTCGAAAATCAAGCTCAGTGGCGCGACAAAACCAAGGGGTTAAGCAATTGCGTAAACGTAGAACAGTGCGTGAGTCGTTGATGGATGGACGAAGGTTCTAGGAAGCTAAGGAGGATAGGCAGCATTAAAGAGATATGTTTTTAGACGTCGGCGGAAGGAAACTATATTACCTTCCGACTTGACACTGACAGGAAGCGAATTCCACAGAGTTGGTGCAGCAACCGAGAAAGCTCGGGTCCAGCTTTCGTCTTAACCCGAGGAATGTAAAGTGGGTTACTACTGGTTGAGCGTAGCTCTCTGGAATTCCTTGCTGGAGTTAGCATTGAGTTTAGATATGTTGGTTGTTTAGATGCGAGTGCTTGATAGGATATTGTGCAAATCTTGAAAATAATGCGATAATGCACAGGGAGCCAGTGCAATGATTTTAGAAGCGGCACCGAGCTAGAAAAACGAGGAGAACGGGTAACTACCCTTGCCAAGCAGTTCTGGACACGTTGAAGTCTTGCAATATCCTTGTTCGCAGTATTGTAAAGGAGGGAATTGCAGTAGTCAAGTCTGCTGCTTACTAGAGCTGTCGCGATGGTTTTAGCAACAGAAAGTGATAAAAATCTGCGAATACGACGAAGATCACGGATATGGTAGAAACAGCAACGGCATCGATGCCAATCACACCAGAGAGATCACTGGAATGGAAGCCAAGGGTGGACATTTGACGGCATCGATGCCAATCACACCACAGAGATCACTGGAATGAAAGCCAAGGGTGGACATTTGACGGCATCGATGCCAATCACACCAGAGAGATCACTGGAATGAAAGCCAAGGGTGGACATTTGACGGCATCGATGCCAATCACACCAGAGAGATCACTGGAATGGAAGCCAAGGGTGGACATTTGACGGCATCGATGCCAATCACACCAGAGAGATCACTGGAATGGAAGCCAAGGGTGGACATTTGACGGCATCGATGCCAATCACACCACAGAGATCACTGGAATGGAAGCCAAGGGTGGACATTTGACGGCATCGATGCCAATCACACCACAGAGATCACTGGAATGAAAGCCAAGGGTGGACATTTGACGGCATCGATGCCAATCACACCAGAGAGATCACTGGAATGGAAGCCAAGGGTGGACATTTGACGGCATCGATACCAATCACACCAGAGAAATCACTGGAATGGTAGCCAATGGTGGACATTTGACGGCATCGATGCCAATCACACCAGAGAGATCACTGGAATGGAAGCCAATGGTGGACATTTGACGGCATCGATGCCAATCACACCACAGAGATCACTGGAATGAAAGCCAAGGGTGTACATTTGACGGCATCGATGCCAATCACACCACAGAGATCACTGGAATGAAAGCCAAGGGTGGACATTTGACGGCATGGCATCGATACCAATCACACCAGAGAGATCACTGGAATGGAAGCCAAGGGTGGACATTTGATGGCATCGAGGCCAATCACATCAGAGAGATCACTGGAATGAAAGCCAAGGGTGGACATTTGACGGCATCGATGCCAATCACACCAGAGAGATCACTGGAATGGAAGCCAATGGTGGACATTTGACGGCATCGATGCCAATCACACCAGAGAGATCACTGGAATGGAAGCCAATGGTGGACATTTGACGGCATCGATGCCAATCACACCACAGAGATCACTGGAATGAAAGCCAAGGGTGTACATTTGACGGCATCGATGCCAATCACACCACAGAGATCACTGGAATGAAAGCCAAGGGTGGACATTTGACGGCATGGCATCGATACCAATCACACCAGAGAGATCACTGGAATGGAAGCCAAGGGTGGACATTTGATGGCATCGAGGCCAATCACATCAGAGAGATCACTGGAATGAAAGCCAAGGGTGGACATTTGACGGCATCGATGCCAATCACACCAGAGAGATCACTGGAATGAAAGCCAAGGGTGGACATTTGACGGCATCGATGCCAATCACACCAGAGAGATCACTGGAATGGAAGCCAAGGGTGGACATTTGACGGCATCGATGCCAATCACACCAGAGAGATCACTGGAATGAAAGCCAAGGGTGGACATTTGACGGCATCGATGCCAATCACACCACAGAGATCACTGGAATGAAAGCCAAGGGTGGACATTTGACGGCATCGATGCCAATCACACCAGAGAGATCACTGGAATGAAAGCCAAGGGTGGACATTTGACGGCATCGATGCCAATCACACCACAGAGATCACTGGAATGAAAGCCAAGGGTGGACATTTGACGGCATCGATGCCAATCACACCAGAGATATCACTGGAATGAAAGCCAAGGGTGGACATTTGACGGCATCGATGCCAATCACACCAGAGAGATCACTGGAATGAAAGCCAATGGTGGACATTTGACGGCATCGATACCAATCACACCAAAGAGATCACTGGAATGAAAGCCAAGGGTGGACATTTGACGGCATCGATACCAATCACACCACAGAGATCACTGGAATGAAAGCCAATGGTGGACATTTGACGGCATCGATACCAATCACACCAGAGAGATCACTGGAATGGAAGCCAAGGGTGGACATTTGACGGCATCGATGCCAATCACACCACAGAGATCACTGGAATGAAAGCCAAGGGTGGACATTTGACGGCATCGATGCCAATCACACCACAGAGATCACTGGAATGAAAGCCAAGGGTGGACATTTGACGGCATCGATGCCAATCACACCAGAGAGATCACTGGAATGGAAGCCAAGGGTGGACATTTGACGGCATCGATACCAATCACACCACAGAGATCACTGGAATGAAAGCCAAGGGTGGACATTTGACGGCATCGATGCCAATCACACCAGAGAGATCACTGGAATGGAA
>JAODUO010000360.1:695000-705000 GCA_025642075.2 Ridgeia piscesae | reverse complement strand
CAATTAATTTTGCTCACTTGCTAATAATTATTATGACATGCATTTAAAACAACATTTATTTCCATTTTTACTATAATTTTTATACAAATCATACACGAGAATATAAAAGAAATGAAATTAAACAATAAAACTGTTACATATAAAATAAATTGCACAAGGCTAGCTTGTAAAGTACAATGTGAACATAGAGTATATACAACTACATTACTTGATGAAAAAACATGTAAAGAGACAAATTTACTTCAGCAAGTCCTTGCGAGAAGAGGAAAAGAAGAAGAAAAGAAGAAGAAGAAGAAGAAGAAGAAGAAGAAGAAGAAGAAGAAGAAGAAGAAGAAGAAGAAGAAGAAGAAGAAGAAGAAGAAGAAGAAGAAGAAGAAGAAGAAGAAGAAGAAGAAGAAGAAGAAGAAGAAGAAGAAGAAGAAGAAGAAGAAGAAGAAGAAGAAGAAGAAGAAGAAGAAGAAGAAGAAGAAGAAGAAGAAGAAGAAGAAGAAGAAGAAGAAGAAGAAGAAGAAGAAGAAGAAGAAGAAGAAGAAGAAGAAGAAGAAGAAGAAGAAGAAGAAGAAGAAGAAGAAGAAGAAGAAGAAGAAGAAGAAGAAGAAGAAGAAGAAGAAGAAGTAGAAGAAGAAGAAGAAGAAGAGGCAAGCACAACACAACCTCGCATATGTTGTGTCTGCAAACATTGCTTTGGCTACAAAGCTCTAAATTTATTGCATTGTGGACATTGTGTTTACCTCAATCAAATGTATGTGAGAAACAGTTGGAATTGCAAAACAAGTTTCATTAATTCCATTTCCACACCTAGAAAATATTTTTTTATGTGTAGAATGAACTTATAGCACTGCAGCTTGCTATATACAACGATAAGTGTGTGTTGCAAATTATAAACTTTTTACACTAGCAATATCTTTGTGGAAATACAGTTAGTTGCAGTGAAGTGAAATTACTTGTGCTTCATTGCAATACTGTTCACTCATACAATGAGTGTGTTCTGATTGTTTTACCGCAATTGTGTTTACAATAGTATTTTTTGTTCATGGCACTACAATATATATATTTACTCATTATAAGACTAGGAGTGAGTATGATATGTTTATTTGTCAGGTTATATAAAATATATGTTCACACTGTACTTTACAAGCCAGCCTTGCATAAGTTAATGTTGAATTGAATGATGTCATAAATATATTACATTTAAGAGTTAACACATTAAGCATTACTATTATTTCAACCTGGCTCTTAATGTCCAGTTATGAATATCAGTGATTCTCCAGATCATAATATTCATGATTACGTTTTGTATTGTCTTATTATTTTAAAATGTCTACCAATAGATATTTTCTTGTCTATTTATTAATTATTAGTATTATCAGTTGTTTGTTTTGAAATAAAAATGTCTACATAATTCTTCTTCAAGTAATGTAGTTGTATATACTGTATGTTCACATTGTACTGTACAAGCTAGCCTTGTGCAAGTTATTTTATATTTAAAGGTTTTACTGTTTATTTTCATTTCTTTTATATTTTCATGTATAACTTGTATGAAATTGATTGGACATGACTGTAAAAATAAAATAAATAAAAATAACGTTAGGTAGTTAAAATGAAAATAAATGTTTTAAAAGCATGTCATAATAATTATTGGCAAGGGAGCACACTTAATTGCGAAAATCTAATTTGTGTGATAACAATTTAAATATATGTTTTAAATGCATGACATAATTATTAGCAAGTGATATTACAATTAATTGCGAAAATAAGATTTCTGTAAACAAAATGGAAATCATTTTTTGTTTTAAATGCATGTAATAATAATTATTAGCACTGCATCATAATCGAAACAATATCGTATTTTCGGCAATTTACCATCTTATTCTACTAATCCAATTTTTTTCACCTAGATTCTAACAAACTTATTATGCGGCAGAAAAACAGCGCGTGATGTTTTTATGTAGGTCAGTTCGTTCAGTTCAATTTGCGCGCGTTCTGGTTGGTTTTATGTATACCTCGATCCGCGCTTACATTTTTCCGGGCGTTAAAAACGTTCCGGTTGACGTTTCTGCGCATGCGCAATAAATGTAAAATCACCAATGTCCAGCGAAACAACAAAGCATTGTCGGTACAAATGCCACGAGCTGTTCGCTAACTTACCTGTGATGATTGCTGTGCAGAGTTTCTTAAAATGTCGTTCAACGCAATAACATATTACGTTTTTTTTAATAAATCACTGTCACGGATTATGGCGCACTACTGTCACGTTATTTACGCTTGCTATCAAAATATGTCTAAAAACTTGTTTGTCTCGTATTAATTTGCGACAAATAACTTTGCTGAGAGGTTATGTACATCCTAACGAACAACCCGTATTATTTATACCATAAATGCTTTGTCTTTTCGCTGCACATTGATGATTTTACATATATCGCGCATGCGCAGAAACGTCAACCGGAACGTTTTTAACGCCCGGAAAAATGTAAGCGCTACAACGCTCCCGCCTGCCATGTCGCACTGTCAAATGCACGTGGCGCGACCAATCGCATCGCAGATAGCATTGCAAGCAGTGCCTTAAAAAAATTTGTCTACGGAAAGGCGAATTCCAGACTGGACGCCATCCGGCTTCTTCTCATGCCCAATCCAAAGCCTCCAGGGTTGGGTGCAGCTACGATAGGCTTCAGACGAGTTCTCCAGCTGTTTTGGTAGAGAAGATCTTGCCGAAAGTCGTTCACTTTGTCATAAGATGTCGTGCTGTCGAACATGATACATGCAAATCGCTCAGTCGGTCTAAATGCTGCAGATGTAAATCTGGTGCACCCAGCAGTGGCTGCCAGATATGTTTTCCTTGCTTTCCTTGCTGACATTTTGCCTTTACCGCTGAACTGAGATGTTGCTTCCCTGTGCCAAATCCGACCCATAACTGCATTCCTGGATGGTGCTGGGCAAGATCGTGAAAGATTCCAACCAAAAAGACAACCACACATGTGTCTACGGTTCTGATGAGAACAGTAGTTGCCCCCTCATTCAGCGCATCATCTACATGTAGACATATTCTGCTGTCTGTCTCTTGGTGGTCATTCGCCGACATCGATATGACAGCTCGATTTGACTTTACACGTTAGCCCCTGGTAATGTACACATGTTTACTTGGTGGGTAGTCATGTTTGAGAATATTGAATTTGTTTTCCTTGTTTGTGGCATCTTGTAATAAACTTGCAAAGTACATTGGCAATTTGGCATCACGGGACACGGGCATGTGCATGTGCCTATCCCATGTTTTTCTCGGGTTTCAAACTGTCAGGTCGGTACCTGTCACAGACGATGTCAATCGTAGAACATCCTTGTAGTTGTCTTTCTGTCCAGGGAATGAAGATGACGTCACTCTATTCATCGAACGTTGCTGTGTTGTCGAGTGGCAGGGCATGCACTATCGCAACACCATGCATCGAACACTTTGGCATCAAAATGAGAGGGTGTTTCTTTTTGGAAATGTGGTTCAATGCAATGCAACAGCTCATGTTTGGTGCTCGTTGGTGACACAGCTGGCGGCCACGGATGGTTTTTATGTTTAAAAAAACTCATCATTCTGGTGTTATGAACTTGTGCAGCAATGAACAGCTGGCTGAAGAGATTGCAGTCTCTCTTCATTTGTTGAAACTCTTGTTTTGCTTTCGAGTTTGCTGTAGTGAAGTGACGACGCTTGAATAAGGGCAGTTGGTTTTTCTTGATTGATAGATAGAGATCTTCCTTTCAATAATCATTTTGAGCATATGAGCATTGAGAATTTATGCAAATTGTATAAAGTACAAAATATAAAATAGAGTGTTGCAGCCATAAACATCTCCTGTAACCTTCCGAAATGCAAACATTGTTAGAGTGTTAGTAGATGATACAATTTGAATTATGAAATATTTTGTCTTTTGACCTTCGTCTGACCTTGACCTTAACCTTTAAATACGGGCAACCCCATCTACGAAGTTGCATAAGTCCATAAGGTATCTGTTTCCAAATTATTTATATTTGGAACCTTTGTGAAAATGGCTCTGATAAAGAGTAACGATATTTATATATATTCGCTAATTTGTCGGCCATTTTTGATTTACGCAAATTAGGTAATCATCTCATGGATAGATGTAGGTCCATAAAAAACTTTAAAAAATATCATTCAAATCTCGAGATATTGGACAATGTGGTTATATAATTATTGATCTTTGAGCTTTACCTGACCTTGACACTGGCCTCAAAAATCGGGCAGCCCCCTCTAAAAAGTGTTACCTGGTCCTAAGGTACAAGTGTGCCAAATTTTGTGCTTTGGCCCAGCGTGTCTTGATTCCATTAACATTTGGACTTAAGCGACTCCACTAATCTGAGCGTATTATAAAATGATTGGGTTTTTAATTACGTTTAACTCAATAACACGTAGGAGTTTCATACAGTAATATGACAATAGTTAAAATAGCTTAAGATCGGAAACAATGTTGGCGCTCGTGTCACTCACACCGTGGATATAAACTCAATGTTCACTAACCAGGATACATCATGTCCATTTCCTGTATTTGATTTGATTTTAAATCATCTAATGATTTTGTTGTAAACTGATGTCCAATTTCTGGGGACGAATCTCCCTCCCCATAGTTTGTACATTGCAAGCTGTCAGTGTCGCGGTACGGTTGCCGTCTGTCTGGTCACCCTTTCACTCGCTAGATGTTGCCACTTTCATTTTGTTTACAAAATCAACATGTTTGTTGAGTAGACTCGAATATTTTGGCGTGGTTAGGTGTTATGTTAATGGTAAAATTATAATATGTGTAGAGAATATGAATGTCAAAATACGACATGTTAGTGCAACCGTTTATGGTATTATGTGTGTGTTTAAATTATAGAAATTACGACTTGACATATGTGAAAACGGTCATTGTAGCAATAATATATAACTCAAAGTGGTGATGTTGTAAAACCCATCCGAAAACGTTCTATTGTGTTTCTTAAATGCTTTCAATTTAATTTCAAAACACTCACCTGACTAACTTTCGATTAGCTAAATCCGAGGCGCTACTACAAATGCAACTCAGGCAATTGTGCATAATCTGGGCGTTGTAGGATATTATACACTAAGACGTTTTCGAATTAATTTTTAAACATTCTAGACTACATACAAATAGGGCAGTTTATTGAAATACTATCAGCAATTTCAAAACACTCGTCCTAGAGAATATATAAACGGATTACGTTTTAAAATGTCCACGTAACTGGTCGCCCGCTCGGTGGATTTCCGATTTGGAGTTCATCACAACCGTGATGGCTATTTCGTTCATCATCATGCTGTCGGTCGCGATGCGACAAAGACTGCTTCCATTCACTTGATTGTTGCTCTCCATTTATCTCTCTGCTGTGAGAGTGATGTCCATGGGTCGGTCTTTATGTCTCTCAGCTTCAGGTTTCTCTTGATGGTATCCTTGAACCGGAGACGAGGGTGCCCTCTCTTTCTGTGACCAAAAGACAATTGAGAGTAGAAATAGTTACCTACTCCACTCAACCAACATAACTCCGTTCACTGCACATATATCGTACTTCAGGCAATACATAGTACATTTCCTCATAAACTAATCTACACAAACAGTATGAATGATTTAACTAAACAGATCTAACGGGTGGCTAATATTTGTGTACCTATTGCGTAGTCATTTTACATGTTTTCCAAATTTTCCATCAGGCACCGACTGTAGGTGGCGACACTGTAGTCATTCAGCAGATCATTGTGAGCGTCAGTACCGGCCCTCGTTAAGACCCGTGTTGTAACCCACTCTAGGTCAGAACACGGCACTGGTACACGTTGTCCATGTTACATACTGCCTTTTCGTACTTTAAGCCTATTCTGCTTGATTTTACCTTCAAAGAAATTCTGCTTAGCTATAAGGCTCTTGGGTTATGTTAGTTTCTAGCCGCTTTCAATCTACCTTTGGTAGTGACCATGTACGACACTGATATAGTTGTCCATGTTACCCACTGCTCGCAACCAGCACAACTCTGCCATTGATACTTAGCAGAACCCCTAACTTCATTGGAGTAGAAACAAATTCCTGCATACATGGATTTTGCTGATTCTCGAGTTGAGTCTAATCAGGATTTCATGGTCATATTTACCTCAATTTGTGTCCATGTTACCTACTGTCATACATATTAACTTCACGTTGTCATCTCTTAGCCATGAAGACTGTTTCCCAGGCTTCAATCATTGTTACGCCAGTTACCTCCTTCATTACAACGAGCTAAACATCCTCAAAGAATCCATTTAAATACCCATTACAGTAAAATAAAATATATATTCTTTGAGGATGTTTAGCTCTTTGTAATGAATGCATTATTTTATAATCCTTTTATTATAATTATTTCGTGTAGTTCTATACCTTTATTTAATTAGAATATTATGCTTCTTTAATAACTAATACCCCTGCTATTCGTATAAGGCATGGCCAGAGGTATTCTATACCGTTCGTCAGACATCAGTTTTAGTGGTCCAGTAAAAGCCTATTCCACATCATCAACACGCGCGTATTAATTTTTGTCAACGGCGATGGCGTGATTCACTGCGAATTCATGAATATTTATTATAATTTATATGCAGCAAGCTCAAAATGATGATAATAAATAATTAGTTATCGTCGTTTTGCGCAGATAACACCCAATTAAGCCTAGATATGCAAGTGTAAACAGTAGAGAAAATATTTATGAGAAGTTATCACGTTTTAATATCGAATATATATAAGCTTATAGAGAAACCCTTTAACGTTTTGCAGTGAATCTGAGAACAGTCGCTGGTGCGGTTAAGAGGAGTCTTCGACACTTACGTATAGACCAGTAGTTCGTTGCGTCAAGTCTACAATGTAATGTGAACGTGAAGTGTGAACACCTACTCTTACGTGACCTGACATAAATTAGTTGTGATCAATGGACTTAACTGGTGTCTGCCTGTTTCAACAGCTGTGATTGACTTATGTTTGTAGGGTTGTTTGTACCGGGAGGTCTATAGCGGCAGCAAGTCACTGTTCTTGGAACCTGACAGTGGTCTATGACACACGTTTGTGGTAAAGGTTTGACCTGCTACATCAAAATGTCACGTTTGTGGTAAAGGTCTGACCTGCTACGTCAAAATGTCACGTTTGTGGTAAAGGTTTGAACTGCTACATCAAAATGTCTCGTTTGTGGTAAAGGTTTGACCTGCTATATCAAAATGTCACGTTTGTGTTTAGGGTTTGACCTGCTACAACAAAATGTCACGTTTGTGGTAAAGGTTTGACCTGCTACATCAAAATGTCACGTTTGTGGTAAAGGTTTCACCTGCTACATCAAAATGTCACGTTTGTGTTTAGGGTTTGACCTGCTACATCAAAATGTCACGTTTGTGGTAAAGGTTTGACCTGCTACATCAAAATGTGTTCTTTGGCTCATATAGCACCAACACCACTTTGATCAGAGGTACGAAGTAACGCCAGTATCTAAATATTAGTTGAAACACAAGTTAAGAGACGTCATTGCCAACGTACAACAAAAACGTTTTAATAGTCATTGAGTCACGCATTCAATTAACAGAAAGTACAGAAAAACCGTACACAAAATACACAATAAATTACGCTTATAAAGTCTAACGAGCAGTAGGTTTAATTGTATGCTTAATATAGACGTTTTAGGTATTGCGTTAGCGTTATAAAATGCAGCTAGAACACATAACATTTAAATTAAAACTTGGTTACTAACTACATCACGCCTTTTATTACAGCAACACTACGTAACATAAATGTTTTAAGAGTTATCCAAATGGTGTAATGTAAACAGTTAAAATACATAAAAGTCAAATTAAAAACATGCGGTACGACTTACATTATCACAACATCTGTCATCACGACTGTCGTAAATAGTTTCCCGTTGTTTCTCGGTGTGAGAAACTTTCAAATCAATCCTCACATAAACTGCGTCCATGTAAAAGATGTCTATAAATAGTTATTAATGCAGAATACTGCATAGCAAATACTAATAAAAATGCACTTCGGCAACATGTACATGGACGAAGCCAACGGTTTCCCGAATCACTTTGTACTCATCGAGTGTTGCAACTTGCAAGAATACGTCCTCGGCTGATTCACGCGTGTGACGTCAGGAACGAAACACACCCACACGAATAGACACGTTGCACGCTAGACTGTAGCTTCATCGTCCAATATGTCTTCTCCAGTTATTCTGTCACCGCCATATTGCACATGCTAAAACACAGCTCGGCCTGACGTTCATGTAGAAGATGATTGAGGGGTTAGTACCGGCTATGCCTTCTGATCACGCCCCTGGGCTAAAAACAACAACAATAAGCAAATAAGTGCTAAACAATCTCTATGAGGCTGGCATCATACTGGATAGGGCTGCTACGAAATATAGTAGACCACTTAAAGTACCAAAGAGCCCTATAGAAACTACTTTTTCGTTGAGACTGTGATTGAGAAGAACCAGCGAGAAGAAAGCTGTGTGTCGGAGCACTCAGTTCACAGCTTAAGGCGCCGGAGAGAACACACCGACTACACGCCTCGGGCTGTGCAACCAAGCCAATGTCAGTGCTGGAAAGAAGGTGTTAATCACGACGATCAAGATGCTAGCAAAAGGCGCATTTTATTGCAATGCTATTTAGACCAAACGACACAATGATTGGTCTATTATTCACTTCAGTTGACACGTTGTTCGTGATCTGAACGTTAGCACACTGAGGCAAAACGTTTGTACACAGGACATATTATACGTGTGAATGAAAAGTTTGAACATCAGTCATGTTAACCGTTGATATCCATTGGTGGAAGAGAAGACGCGAAGCAACTGCAAGGTGACCGAAGACTGATGCCCACACGAGTCACCAGATGTCGCTAAAATTCAGGAAACATGTAATGCAAAAGCAAGGCAACATTGACTCGTCATCAGATATGATATCTTCCTCATTATGTTGTAATTAATCAGAGAACACATCAGCCTCTTCTCTGAATCCTTATCTCCAGTCTACTTCCGGAGAGTTACACCGGTCCTGATGACGAATGAACCTGGTACGCTGTCACATTCAACACCAGGGCAATTCCGTTGTCGTACCTAATAATTGCTTTGCCAAATTCCGCGCAGCATCGAGAACAATTAATATTGAATGCAAAAATATGCGTGTCAGAAATGCCTGGAATGTTCTTGAAAGAAAGCAAACAAATGTGTAAAACTACCATCGGTTGTTTTGATATGTATCGCAGTTTCTCGCGATGTTACAACATCCGGCAGTCTTTTTTCACACGTGTAGTGTTAGTAACTACGCATTCTCACAAGTCTAACACGACTCGTGAGTAATTTGATCATGCGAATCATTCGTCACCGGCATACCGCACACGACTTCGGTGTCAGAGGCTGAACCTTACGGGGTCACGACACAGTTAGACTTCCTGTTTGGTTACGAAATATAGTACAGCATATTTTGTGATTTTGATTTTTTTCAACAATCACCTGCTGTGACATAAGTGCATTTGAGCAGTCAAATTTCTAGGTGTGATTGTGGAAGCTGTTGACGGTGAAATTGTGCATTTTTAGCTGATTTTACTAAGCGGATGGGTATTTGGGAGTGATTTGACTTGTTGACACCTCTGTTGTATTACTGCCTGCATTCATTTGTAAATAGTGACGGGTGTCATACATAGCGGCATTTTACGAGAGAACGAAATATTGGAATTTGACTAAACTTGACCAGCATGTCACTGAGATGATGATAACATCAGGCAATAAGTTTTAGAATTTTCCTGCGTCTGGTTTTCCTATAATCCTACAAAACACTAACAATGGGAATGTTAACTGTGTACTAACCCCTCACTAACCAGCTACAGATTATCACTATGCGCCCTGTATGACTGTCGTTTATCAGATTTTGCCTTTTTCACAATCCCACGCATTTCTAGAACGGGGGTCAACAAGTCAAGTGCCTACTACTTGTTTACATGTTATT